>JAGTTD010000019.1:9439337-9876837 GCA_018398585.1 Simmondsia chinensis | reverse complement strand
GGGGTGCTACCTTGTACAGGGGTTATTTCTGATAGGTCTCCAACCCCAAGAAGAAGCGTCACAAGAAGGAATAAGTTGAAATTAATTGGACACGGACGGAATGAACCATTATGCTATAATTTGAATGTTGTGACTAGTCTTTGCAAACCAATTAGCCACCATATTAGCTCCCTAAAAACGTGAAGAATGGTAGCTTGATTACAGTTGTTAATCCTAGATTTGAAGATTTCACGTACACCTCGGACCTTCCAAGACAAATTGTACTCTCCTCTAATAGTGCTTGTCACCCTAAATAAAAGTATTACTAAATCCAATTTGTAGTAACCATGTAAATACCATCTCAAGTAGCGTGCATTTTAGCGGAGATAAAGGGTTGAGGCTTCACCCGTATTCTCGTTTCTGCTTTGATGAACTTGCCATTGCAGTCTCTGATGACAAAACCCGCGTTCCAGCAAAATTGATATTCCTTGTTAATAATCAAAGCTCCTATACTAGAATATTTTCCTTGAAGTAGATCATGGCCCTTGAGAAAAGTAAGAGCTAGTACAATATATAAAAGAATAATATATAGATATTTAAAAAATACATTTGTTTATACATTGAATATACATGCATATATGTCGCCTACAAACAGCATGCCGAAAAAGACCAAGGCCTCAGGCAAGCGGAAAAAGGGGAATGAGGCGAAGAAGAAAAGACGGAATAGGGGGAATCGGTACGATAAGATCTCAGAAGCAGAGTATGATGGGATGATCATGCAAGCGGAGCGGGTTATAGAGATGGGAAAAATAGTTGGTTTTAACTTTAATGGTTTCGACCCACCAATGGTGGCAGACTTGCTTGCTAAATGAGGTGGATGGGTTTGTGGTTGAGGCTTTAGTCCTGCTCCTGTTTCACGTGTTGCTCATCTGGTTCTTATTTATTTTGGATCCTTGTCTGAGCTTGTTCTTGTGCATCTTGTCGAGCCTGTGTGAAAGAAAAGAATTATGGAATGATTGGTGCCCCTAGAATGGGGCCATCTTGTATATATAATGAATACATATAGACAATTTATGGAAACATATCCTAAATATTCTAATCATATTATAATATATTCTAACCATATTTACCATATACAATATATTCTAACATCCCCCCTCAACCAAAGCAGGATAGGGAAACAAATGCGGAGGTTGTGTCTGAATAGAAGAAAGAGTTGCCGCGGTAGACTCTTTGTGAAGATGTCAGCTATTTGTTGTGACGAGGGAATATGGAAAACTCGAACATGACCCATGTGGACGCGCTCTTGAACAAAATGAATGTCGATCTCAATATGCTTGGTTCGAACGTGCTGCACTGGATTAGTGGGCAAGTATATAGCAGAAATATTGTCACAATAAAGCAAGGTGGCATGGGGAAGAATAAGACCAAGCTCACCAAGAAGAGAGCGAAGCCAACAACACTCAACGACGGCATTAGCTACTGCCCGATACTCGGCCTCAGCGCTGGGTCGAGAAACTATAGGCTGACGTTTGGAGGACCAAGAAATAAGGTTACCTCCTAGAAAGACACAAAACCCATATGTGGACCGACGAGTATCAGGATATCTAGCCCAATCTGCATTGGAGTATGCGACAAGTTGATCCACACGAGAAGGAGAAATAGTCAATCTATAAGTAATAGTGCCTTTAATGTATCTGAGAATGCGTTTAATGACCATCCAATGAGGTAAACGCGGAGCATGCATAAACAAAAAAACTTGATGCACAGCGTAGGAGATATTGGGGCGAGTGAAAGTGAGATACTGAAGAGCACCAACTTTAGATCGATACAAGGTAGGGTTAGGCATGAGATCACCATCATCTATGGAAAGTGTAGACTTGGAATCTGTAGGTGTAGCAACAAGCTTGCAGGAGAGCATGTTGGTTTTATCAAGCAGATCATGATCATACTTGGACTGAGATAAGAAAAGACCATATGAAGAGTGTGAGACAGAGATGCCGAGAAAATAATTGAGCCGCCCCAAATACGTCATATCAAATTTAGAATGTAGAGAACGAAGTAAAGCTTGAAGAAGCTCAGTGGACGATGCAGTAAGAACGATATCATCAACATAAACCAATAATATAGCCATGTCACCACCACGACGTAAAATAAATAGTGAAGAGTCAGACTTACAACCCGTGAAACCGAGTGTGTATAAAAAGGAGGCGAAGAGATTATACCATACCCAGGGCGCCTGTTTAAGACCATAAAGGGACTTATTTAACTTGCACACATGATCTGGAAATTGAGAGTTGAGGAAACCTGGAGGTTGCTTCATATAAACCTCCTCATTGAGATAATCATTCAAAAAGGCATTTTTAACACCGAGCTGATGAAAAGGCCATTGACGAGAAGTAGCTAGAGCGAGAACCGTTCGAACTGTAGCTGGCTTGACAACAGTACTAAAAGTTTCATCATAATCAATGCCGTATCTTTGTGTTAAACCTTGTGCAACCAAACGTGCTTTATATCGTTCAACTTCACCTGTAGGAGTTTGCTTATTGCGAAAAACCCATTTAGAACCTACAACGTTACCATGAGAAGGTGGAGGAACAAGATCCCTCTGATTACGAATATGAGCATTGTACTCATCTTGCATAGCATTCTTCCTATTCTCATTTGTAAGAGCCTGCTTATAGGAGAAGGAACCTCAGGCAACATATTACGAGCTAGCATAGAAGGTCGAATAAGAGGTTTTACAATACCAGCTTTGGAATGTGTGAGCATAGGATGATGAGATAGGGTCGAGGGACCGCGAGGCTCACAGGTCTCGGTGGGCTCAATCGTGGCAGCCCGTGAACTGGGCAGTGATAGTGGACAGGGCAGTGGCGAAGAGGCGGGTAGCAGTGCAAGCACGGGTGCCCGTGGCAATGCACCCGCGGCTGGGGAACCCGGCTGAGGTTGAGTCGTCTCTGGTGGCGGGGCGGGCATGCTACCAACGAAAGGAGAGAAAGTGAGAGGTGATGCGAACACCTGATGAAGACGACTCATCGTAACTTGAGAGAAAGTACCCAACCGAGTGAAAGGAAAATCTATTTCATCAAATACAACAAGCCTCGAAATAATGCCTTTGTTAGTAGAAAGATCTAAGAACTTGTAGCCCTTATGGTTCGGTGGATAGCCCAGGAAAACGCACAAAGAAGAACGAGGAGCAAGTTTATGTGCAGCAGTAGCACTTAAGTTGGGATGGCAGGCACTTCCGAAAACACGAAGGTGATCATAATCAACATTTTGTTTATATAAACGTTGATATGGAATCTTTTTCTTAATGGCAATAGAGGGCAATAAATTGATAATGTGAGTAGCAGCAGAAACAGCTTCAACCCAATATTTCAAAGGCATACAGGATTGAAAAAGCAAAGAGTGCATCATATTACCAATAGTTCTGTGCATACGTTCAGCCTTTCCATTTTGCTGGGATGTGTGAGGGCACGAGACCCTACTGAGAATACCCCATTGCATAAAAAGGCCATTAAAGTCACGACTAATGTATTATGTCCCATTGTCACACTGAAATTGTTTGATTTCCACACCAAACTGATTTAAAATAAGCACCCGGAATGCAAGAAACAGATCAAACACCTCAGATTTACAGCGCATCGGGTAAATCCACACAAAGTGAGAAAAATCATCCAAAAATAACAAATAATATTTATAACCACTGAAACTAAGGACAGGTGATGTCCATGCATCGAAATGAACAATATCAAAAGGACGCTTAGTACTAGAAACTGACTTCTGAAAAGGTAAATGACTATGCTTACCTAGTTGGCAAGCATGACACAGACTGGACTCTAAAGGACCTGAACAAGAAATAAACTTTTGTTTGACTAATGATGATAAAACAGGCTCTCCTGGGTGGCCTAAGCGACGGTGCCAAAGAGAAGAGGAGACTTGTGAAGCAACAAACGATGTATTGATGGGAGGTGATGCTGGTACTGTAAAAAGAGATCCCAGACTAACACAGAAGATGATATTTGACTTTAATTTAGGATCCTTGACAGAAAAACCAAAACAGCCAAATTCAAGAATACAATTATTATCGGAATAGAATTAACGCACAGAAAGTAAATTTTTGGAGAGCCAGGAACAAATAAAACTTTGTTTAAAGTAAAGCGACTTGCAGGAGTAAATATGAAACAGGACCCAATACCAGCAATAGAGAGACAAGCATCATTACCAACAAGAATTTTATCAGGCCCAGTATATGGAGACAAGGATGTTAGGATATCTGGATTAGTTTTCATGTGGGAGGAGGCCCCACTACCCATGACCCAAGAAGGGTCAAGAGAAGAGTTGGAATAACAGTGTGGAGAGAACTGATTTGCATCAAAACATTGATAGAAGCCATAGTTAGTGGTATAAACATCATTTGCGGGATGAAATTGTGGATTAGAAATGTTACCACCCGATGGAGCAAATGGAGGAGGCCGAAATTACATGTTGAACGGTGGCATGTAGGGCATATACGGCATCCTACAATTCGAGCCCCACATATTTGGCATCCATTGATTGCCATAGCCTCGGCCATTTATACCACGACCATTACCATACTGATGTCCAAAACCGGACTACTGCTGTTGCACAGGAAAGGTGGATGGTTGCTTAGGGGCAACTGGTGCTGGCGGTACCGGCATGGTTGGCGCATCCGTGACCGACGGCGAAGCCGTGTGGGCGTCCGTGTTACCGGTTGCGAGAAGAACGGATGAAGTACCTGCATTAGCATTCTTAAGATGACTTTCTTCATTCATCAGCATAGACCGAGCCTTAATGAAAGATGGAAAAGGAACAGGAGATGAAATAGATGTACACACAGCATTGAAATCTTTTTCATCAGAAAGACCGTCCACATTAGCCAGAACCATATCAACATTAGTAACAGAGGCATTAATAGACTTGAGATTATCGGCCAGGGATTTAATTTTTGTGAGATAGCCTAACATAGAGAGATTGCCTTTTTTAATATTAGTCAATTCACGCTTAAATTGCAACTGACGTGATTGGGCAAAATCAGTAAAAAGGCGAGTGATAGAACTCCAAAGTGATGCAGCAGTGGCATCATCATCATGACCACATACAGCACTAGCAACGTCGGGAGAAATAATACCGAGTATCCAGGAGATTAGAAGGTTATCAACCTGTCTCCAATAGTGATAGTGGGGATCTAACGTAGCAGGTTGAGACGAAGTGCCATCAAGATGGTCATCCACAGCATACCCTCTACAGGCAGAGAGAAAAGATCTGCGCCAAACTAGATATATGGATGGATCGTTTAGATCTAAAGTTGAAGAAATCTGATGTCGAATATTGGATACACTAAACGGTGTGGGAAGAGAGAGACCACCTACAGGAGGGGATGGCCTCGCATCAGGAGGATCCGTTGTGGAAGTGGTTTCGCCTGCCATGAGAGAAAGAAGAAGACGACGGCGAAGCTGGGCGGCGGCTAGGGTTTGTTGGGTGGCATCGCCTCCCTTTTTTTTTGTGGAAGGAAGGGAAAGACGGCTAGGGTTTGCCTTTGTTTACGAGAGAGTTAGGGTTAGCTCTAATACCATGAAAGAAAGGAATTATGGAATGATTGGTGCCCTTAGAATGGGTGCCCTCTCGCATATATAATGAATACATATAATTACAATTTATGGAAACATATCCTAAGTATTCTAATCATATTAAATATATTCGAACCATATTTACTATATACAATATATTCTAACACTGTGCTTGTTGTCTATTTGTGTTGTGTTTGGATATTTTGTTTTTGATGCCAGTTTGTTCCTTGTTTGATCTGATCTCTTTCTTTCCTCACTTCCGTTTATGGGGTGGCTTAGGTCTCATCTTTTCGAATTGCCTGTTTGTTCTTCAGCTTTGCCGATATTTATCAAAAAAAAAATGCATATGTAGTATAAATTCAACAGCAACAACAAACCCAGTGCCTGCAAGGGCTCCCGTAAAAGCAGGGTCTAGATATGTAGTGTAAATTATTCATCAATAAAAAACAATTAACTTAGATATTTTTTAATTTAATAATTTTATAATATCTATGTTGAATACAAAATTAGATATGCTTCTATATTTTAAAAGTTTCTTATGAAAAGACATACTTGTTAAGGTTTTATTCCAAAAAGCTTTCTTTGTTCTTGATTATGTATGAGAATTTTATGATTTATGTTATTAAATTGTAATAAGGACAAGACACATGTCTTATCAAAAATAATAGTGACTAAATATTTAGGGTAAATTACAGAAAATCTCCATAACTTGTGCTTTAATAACAAAAAATCTCCCTCACTAATAAAATCACTTACTAAACTCCCTAACTTTTAAAAATTTTTCACTTTGCCCCAAAATAACTTTTTTTTGACCATTTTGCCCCTCAACAAAAAAAAATTATATTTTATCTCATAATATTTTTTTCTGAAAATTTTAAAAATACTTTTTATCTTCTGAACTTATATAAAAATATAAAATATTTAATTTTTATTTAATAATATAAAACCCTTTTCTAAAAATAAAATTAAACATTAAGGGCAAAATAGTCAAAAATAAGTTGCATGGGGTTAAGTAATAAATTTTTAAAAGTTATGGGGTTTTGTGAGTGCTTTTATTTGTGAGGGAGGGTTTCTATTTTTGAAGCAAAAGATAGGGGAATTTTCTGTAATTTACCCAAATATTTATATTTTGTTATCTCTAAATAATAATGTAAAATAATATATATATATATATTTTTTTTTTTTCCTTATAAGGGTACTTTAACTTATAGCTGAATAAAGATATTTATAAGCAAATGGAATGCAAAATCACCCGTTCTTGCGAATAACTTACCTACTGGATGTTAAAATAATGAATGTTTTGATATTTTGGTAAAGTGATATTAGTATCAAATTTTGGTATCACAGGCTGTATTCTAGGAGTTAATAAATTTCATTTCAAGAATTACCATTTTTTAAGAAAAAGTTGAACTTCTTCGTGTTTCTCCTTTCTTGCTTTTTTGTAAGTTCTTTTGTTGTGATCTTTAGTGATTGTACTCGGTGAATCAATATATTTCTTAAACTATTGAAAAAAAAAAAAAAAACAATTAGATGTCAAAATTTCACCGGACCTTTAGGTCTGATCTATAGAGTTGGCATCTACAAGATCTACATATAGACTCAAGCTGGGGTTCCATCCCAATTGGCATTAAATGCAGTAACACACTAAGTTTATATGTTGGTTCCTTCTTTTCTACAACTCCTATGTGAGATTCATGTTTAATTCATATGCGAAGTTCTTAACATTAGAAGTAGCTATCAGTGATGAAAGCCATCTTTTGTTTGTCGATTATCAACTACAGAAGAACATAAATAATTTTGTATGAAAAATATCATTAATGGGACAAAACATTTTTGGATCTGCCCTGTCAACCTCGTCAATAAAAAATTGGCATCCAATCAACCTTAGGTATTATATATGTTGCGCAAGAAATCAACGGCTGACGCAAAAAAAAATTTGTGTTTTTGAAGGCTCTTATAACGGTGATTGCAGTAATACTGTACATGTCTATTGTGCCAATTTAGTCCCTGTACAATTCAAAATGTATCAATTTGATCCTTAAAAAAAAAAATTGATGTTAAATTTTTAATGATTCGGCCATGAATTGAGTTCAAGTGAGTAAACGGATGAATTTATAATAAGTTGCTTGCATCTAACATAATTTTGCCATTAAAAATTACGACATTAACTTAAATTAAATTTGACCAAAGGCCTAATTTGACATATTTTTAATTGTTCAGGGACTAAATTGACACAATTAAAAGTATAAGGACCACATTGACACAATGGGTAAGGTACAAGGACCTCTAGCGTAAATAATCCTATTTTTTAGTATATTATCATGTGTTATTTATTAAGTTATATAATCGTTGAATATATCCCATATACGTAAGATTGTCCTAAATGTATTCAGTATTCGTACAAAGTAATAGATTATGTATACGATGTTATAGTGTAAAATCAATGTTAATCCGCTTTAACTTTTGAGATTATTAGTTTCTTGACATAATACAAAGCCTAATGGACATTTACGTAAGCAGACATGTTATAGTATAAAACCAAAATCAATTATGTGCCTTGACACATCAGTTTGAACTTGTGATACAGTTAGTTACTTGACATATAATAATATAAATAACATATACACATATATACTATACTATAAACAATTGTTTTTTTTTTTTTTTTTTCCTAAAAGAATATAAAACCCCGCATATATATGCAACGCTAATAGGATTTTATTATGACCTAATGTTCTTTTAGGCATAAGATAATTTGTTTCCTTTCAGTAAATATATAGAAATAAGGCGGAGGGATTAGCCAAGAAAATTTTGAAAAAGCAACATTCGGCAATTTAACTTTTTTATAAATAAATATATTTTATGTAATATCTATTATATATATATTTATTAACCAGTAGTTATTGGAGGCATTTGCTCACAATGGTATGATGTGATCGACTACAAAAAGTTGTCTACGAATCAATTATAACAAAAGCTTAATTAAGATCTTAGTTGAGTCCCGTAACTAGTTTATACTATAACCTGTGACAAAAATAAACATTTGAAAAGCTCAGACTTTTAGATGAAAGCTTTAAATTGTTTTATACCCTGACATGCACCATATGCAAATGTGTATTTTACTTCAAGCATATATAGTGTAAAAATCCATCTTGACCCTTATGAGGAAACTGTGTTAAAATTAGAATGTAGTTGATCAAAACTCAAATTTATGACTTCTCAATCCACAAACGACTTTTGTACCAAATAATCTATTATCCTAAAAACTTAAAGTCTATTTGATATTATTGTTGTTTACTTCTTTAAATTAAAGAAGAAAATTTTTGAAACAAATTTTCTTTTCAATTTTTAATTTTTACTCGTGCTAGAAAAAAATTGGAAATAAGATACCAATAACTAGAATTTTCGAAAACTGATTTTCAGATTTTCAAAAAATTAAATATTGCAAATAAAAAATAATGCGAAATAAGTCTTAAACTAATGGATGAAGAATTTAAAATGAAATAACTTTATATGCAATTACATGGGACATTATTTAATATTAACATTACATTACAACACCATATAGCAATTAACAACAACAATAACAGACCCATTGCCTCAAGGGCTCCCGCCTAAGGGGGATTTGGGGGGAGGGGGGGTGGATGTATCCAACCTTACCCCTTCAGGGTGTAACCCTGCCGAGATGCTGTTTTCGAAGACCCTCAACCTTATAAGGCTGGCAACACGAGGACTTCTCAAGAGGTCACCCATCCTAGTATTACTTTCGCCCAAGCACACTTAATTTCGGAGTTCTAATGGAATCTGATGCATTAATCCCTCTCACATTAGAAAATAATTTTATAATTAAACAATAATACAAGTGGTTTAGTGAAAATTACATGGGATATTATTTGATAAGAAAGCATGCACTAATAATAAAAAATTTTCCTAATAAAGCCAAGTTGTGAATAATTATTACCTCTCACAAATGCTCTCTTAGTTGTATGGCAAATGGTAAACAAATTTCCATTTTCGGTTAAAATACAAAGTCACAACTTGAACCCATATAACACTAACATTCCCAAATATATCTATGTCTGCTTGTTTGATTCGACTAAAAGTATTTTTTTACTAAAATTTCTATCTGTTAAATTACACCGGAATTTCAGGCTAGACCCACTGATTTGATATACATAAGATTCACATATAAACTTAAGTGGTTTCCATCTTGAAACCAAGTGGCGTTAAGTGGAATAACCCACTAGACTTATATATTGTTTTATTCTCTCTTACAACTCCAATATGGGATCCAACTAGACTCACATGTCGAACTCTTAATTCTAAATCAAAAAAATATTTGTCCTCTGTTAGGACTTATGTAAATTCTTTATGATCAATGAAATTTCAATTATCAAAAAAAAAAAAAAAATCAAAAATATTTGTCCTTAGAGTGTTTAGGAAGTCAATTTCATTATATAAATTAATACAAGATTCGTGTATGTTCTATCCGAAGTTAATGTAGGATCTGTTTTTGAAAGAAATCAATTTTACTTCCATGAAGGAAGTGATTTTTCACTTTGGTGAGTGTACAAAAGAAGATTTCATTCGATCTAAACAGAGATGTAAAATTGCGTAAATATGTATAATTATAGAATACAAGAAAAGCATCCAGCTATATCTTATCTTATCTCCATAAACTATATGCTTTCTATGCATTTTTTTATAATCAAGTGGCATTTAATTAGTCCTATGTTCATTGTTCAACCCAGCACTGCGGGTTGTTCGGCTGATGTCATGGTGTCTGTCATTAACCCCAAAAAATGTTGCTTTTATTAGTTTTTATTTCAATGTCGATATTTGACATATAAAATATCACTTATTAAATTATAAAAAATTGTTAGGATATTATTACCTTAAAATTAAATATTGATGAGATTCGATTTAGATTTGCTTCGGATTTAATTTGGATGAGATATAATTTAAATTAAGTTGTCTAAATAAGTTTCACTTTGATTTGATTTGATTTGATTTGATATTCTAAATTAAATTAGATTTAGATAGCTAAATTATAAATAGGGCTTAAAGTTGAGGGTTGAGAGGTGAGGAAAAAAGTGAGAAAAAATGTGAGGGTTTAAGAGTTTTGTACAGGGGTGCTCGGGGGGCACCCAGGGAGGGGGAGAGAGAGATTGTTTCTCATGAAGAGATGCTTGATTGAGAAATGATAGAGTGTTTGCAACTTCCTCTTTCTAAAGCTACATTGAGGGGAATTTGTGGCTCACCTGCAGAAACTACATTATAAAAAGGGTGGTGACTCATGATGATGAAGTTGAAGATGATTGTAATATGGGATTTGGGGGGTTTAAATTAGAGATTATAATTTCTAAATTTCATAATAGACGAGGCCCCATTGGGGTCCCGTAGTTTTTCCATCTAGTGGAGAGAGGGTTTTCTTATAAAATATGGTATGTTGTTTCAATGTTGCTTTTGTTGATTTCGCTTCCCTGGTACATTTTTTCCGACAATTAGCAACATAGTCGCGATACACTTCACTGGTACTTAATTGCCTGAATTTTCCCAACAAAAAAAATTTAAACAATGAACTCTTCTTGTTATCTGATGAGATTTTGTCATATATAATATTCAAATATGATTAAAATAATCAGCATGCTCTCAATATTAAAGTGTCTAGCTAGATTTGTACAACGCATATGTCCTTGGAGTATATGATCAAAAGATTTGGAAGCTTTACTGCTGCTGTCTCACCTTTTCACGGCATAATGGTGTTGTGTCATTTAATTACTCTTGGTTTATAAAAATAATAGTCATTTGTATGAATAATTTTTATCTTCCGAAAAAGTTAGAAAAATATACTGACAAATAATCAAAAGTAACTCGAGTTACATAGAACGACCTCAATATAGAAAAACCGAGTATAAAAGAAAGAACCCAATGACTTTGAACAGAGACGATCTTGAGGACAGCTAACCTTAACCATAAATAGAGTCACCTCAAGCATGAATAATGGCAACCTCGAACGTGATAAGAATCCACCATGTACGTGAAAAGAATCAATCACAAGCGAAGAGCAAACATACTCACAAACTCAAGTAGTACCAATCTCGAACTAAAACAACGTATATTAATCAAACAACAATCATAATCAGTCAATACATAGAAATAATGGAAAACAATAAAATAAAAATCGAACAGAAGAATAGTCGTGTCGTCGAGTTCACCACTTCCCATAAGTTGTTTATGCCCCGCACTGATACCACTTTATTGTACTCTAGCGTGGAAGACTAGAATACGTGCCAATTTGCGAATAATCAAGAAAGGAGAACTTCGAGCACAAAGATATGTAGAGAGGGAGAAAGAAAATTTGAGAGAATGGATATGAGGACACATGGACCAATGTGCATACAACGGAATGGGAAACGCTTTCACGATTACAGTTGAGGTGCATCAAGGATCAGCCTTGAGTGCCTTCCTATTTATTATGGTTTTAAATGAGCTCACTCGGCACATTCAAGCAGGTGCGCCTTGGGGCATGCTTTTCATAGATGATATAGTCATGGTGGGCGAGTCATATGAAGAGGTAAACGAGAAGTTGGAACATTAGAAAAGGGCTTTGGAAGTGAAAGACTTATGGCTCAATAAATCCAAAATCGAGTATATAGAACTTAACTTTCGTACCTTAACCAGGCCAAGAATTGAAGAAGTGAAGATTGAGTTGAAATGCATACCGAAAAAAGGATATTTCAAATATTTCGGATCCATGGTGCAGAAGAACGATGGAATTGATGCGGATGCCAATAACCGGATTAAAGTAAGATGGCATAGGTGGAAGATGGCTTCTACAGTACTATAGGATAGAAAGTTCTTGCTAAAGTTGAAGGGAAAATACTATAAGATGGTAGTTAAACCGGCTATGTCATATTGCGAAGTGATGTCCAGTTAAATGGCAACATATGCAAAAGTTGAAGGTAGCGTTGTTAATTTGCTGCAGTGGATGTATGGACACCCGCAAGGAAGAACAGGATTAGAAATGACGTTATGAGAAGAAAATTGGGTGTTTACACCCTAATTTCGAGGGGGACGATGCCATTTTGGGTAAAGTGCAACGTGCCTATCACTTAAGATCCTCCTCGAGGAGAGTCAGACCTTTAGGTACTGAAATAATGGCGTCTTCAGCCCAGCATCTTGAAATGTTTATCACCCTAAAGAGGCTATCAACCACTCATGGGTTGATATGGTTGAAGGGTCAAGGGAGCTCAACCTCAAGGGACTACCAAGAAGGCTGCAAGATAGGTGGTTTCCAAGCTTGAGATAGTTACTTAGAGTGCAATCTCAAATACGTGGGCAACAAGCTTAATCTAAGAGAATATGAGGCATCTAGAAGAGACTTCAACTGAAAATGAGAATGCGGGCTTTAAAGAATACGCCCAAGCCCCAAATCAAGGGAACATGCATTGATCATAAACGTGCTAAGGAAGCTTGGTGGCCTGACGTGGGGAAAAAGTGCCAGGGAAACATAAATAAGCGACTCTATTGTAGTCCAAAAAGAAGACACACTTTCATACAAAACTTCTTAAAATTTTTTCTTTACAGCACACTTATGCTTTTTTTTTTTCCTTCTAGGAGTAGCGTAACTTAGCTTAGTCTAGTGTAGGATATATCTTGCAGTACTTGCTTCTTCAACAATACAGTGTTTCGGGCTTCAAGTATGGACTCTCTATTTTAATCTATTCCCAAAATTTACAAGTTAACAATTAAGGCGTTAGATTAAGGATTTTATGGCTAAGGCTTGACCTTGATTGTATTGGTCTTAACACTACTGTCATTGCTTAATATGTCAAGTGAACTTAGGTTTACGCCATTGTTTAGGGCTTTGACTGCCAAGTCATGACCTTGATTGCATAGGTCCTATTCCAGTGATCTGGATACGGTTTGCTCTATCTAAATCTTATCAGACCTCAAACCATTTAAGTTATTATAAGTTAAGTGTGCATGGCTTAAAAACCTAATTGACTCAGGCTTGTAAGTGGACTATTGAGCTCTTAGGCTCGTCTCCACCCCACTTCCTGACTTTTAAGCATATGGGGAAAGGTGTATGCGGGCCCTACTCCATAACTGTAACTGCCACTTGATTCGGTCCGTATCCCTTTAATTTTTTATCAATAAATATACAAAAGATCCACAAAAATATTTAATCAAGTCTTCTTAACTTAAGCGTAAGCAGAACTCACAGTTTAACCACATTTAGATAGACCAAAATATCACAACCTTTTCTTCTAAAATGGTGAGTGGTTGAGGTTAAAGACATGCGGTCCAAATTTAGTCTTGCTCCCTAGTCGCCATGAGTTCCTTTTGCACGTTTGTTTACGTTTGTATTTACAGCAATCATATCACACTACATTACAAAAAAATATAGCAAACACGCCTTCTGGTGACTACAGTGGGAGGCTTAAAGCAATACTTCATCATCTTCAACCCATTGTGGATTGCCATAACGTAATTGCAAACCGTCGCCGTGAGTTCAATGCTCTTGAGCATGAGGAAGCAAAAGGCATAGCCTTAATTAGGTGCCCACTTGAACATCCTCTTGAACAAATCCCTATAATACGAAGGGATGAACTAGTCCCAGCTGCAGCAATAAAAGTGATGGTGATGATGACATCCTGGAAGATGAACGCATTGGGCTTGATGGCCATTCGTTAAAGAGTTTCATGGCTATGCTCAAACACCGTTTAGAAATCATGGACAAAAGGGTCCAACAAACAATGAGAGAGGCTATTGAGAGACAGCTTGTAGAAACAGAGCGCAGTCTAGCGGTCTAGGGGGCAAACACTGCTGTCATGAGAGCCGTGATAAATGACATTAAAACCTCAATGAATGAAAGGCATCATAAAGAGACTGACAGAGTCTTAGCTGAGATGAACTCAACCTTGTCTTCTACTGCTACCCTTATTGCTAAGGACGTGGTAAAGACAGATAGTAGTTGAGGCCAAGACTATTTTGGTTAGACAGGCTGAGGATCATAATGGCTTATTCCAAGCCGTTAGAGAAGACATCAGGCAACTTAGGCCCGTACCTCCTTCATCAGTTCCAACTGGACACCCATGTGATGCTCCTTTGAGCTTACGTTTACCAGTTGCTTAGGTTGACTACATTCTCCCTGAGAGAATGAAAAACCTCATTATGGCTAACCCCATTGTTACGCACTTAGAGTCCAGCCATATGAATGACAATGTGCCCCTTGGGGTTGCTGGGCCTTAGAATAAGTGATTCTCTCTGGATTCGAGGGATCTTAATGCCAATGTCTCTGTTTCAACTGGCTTTAAGACAAAGGGTATAACTGTTCATGCCCTTCTCAAGTAGGAAAGGTTGCCTCGAGACCCACTCATGGCCTTGAAATGGGAGTGCAAGGACAGGTAACCACTTCTAGGGCCCAAGCCTTCTCTCAGAGACCTTTTCGTGCTCATCATACTGGGGGGGGCAAGTTGACCACCGACGTCCTCCAGATCAGAACTTTGGGAATGATTAAGGAATGATGAACCAACAGTCTACTAATGTTGGTGTGCTATCAAGCATGCCATATAACCCAAGGTCTGCTGGAACATACTCCGTGGCCAATCAAACATATGGCCAAAATGATCAAGGGGGTTAGCCTGGGCATGGAAGGCAACAACTGATCCCACACCCGATTATGATGGGAGCTCAGGGGTATCCTGCTAATCACCCTCGAGATCCTCAAACACTTGGGGGCAATGGCAGGCGCATAACCATATTCCTAACCTACCCCTCTAGGACCAATTGGTTGCCCTCATGGAGCAGATGTATGGGCCAGGCCTCACGAGGATCAATAGACCCTTGTATAGTAAACCTTACCCTAACTATATTGATAGGGATTACCCTTTCTCTCGAGGACACAAAATCCTCGAGTTTACCCTTTTCTCAGGAGAAGGAATTGTGTCTGCCCTCAAGCATTTGGCAAGGTTTAATTGCCAATGTAGAGAAGTGACTGACAATCTGTATCTTAAACTCAGGCTATTCCCTAGTTCTTTAACAGGGATCGCTTTTCAGTGGTACATAAGCCTACCACCTAATTCCATTGACTGTTGGGATAACATGGCCTGGCAACTCTAGGCCTAGCTCTTAAGAATGGAGCTAAGAACTTGCATGTCTGACTTGGCTCGAATGAGACAGAAGCCAAGTAAATCAATGTAAAAGACTACATTAAACGGTTCAGGAGAGCCAAGTTAAAATGCACTGTAACCCTTCCCAGAGTTGAATATGCCAAGCTAGCCTTAAATGGCTTAGATATTGAATTTAGGAAGAATTTTGAAGGCTCTAACTTCATGACGCTTTTAAAACTGTCAGAATGTGCCGCTACATATGAGGTTGTCTTAAAAGAAAAAAGCCTTAGGAAAAAATAGTGTGTATAGAACCTACATACTGGACTTAATCAAAGAGGATGAAGATCCTCCTTAAGAGATTGACGTCGCTAAATACGTCAAGACACCTCCTATGGTTTGAAATCCTCTGGTCAAGAAGGATATCAAAGCTGAAAAGTCATATCAATCCCAAGAATTGAGAAAATACTCATTTGACCTCTCAAGAGCCGATGTAATATTTATTGGCTTGAAGCAAATAATAACTCAATATTAGGGGTAAACGCAGAAAATCCAACCCCAATTGTTTTAAGGGGAAGGTATACTGTAAATGGCATGATTCGTTGACCCATTTAAAAACGTGGCTCGAGATGCCGTTGAGGTAAGAGAATTAATCTTTCTTGGAGTAGGATAGATGGGTGTTGATAAAGACTCTTTCCCTAGTCCTCTTCAAGTCAACATCATTGACACCTTTGCTAAAAATAATCGCTGTGGTGTCCAGACTAATCCTTCTCTCCTTTACAGGAGGAAGATGGTTTTGAATGACATTGAAAAACCAAGGGTTGCAAATAACCTGTTTGAATGGTTGGTCATTAAGGGAATACTAAGGTTTCCAATGCTTGTATGCACATCGAATGATGGAATCTACAGCTGGCACATTACTGAACTCCATCCCATGAACAATGTACGGTTTTCAAAAACTTGCTAATCAAACTCTGCAATAACTCTACCATAACGCTGACAATGGCTAAGGAGTTAGCTATGAAAATCAGCAATGACCATGGGCCAACTTTAGGCCTTAAAAATCGAGACAGAATATCTCGAGATTTGGAGAAGGCGTCCTACAAAGCATGCCAGCATTGTTGTGAGAAAATTACAAGGACAATGAGGAAACTCAGGCTGCTTCCTCAGTAAATTCCCCCCTGTTGACCCTCTCTTGGAATTAAAGATGCCATTTGAGAAGTCACATAGATATGAGCCTATTGAAGATCTTCCTTCAAAGGGACAGATCGTCATGAGGACTGGGCATCCAAGGAGAAATTCGAAATACCACCTACTGGAGGCGGACACTAGTTACGGACTACGACAGTCGGGACACCAAACTTCTAGGTTCATTTTAGTAATGTTTAGAGAAGGAATCACCTTGAAAAAGAGGATGCTAGTCCCTCTAACCTTACTTGAACTCAAAAGAGAAGGCAACTACGAAAGAAAGTAGCACAACGAAGAGCTCTACTTGATACTTGCTTAACTAGGCTCTCTAAAGAGGAAGCCAGAGTTTGTAAGGGCAAGAAAACTGAGCCCATGGATCTCAAGGATCTACTAACTAAGCCCAGATCTTTTACCGCTACTGGTCAAAGGGAGCCATGCAAAAACCTTGAGGGATGGACATGTCTCTCATCTTCGGAAGGAAAGGAACCTTGGTGGGACCAGCTTACCAAGGATTCATTGGGTTGAAGATCATCAAATGATGTAGAGGAGTACAGCCCTCTCAGCATCAATTTAGTGGAACCTCTAGACCGTGTTAAGTGAACATGGTAAGACATAGAGAACGACTTCCACGAAGAAGACTTTCCCCAACCCATGGAAGAGTCTCAAACTCCAGGGGTTGATCCAAAGGGCCAACCTCTAGATCAGGACATGCTAACTAATGGCAGTCCTCAAAACCAAGATCAGGGTGTGCCAATGACTGGCAGTCCTAGAAGGAAACTGATCAAGGGTTCCAAATAAAATTTGGAACGCTCCCTAAAAAGGCTGATGTTAGAACTGCTGTGCTCCTTTCCTTGGAGTTCATGGCAACTAAGGCTCAAGAAGCCCTAAAAAGGTTGATGTTAGTCTCCTGATGATACACCTAACATAATAACAATGATGTTCCATTGGCCTAATACTGCAAATAAACACATCAAGCTTGTATACATCAAAGTCCAAATTTGATGGCACTTTGGTGAATAGGGTCTTGGTGTATAATGGCGCTGCCATCAACATCTTATCTTCATATATGTTGGGGGTCATTGGTAAATCTCAAGATGACTTGATTACTTCATATGTTATGATCTGTGGCTTTTCTGGAGCTACAACTAAGTCTGAAGGGGTCATCCCAATTGAGTTAATTGTTGGAAGTTTAAGCAAGCTGACAGCTTTCTTTGTAGTGGATACTACCTCATGCTATAATGCTATGCTTGGGAGAGATTGGCCACATGCCCATTATTGTATCCCATCTTCACTTCACTGGTTGTTAATCTTCTAGGACCATGACAAATATGAGGTCATATTATAGGCAATAAGCCATTCATGGCTTGCTCCAATTGTGTTGAGGTTCTCTGAGGATGGCGTGGGACCACTTGAAGTTAAGAGGACCACTCCAAAGTCTACCCAACACCAACACATTATAGCCATCATTGATAGCCCACTCGCTAAAGCTAAGGTTGATTAAGTCAATATGAAGTCAGAAGATTCTGACTTCTGGGGGTGCATGAGAGCCCCTCTTGATGAAGGATATCTCCAAGGCGTGCCAGAAGTTTTAAGTGGAGGAACCAAGACCTCCTATTAATGGCCTAAGAGACCATTTCCTCAGCCATACCAAAGCATGTAGCTTGGCATGTTAAGGATCAAATTTAAGCTGAGCAGCCATTTAATGGCTTCGAACTCCAGATGACACAAGAAAAAGGGATGGAGCTATTGGGCATAAGAGCAGCACTAGCTAAGATAGAGAATTTGAGGACTGAAGTTCAACACTCCCTCCTCGAGGCTAACTTAAGCTCTACAAAGGACCCAGGACCTACTTATATGAGCGCTATGCTTTCTAAGGAGCAGAGGAAGCAATATTTGATCTTGCTTCATGAGTTTAAGGACTACTTTGCTTGGTACCATCATGAGATGTCTGGCCTAAACAAGAAGGCAGTTGAGCATAGGCACCCTATCAAGCCAAGCTCGAGGCCCATCATTCATCAAGACTGCCCAGTATGTTGAATGGTTGGCAAACATTGTTCCTGTTGTTAAGAAAAATGGCAAATCAAAGTTTGTGTTGATTTTAGAGACTTGAATACAGCCACCCCAAAAGATTAATACCTAGTGCCAATTGCTGACTTGCTTATTGACTCAGCGTTGAGGCATGTGGTCTTATCCTGATGGCTATTGCGGGTACTACCAAGTCATAATTGATTACGAAGTTACCCACAAAATAGTATTCAGGTGTCCTGGATCAATAGGGACGTTTGAGTGGGTGGCTATGCCATTTGGCTTGAAAAATGCTAGTGCCACCTACTAGAGACCCATGAACATGATCCTTCTTGATTTCATTGGCAAGACCATGGAAGTCTACATAAATGATATCGTGGTCAAATCAAAGTCCCAAGTCAAGCACTTGGAGGACTTAAGAGGGACGTTCCTTAAAATGAGGAGCCATAACCTCAAGATGAACCCCTTAAAGTGTGCCTTTAGCATGCATGCTGGAAACTTCCTTGGTTTTCCAGTACACTAGAGGGGCATCAAGGTGGGCATTAACAAAATTAAAGCTATCCGAAAGGCCAAACCGCCTTATTTCTCAGACTTGAGTCTTAGCATTTACCATGTACATGGTTGCTTAGACAGATGTCCTTAAATACATGCTGGACAGACCTTTGATGAGGGGAAGATTAAATAAGTGGAGTATTGCTCTACTTCAATTTGAGTTGATCTATGTGTCACAATAGTCAGTCAAAGGCCAAGCCTTAACAAGCATTTTAGCTAACCATCCCAGCATTCACACTGGCTTAGACCATGAGCCAGATTAGCTCCTAGTGGTGGAGATGGTCCCTTGGAAATTATACTTTGATGGATCAAGGATCAATTTAAGTGCCGGAATTGGAATTTTTATTGGATCCCCATTTGGAATCATCACAAATTAGCTTTTACCTTAGTTGACAACTGCTCAACACTATGGCAGAGGATGAGGCATCGATCATAGGCCTGCAGACTCTCTTAGAGATGCAAGTCCCTAATGTTATCATTATAGGGGCTTCGTCGTTAGTCATTTTCCACGTAAAATAGGAATTTCAGTGTTTAAGCGATACCTCGAACAAGCACATTTCAATGGTGCAAAAACTATTGAATAAGTTTGATGGTGTTCGGTTTGAACATATCCCTAGAGAACAAAACAAAGTAGCTAATGACTTGGCTCAATTAGCTTCAGGGTACAAGTGACCTAGGACTGGATGTGAAGAGACCATGGCCATCAAAACTAAAGTTCTAGACCATGACAATGAATTCTAGACCATGACATTGAATTCATTGAGTCCTTCGGCTTAGAGAGCAAAGTCATACCAACTGAACGCTTGGATTGCTTTGAAACACATCAAACTATACAAGTCGACGTGAGGACTGGCAGAAGCCGTTAATGGATTACTTCAAGAACCTTCGATGCTATGTTAAAGACAGAAGATGAAAATGAGAGCTCATAAATTCTATCTAGATGACGAATATGGGAAGTTACACAAAAGAGATGCTTCTCAAGTGCGTTGACTTGGAAAAAGCAATGCTAGTAATGGTAGGATCCCATGAGGGTATTTGTGGATCCCATCTAGCTGGACATAAGATGCATTAGCTGATCCGGCATTATGGCTACTTCTTGCTGTCAATGATGGATGACTACATTAAGTATGCCAAGGGGTGCAGAGCGTGCCAAAGACATGGTCATGTACCAAGATTCCCTACAACTGAGATACATGCTATTATCAAACCATGACCCTTTAGAGGTAGGGCAATGAACATCGTAGGGGAAATTAATGCCCCTTGTAGCAAGTAATACTCTTGCATTCTTATGGCCACATACTATTTCACAAAATAAGTGGAAGCTAAACTATAAAGGAATATCAATCAACAAGATGTGATTGATTTTATCAAAGAATACATCCTATATAGGTTTAGAATCCCTGAAACCCTTACTGTGGGCCGAGCTAACGTTTTCAATGGGGCTGAGATTAAGGAGTCCACTAAGAGTTTTAACATAGAAATCTTAAACTCTACCCCCTTACTATGCTCAAGCTAATGGCGAGGCAGAGTCTATAAACAAGACTTTGAAGGCCAATATTGAAAAAAGGATTAAAGGCAATCCCAGAAAGTGACATGAACAACTACTTGATGCTCTTTGGGCTTACAGAATGTCCAAACGTGATGCAACTGGGACAACTCCCTTCCATTTAACGTATGGCCAAGATGTCGTGCTTCCAATGGAAGTCACAATTCAATCTACTAGGCTGACTCATCAAGAGAGGTTTTCTGAGCTTGTGTATGAGCAGGCTATGTTGGACGAGCTAACTAACTTAGACCAAGTCAGGCTTGACGCCCTTCACAAGCTAGAAAAACAAAAGAAGAGGGTGGCCAAAGCCTACAACAAGAAGGTCAAGCCTAGGTCTTTGACTTTGAGGAATGAGTCTGGAAAATGGTTCGGCCCATTGGCCAGAAAGATCGTGTCTTTGGAAAGTGGTCCCCAAACTAAGAAGGCTCATTTAGAGGCATGGAGGTGTTTGGAGGGAATGCCTACTTACTCCAAGACCTAAACGGAAGAACTCACCCAAGGGCCATCAATGGAAGTTTCCTAGAGAAATATATGCCATTAATTTGGGATTCTAATAAGGAAGTCCTTAAGCTTAGATTTCCTGAATTATGGACTCGGTTTCAATATCAATATGTTAAGGATCAATTCCATAATCCTTAGGTTAGAAATATAAAGAAAAAGGAACTACCAAACTGAGAGACGTATTTGATAAAATTGTGTATTTCATTAATATTATTGAGAAGTACATTGCTTACACAAAATAATACAAGCAAGAGACTTGTATGGCCAAAATCTTCTCTATAAAAAGGAGAATTAAAAACAGTTGGGTCCTAATTCTAACAAGGGATTCCGCTGTAGCTAATAGCTGGCTGGTTGCTTCATTCAGCTCTTGATCAAAGGAGAGTGTCTCTTCTTGAAGGGCTTGGTTACTCCTTTAGGCCTCTGTGGTAGCTTGCTCGAGCTCTCTAACTACTGAGCCTTAAGAGGTATACTGTTGTCTGAAGGAAAACGGTTCTCCCCAAAGATGAATCAGTCTCTCCTCCAAGTGATGAATCTCATCCTCTAGGACGTTGATGTCCTAGGCTTGTTGACTTTGGTCTTTCTTGGCAACTTGAAGTACTTCATACAATAGCTGCAGGCCACTTAGGCTAGCTAAATGACCCAGGTCCCTAATGGCATCTTAATAGCGCCATTTTTTTTCTCAAGAAGTGATGGAACCTCTTGATTCACCCTCACAGGCCCCCTCCCCCCAAGAGTCTCAAGTTCTTTAGGAATGGCTAGAGCCACCTTAGGAACTTTCTTTAAGGCCTTCATTAGAAAAATATCCTCATGGGAAGTGGCTCCCTCGATTAGGTTTAAAACAGGGAGATGTGTAATCTGTCTCAATCTCTGGAGTCTTAGGGATACTTGGTCCAGTTGCTGGAAGGCCAATCTTCCACTTGCTCCTAGCTTCTCCTAAGGCGAAGACATCCTTTCTAAGATTAGAGGGGAAATGGTTCTTATTGGTGTGACCTGAAAAGGAGGAGCATTAGAATGAGTTAGACTACGTCCTAGCTTGAGAAGTTAACCAAGGTTGAAGGGACCATTGTTACCTCTGAAACTTTAGTGGAAGGGGTAAGAGGAACCTCTACTGGCACTTCGGTCACTGGAGCATCTGCTGGCTCTTCAATCACCGGAATGCCTTCCTCGAGGGGGGTTCTAAAAAAGCAACACTTGTATGTTAGAACCAACTATGGTTTCGACATCAAAGATTTGGAAGTCATATGATGAGATTATACCTTCAAAAATCTCTTCATTGATGATTGAATCTTCTGGAAGAAGGTATAGAGCTTGCACAAGGCCCTTATTTAAAGGAATGGGGAGGGAAACTTCTTCATAAGGATAACTTATAATTGGCTCCATAGCTGAGGTAGCCATGTCTCCTTTTTCTTCAACACTTGAGCTCAACGATTCAGTATTATGAGGGAGCACTGGTGCAGCTTCTTGAGATGGAGAGTCTGGAATCTCCATAATAACTAAAGCCGGTTCCTCTTGTGGCAGCACAAAGCCAAGTTAGGAACAGTTTATGGCAAAAGATGAGTGAATGAAATGCCAATTAAGAAAGGTCACTACCTCCAATTGAAGGAGTCTGGATCTTTTCCTCCTTTCCAACTGTGAGATGGGTACTTCTTCATCTTCTTCCTCCTCCTCTACTGCCTGCATGGCTCTAGTTAGGATAGTTTCTTCCTCTTGTTTGAGCCACCAACTTCGAGGGTTTGTGGAGAATTTCCTGGAGGGAATTCCTCTAGCAGCATCTTGGTGAAACTCCTAGTCCTAGTGCTCCTATGAGTTTCCTGGAGAGCTGCAGCTGTTAAAAAGAACAAGGATCAGTCTTTGTTCAGGCCATTTAAGAAAAGAACTGAAATATACTTCAAGATGGTTGTTTACTCGATCGTGTCTTCTATGGAGTCAGCCTGATGCTAATTGATTGATCTTTTCCCTAGAAGGACTTGCAAGCTCAAGGGAAGGAGTAAAATGTTTGGTGCCTGTAGCCTCTAAAGAGGTCCAATAGGCTTGGAAGTAAGCTATAAAACAAGGTGTGGCACATGGGGCATGCCTACAAACAACGAGGTACCCATACAGGATTTTGGCCTCTTAGTTGGACTCGCAAATCTCTCTACATTGAGGGAGTTGGATGGAGATTCACCAAGCTCACCAGAGGATTTTGGTCCTTAGATTGGGAAAGGGAATGTCATGAACCATTCCAAATTTCCTAGCAAACAACCTAGGCCTGTAAGTCTCGACATTAGGATGAGTCTGGTGATACAAAAAGAGATCTTGAAGGCACAAGATTGCCTACCATGTTTGAGAATTGATGTCTACAAAGACATCAGCATGAAGATCCAACTTCCTGAACCAACGAGGACAAATAATGATACCGAGAAACCGCTTAGGGAGGACAGAAGCATTATAACAAATGTTCCAACTTTAGGTGAGTGCCGTCACAATGGGGTAGCCATGCCTGAGAGCAATCTTGGAAAGCCTGATGGCCTCATAAATGTGGAGGCTCTACCTTTTCTCTCCATGGGTGAGCATCAAGCTATCTACCCACTCAACATACCGCTTAGTTAGGAACATCCATCCATTGAAGGGCACCACTTCTTTGCAAATGCGCCTGCCTCCCCAAGATTAACCTTCAAAAGTTGTACAAAGAAAAGAAGATTCATCGGTATCAGAAAGCATGCCCTGAAGACTAGGGACGTCACGAGAAGGGACAAAAATGGGCCTTAGGGCACAGGGTGTGAAGGTTGAAGAATGGTCATTCTCTGAGATCCAAGAAACATCCTCCTTGATGATGTCAAGGTCAATAAGGCTCTGAAGCATATCAAAGACCATTGAAGTGTTTGATTGAACCAAACATACCAATTACACAATAGGGCTAGGGCATCAAGCGATGGTAGTTCGAGTCAGGGAATGTAGTCTTGTATTTAAGTAACTATCTTGAATTACTTTAGAAATTTAATTTCTATTCACTTTTTTTTTTTCTTTGAAATAGCCTTTCAATTATTTTTCTACTAATAATTATATAAATAAAACATTCATTTAAAAAAATACATTGGTAGATAGTTGACTTATTTTAATCGAAACTATTTTAATGGCGATTTATTAGTCTAATAAAAGCTAGGCTGTATAACCATGAAAAAAGAAGAATTTTCAGAAACCATATAGCTTCTAAGTGGTACCTAATCTTAGGTCACAATAATCTAGGATGATTCAAAAACTGGTTTAGTATGTCTTATGTGATCATTAAGTAATAAAATGATAGCTAGTATGTGAATCATATTGGAATTAATGGTGACTGAAAGAGCCGTTAAGAGTAATTGCAGTAGAACTATTAAGTTGCTAGGACTTGTTTATAAAATTTTTATGAATTGCTAAAAGTTCAAGCGAGCGGAAGCGATGAGTGTTGACTACTTAATTAGTTGATGTATAGATATACCTATGAGGACTGAAGTCTTGAATCCATTGAAAAGTTCAAAGAATTAAAGACTTAAGTTGAAAATTAGTTAGGTAATTATATCAAGTCACTTTGATTATATCAAAGTGGTGATTTTAGGAGAATTCTTATTTTTCCTTTAATATAAAAAGTTATATAAAGGATCAATAATGTGTTATTAAATATAGTAAGATTCATATGATGAGCCACATTTACATATCGAAAGGTTTGCTATGTAAGATGTTTTAGAAAGCGTTTGAAATGTATAGCAGATAGCTTTTATTGGTTAGATTGACAGTATGAGATACTATGTCTCAACGCATGATACAACACATAGCGTAAATGATGTATTAGATATATCTTCAACTAGGTTATTGTCACACTAAGTACATGAGAGCTTTGATGTCCTGGGAGGATGGTCAGCATAATTTTCTAAAATTAATGTTTAGCATAATTATTCTGAAAAATTATTTTTCGGTAAGAAAAGAGAAAAATTTTGCTCCAATATTTTTCCTAAATTAAATATGTTGGGAGCCTACACTCCAGTGCTAAAAGAGGTCATTGCAAAGAAGACCTTGAGGTGTCAAGAAATCTTCTACCAACTTCATATCTTCAAATCGGAGTTCGGATTCGCGCTTCAGGTATACTTAAATTAAGTATTTGATATTTAATTTGCTTTGCTTTATTTCGTTTATTTTACATACTATGTTTATATTTGTTTTATTCGTTTTTTTTTTTTTTTTTTTTTATTGTCATACAATGAGCCTATTAGAGTAAGATCAATCAAGGTCTAATTAAATAGTTTAATCAGATCAGGGCATTAGATTTAAAATTGAGAATTTTAAATTGATTTTCTGCTGCGCCCGTTCTGGTCGTTTAGGGAAAAATAATTTTTGAAATACGTTTCTAACAATCACTACATGAAGGGTTGTTTCGTTGGTGGGATTGACAAAGTAGGAGTGGGGATGGACAGTCCATTCCCACTTTTTGGATATTTAGTATACGAGAGTGGAAATGAAAGCGAGGATGCGAGTGGGAATGGGTGGGAATGAAAATGAGGCCCCGGGTTTAAAAATATGGAAATTGGATTGAAAAAAATTTTGGATCCCAATTTTTTTTGCTATTTTAATCTCAATCTAATTTTTATTTTATTTAATTTCCCTCAAGTAATAAATATAAACAAGTTTTAAGCATGTCATTATTATTATTATTACTACTATAACAAATATTAATAATATTGTTATAATATTAATGTATTAGTACTAAAAGTATAATTATTAGTGTTAGTATAATAATACTATAATACTAATAATAGAACTAATAAATTATTATTATTGTAATATTAATACTATTACTACTACTACTACTATTACTATAAAAAATTTTAGTGAAGGGTATTTTGGTAAACTATTTTGTTTATGCCCACTCTCAATTGTACACACCAAATATGGGAATGACTATTTTAGCTTCATTCCAATCTCCATTCCACCATATACCAAACGAAGATGTGGGAGTGATTGGTACATTTTCACTTCCAAAAAATAATTCCTATTCTCTCATTCCAACTCTCACAAATTTATTCCCACGTACCAAACGGCTCCAAAGATTCTTCATTCTTGAGTACTCCATTAGATATGATCAGAAATATTTTTCACAATTAATTCCTATTACTACATTTTTGATTGGATTTTTCCACCTTGAGCTAGTTTAAACTGAATTTTACTTGAGTACAAGCGAGGTTTGGGTTTAGGAATTTGATGTGTCTTATTTTTATATGTTTTGTGCCTCACTCCCATGACATATTTGGCTATTACATGTGCATTTTATGTATATTTAGGCTTGGAGCATGTTGGAACAAGGACAACTTGGAAAGCAATGAAAACGAGCAAAAATGGACAAATTTGAAGACTATGTCGAGAAACCCGACCACGTGTAAAAAAAAGACCAACCTAGTCAAGATTTGGCCAAGAAAAGTATCCCCTCAAGTTCATGGATAGGTCGTCATGCATCTTGTCAATCGGTCAAGCTTAAAACGAGATAACGGTTACAAGGAGAGTATTTACGACCCATAATTATCAAACTTCACAGCCAATACCACTTGGATGACATAGAGCTCTTCGAGAGCTTTGATTTGTTATGTAATTTGACCCGTAACACTTTACGGATCAAATGTTATGCTCGTTTTAAGTTAAGTGTGCATGACGCCAAATAGGCCGCCAATCGATCTGCACTGTTAGCCAATCGATCAGGACCTTGCTTGATCGATTGGCCAGTGAGCCGATCAATTAGCCAAAGTGCAACTCTTTTTTTTTTTTTTTTTTTTTTTTTACCTCTTTCTATCATTCCCCGGCTGCTACAAGATCAAGGTGTTCTTAAAGGCTGAAGTGCAAGTGATCAAAGTGCCAGGGATCAAAGCAAAGGGTCAATATCAGCGTCAATCGAAGGAGTCTTCGTTCATGAGGTTTTCTTCACTTTCTCTTTTAGATTTTGTGATGTGTAATACTCCCATGGAAGAGTAGACTTGTAGTTCATGAGAGAAGGACGAGTAGCAGTTTGAATCTCGAATTTATATTTTATTGTTAACAATGATTTATGTTATATTATTTTAGCAACCCTCAGGGAAGTTATTTAATTTGACTGGTTTTCCATTGATAAGCTTGTAGCCATGTTTATATTTCTATTTTATTTGCATTCCATCTATGTTTTTGTAGCATTGACTTTAACATAATAGGTTTTCACGAGTAGTCAAGGTTGTGGTTTTACCCATTCCTGAACACAATCTTTTATACAAATTAACATTAAATTAGGAGCGAGAAAGGAATTAAGTAGTGCTATTGCGATAACATATGCTACACTTAAAGTGATAAGATAAGTTATGCCCTTAGACTAGTTCATTACCCTTAGCCTTGAATTTAAGTGTTAACCCAGGCTTTGTACTTGTAGTCTAAGTCTTCTAAATCATTGTCATGGTAAAGCATAATGATGGGATTCGAGTTAAGCTACCTCGAGTTCATTTCCAAAACTACCCTTAATTCATTAGGCGCTTTAATTCACATGTTTTACTTTCAACAATTGTTGACCTCTCCACCTAAACCCCAAAACCAAACCACTCGTGGTTAACTAAATATGACTTTACATTGAATCCCTATAGATACGACCCCTGCACACCGGCCACAGCTGCAACTTACGTGTACACGATTTTAAAACAGTTTTAAAACTGCATCAACAATAAACAATACAAAATCACAAAGGGGTAGTAAAGTGCTTAACTGCTTATATATGTTGGCTTAAGATATTGTGCAAAAATAAACAATATATTCGGATCTGAATCGAATCAAATACCACGACAATAACGAGAAACAATCGGACTAAAAGAGAAACTAAACAATAGACATAAGGATTTACGTGGAAATCCCTTTACAATCGAAAGGGGAGAAAACCACGGGCGAAGATCGGAGCTTTTATTATTGAACAAAAGAAGAAGACAAATTACAAAGATTCTCTCTCAACACACTCTCGTTTTATTGGGGCGCCGCGCAGGGAAATAACCTCACTTTGACTTTAGATACAAAATACGTCCGTATTTATAGACTCACAAAAAACCTGTTTTTCGATTGATCGGGGGGTCCCGATCGATTGGGGTCCCAATCGATCGGTTCCTCCCGATCGATCGGCCGCTTCTCTGCAGACGTCCTTTGTTTACGTAACATTCCCGATCGATCGGGGTCTTCACGGCCTTTCTTCTTAATGCGCCAAGTATATGTTGAGACATAAACCTAACAAATCTCCACCTTGGCTCAAAATCAACATCAACAATAAAACAAACTCCACCTTCTCCACAAACGCCCCCTCAACTGAGGCCAACATACATCAAACCGAAAGACCCACTAAATTCGAGCAATGCTTGAACTTGCTACCTGGTAGAACTTTTGTGAACATGTTAGCTGGGTTATCTTCAGTCCCAATCTTCCTCAACTCCACCTTCCGCTCGTCAATCAGATCTCTGGTAACGTGATGCTTCACATCAATATGTTTTGTTTGGTCATAATGAGTCATCTGATCTTTCGCTTGGTGAACAGCGGACTGACTATCACAGTATACTCTAACTGTCCCCTGCTCGACACTGATTTCACTGATCAATCCTCTCAACCAAACGGCTTCTTTGAACGCTTCTGTTACTGCCATGTACTCGGCCTCAGTAGTAGATTGCGCTGCAACAGGCTGCAAACACGCTCTCCAACTGATAGCTGTGTCACCTAAACAAAACACATACCCTAAAATGGACCTCCTCTTATCAAGTTCTCCACCATAGTCAGAATCTACATACCCAACCAAACAGCACTTACTTTTCCCATATTCCAAACACAAATCAGAGGTTCCACGAAAATACCTGAGAATCCACTTTACTGCATGCCAATGTTCTCTGCCCGGATTCGCCATGTACCTACTAACTCTGCTCACAGCAAAAGCAATATCTGGACACGTACAGACCATCGCATACATAATACTGCCCACTGCACTAGAATAAGGAATCTGAGACATGTACCTGATGTCCTCCTCAGTCTAACGCTGAGAGACTGAAATGAGCTGCTAAGGGCGTGCTAACCGGGTTAGCATCCTTCATATGAAACCTGTCTAACACCTTCTCAATATACTTCTCCTGAGACAAGTATAATTTTACAGCTTCTCGGTCTCTATGAATTTCCATGCCTAATATCTTCTTAGCTGCTCCAAGATCCTTCATCTCAAATTCACTCTTCAGCATTGATTTCAAATCATCGACATCTTTCATATCTCGTGCTGCAATCAACATGTCATCAACGTACAAAAGCAAATAAATAAAGCCTGAATCTGTCTTTTTGAAGTACACACAACTGTCGTACTTACTTCTGATGTAATCATGACTTGTCATGAACTGATCAAATCTCCTATACCACTGTCTAGGAGATTGCTTTAAACCATATAAAGACCGTCTAAGCAAACACACATGATCTTCTTTTCCTTCAACAACAAACCCCCCGGGCTGATGCATTAAAATACTTTCTTCTAGTTCACCATGCAAGAATGCAGTTTTGACATCCAATTGTTCAAGTTCAAAATCATGCATGGCAACCAAAGACAATAATGCACAAATCGAAGTGTGTCTAACTACAGGTGAGAAAATATCATGAAAATCAATACCTTGTACCTGACTGTAGCCTTTAGCTACCAAACGTGCCTTGTACCTCACATCTTCCACTCCAGGAATGCTCTCTTTTCTCTTGAAGACCCATTTGCATCCAACCAATCTTTTCACTATAGGAGGCTTCACCAATTTCCAAGTCTGATTCTTATGAAGAGACAGCATCTCTTCAGTCATAGCAACGAGCCACTTCTCAGCATCTGATCTCGATACAGCCTCTGTATACGAAGTCGGCTCACTATCATATAACATTTCAGCAGTAGAGAGGGCATAGGCAATCATCTCCTCATACCCATATCTCTCAGGAGGCCTGATCTGTCGCCTCGGTCTACCACCAGCTATAGTAATATTCTCCACCTGCTGACCTGTTTCTACATTATCAGTAACAACATCAGAAACTCGTACCTGAGGTGCTGGAATACTCTCAAGCTGAACAATCTGCTGATCTGACTGTATCTCTGTATCATCAAGTGTCTCAACCTGAACATTATCGCTGTCAATGGAGGGTTTGTGTGGCGGATTAAGTAAAGCAGACTCATCAAAAGTAACATCTCTACTCGTCAGAAACTTCTGAACACATGGATCCCACAATCTATATCCCTTCACACCTGACGTATAACCAAGAAAGATGCACTTCTTGGCCCTAGGCTCCAGCTTTCCATCATTAACATATGCATATGCAGGACAACCAAAAACTTTGATCTGAGAATAATCAGAAGTTGAACCAGACCATACATCTTCAGGAGTCTTCATCTTTAATGAAGAATGCGGTGTCTTGTTCACAAGGTAGCAAGCCATGCTAACTGCTTCTGCCCACCATTCTCTCTTTAAATCTGCATTTGAAAGCATACAACGAGCCTTCTCAAGTAACGTCCTATTTAATCTTTCAGCCACTCCATTCTGCTGAGGTCGACCTGTACATGTCCAGTGTCGAACTATGCCTTGATCTTCACAAAATTTAGTGAAGTCCCCTTCGACAAACTCAAGACCATTATCAGTCCTCAACCTCTTGATCGGCTTCCTTGTCTGTTTTTCAAGCAGAACTTTCCACTTCTTGAAGATATCATGCACTTCATTTTTCTGCTTAAGAAAATAGATCCAAACTTTACGTGAGTAGTCATCAGTGAACGTTAGAATATACCTGGACCCACCTTTAGAAGCCACACTGGAAAGTCCCCACAGATCAGAATGTATGTAGTCTAACGTCCCCTTGGTATGATGCACTGCTGCCGGGAAGCTGACTCTCTTCTGCTTCCCATAAATACAGTGCTCATAGAATCCTGTTAGTCCTGTTGACTGACCACAAAGAAGTCCCCTCTTACTCAGCTCAGACAATGCCTTGTCACCAATATGACCCATTCTCATGTGCCACAATCTTGTGATCTCTGCATCTGTCATAGCAGATGTGGAAACAGCAACTGCACCAGTCACGGTCGTACCTGCAAGCTCATACAAAGTACTAACCCTATTTCCTTTCATCACAATTAACGCACCCTTACTGACCCGCATGAGTCCACCTTCAGCAGTGTATTTGTACCCATTAGATTCTAGGGTATCTAGAGAAATCAAGTTCTTTTTCAAATCCGGGACGTGACGAACATCACTTAAGGTTCTAATAGTTCCATCAAACATTCTCACACGGACTGTTCCAACACCTTACAAGCAGCATCATTACCCATCAAGACAACCCCACCTTGTATAGACTTATACGTGAAGAACTAGTCTCTGTTTGGAGTAGCATGAAACGAACAACCCGACTCCATGACCCACTTATCTATGGACCTGGACTGAGAATCAGCAACTAATAGAAACTCCCCTTCACTATCCTCCTCTACAACACTAGCCTCAGCAGACTTGTCCTTACCCTGGTCACCCCTGTTACCCTCTTTTGATTTATTCTTATATCTGTAACAGTCTTTCTTTATGTGCCCTTTTTTATGACAATAGTGACACGACAGGTTCTTATGTCTAGATTTGGACCTAGACTTATTCCCACCATTGGATCCCCTATGTTCTGATCGACCTCTCACATGTAAGCCACTACCCGAGTCATTCACCGAGTCAGATAATTCCTTATCTACCCGTTCTTTACTCACTAGGTTTCTTTTTACTTCATCAACAGTAATAGTTTGCCTACCCCCGTATATCATGCTTTCTACGAAGCCCTTATACGCATTTGAGAGCGAACACAATAAAATCATAGCCTGATTCTCGTCGTTAGGGACATCATCCAAAGCCTTTAATTCATGAATAATTGAGGTAAATTCGCTAAGATGGTTTTTAAGAGATGTACCTTCTGCCATACGAAAAGTGTACAACCGTCGTTTCACTGCGAGTTTGTTGGAGACTGACTTGTGGCAAAACATGTCTAACAATTTCTTCCATAACTCCTTTGCGGTTTTAATCTCCAATACCTCTGACAAAACATCGTCAGCCAAACACATCTGTATAGCCGTGAGAGCCTTCTCATCAAACTCTTCCCACTGTGCCTCGGCCAACGTTTCTGGTTTCTTCTCTTTCCCCTCCAGTGCTTTCTTCTAGCCGTTCTGAGTCAGGAGTCCTTTTACACGGACTTGCCATAAGCTAAAGCTTCCCTGACCATTGAATTTCTCAACCTCGGTTTTAATACCTGACGTCATTGTATCAATTCGAAGAACCGAGCTCTGATACCAATTTGTGCGGAAATAAACAATATAATCGGATCTGAATCGAATCAAATACCACGACAATAACGAGAAACAATCGGACTAAAAGAGAAACGAAACAATAGACACAAGGATTTACGTGGAAACCCCTTTACAATCGAAAGGAGAGAAAACCACGGGCGAAGATCGGAGCTTTTATTATTGAACAAAAGAAGAAGACGAATTACAAAGATTCTCTCTCAACACACTCTCGTTTTATTGGTGAGGCGCCGCGCAGGGAAATAACCTCACTTTGACTTTGGATACAAAATACGACGAACCCTCGTCCATATTTATAGACTCGCAAAAAACCTGTTTCTCGATCGATCGGGGGGTCCCGATCGATCGGGGTCCCAATCGATCGGTTCCTCCCGATCGATCGGCCGCTTCTCTGCAGACGTCCTTTGTTTACGTAACATTCTTAATGTTCTGTAATTATATTAAGTTGTTAAATTCGAGAAAATTCAATGGCTAAATCAGACGGTAAAAATTGAAATTCCAGCATTAATGCATTCCATTTGCACAGGTGCACTTCGAATACTTACTAACAATACTAGACACGTTTTAGTGATAATTTGGAATCAGTTACCATGTTAATCGTAACCTTTAAAGTTTAAATGGCACTACATTTTTTTTTTTTTTTAATATAAAGATATGTTGAGACTCTACATGTGAGCCTAATAATTAGAATATCAAAAAGTAGTTATAGGAGTCAAGAGATCAATTTATAAGCCTAATAGGTTACCCCACCCAATACTAATTAGTTTTAAGATAGAATCGTACTTGGGCTTACATGTTGATCTCATACGTGTCAAGTCCGTAGGTCAGGCCTAAAGGTTCGGTGAAATTTAACAAGATACAAAAGGAATACTAATGTTCCATAATAATAAATATAACATATAAAAAGTTTTTTAAGTGACTTATACAAAAACGGGTAAATTGCATAAAACCAAATTAATAACAAGAAACTTTAACAATGAAATAAAATTACTTTTTACCAAATAATTAAAATATAAAATATAATATTTTTTCTAATCTCTTTTTAAATTTTATGTTTTTATCTGTCCAATTAAAATTTTATTTCACAAAAAATTGTTATTCTTATATTACAAGATTTTTTTAATTTCTTTAATAGAATTTTAAAAATATTTTTTCGTCTTCTAAATTTGTAATATAACTACTATTGTCAATTTAAAGAGTTATTTTATATGAACTACAGAAAATCCTCTACCTTTTACTTAAAAACAAAAATATTTATTATTTGTTTAAAAGCAAAATCCTCTTTAAAAAAATAAAATTAAACACTTTACCTACACATGTTTTAGGGGTAATATGGTCATAAAACTTGTAAAAGAAAAATTGGTTTAGTTACCCTCCAGTATGGTAATATATTTTTCAACTACCCTGAAGTTTTGAAATATTTTTGAGTTACCCTGAGCTTTGGTAATTTTTTTCTTCAGGTACCCTCTGCTTAACTCCGTTAGAGTTCCGCTAGCAGAGGGTACCTAAAAAAAAGGTTAGGAAAGGTCAAGGTACCTAAAAATATATTACCAAACTTCAAGGTACCTAAACCAAAGTTTCTCAAAAAATTTGTTTTAAATATTTAAAATTTTTTTAATAATAAATAATATTTTTTCCTTAGTTAAATTTTTTTTTAAGTATTACGTTGGCCTAATTTTAGCCAAATTCTAACAAAGCTATGGAAAAAAAAAATATTTGGAAAGAAAAGTCACCAAAATTTAAGATATTATAAAAAATAGTTTAAAATATTATGGCACCTAAAATCTGTATTATTAAATCTCAAAATGCTTGAACCAAATTTTCTTTTAATAGTTTCGGATGTGTTTAACAAAACTTTTGAGGTTCGGGATCAAATTGATTTTAGTTAATAGTTCAAGGTTGTCCTTCCTCAAATTACAAGTTGGGAGATCACATTGATTTTGATCTATAGTTTAGGAATGTCTTTAATGAAGTTAAAAGTTTGAGGTGTCACTTTGATTCTGACAAATAGTTCAGGAGATCTCTATGAATATTATCCAAATTTCAATTCTAATTTTAACAAATGAACCAAATATAATTGAAACTATAGACTTTAATTACAATTTCAATATCAATTATGAGCTTCAATTACATACCCCCAGCACCTAATATAGTTGTTATTCCTTTGAAATTGTACAATACAAATAGAAATGAGAAACTAAATATTTTTAATTAAAAGTGTTTCGCTTCTTAGGAATTTCTTTTCTTATTTGTTTTAGAAGGTTAATTTTAGGGGAAATTTGGCTTAGATACCCTAAGGTTTGGTAATAAATTTTTCAGCTATCCTGAGATTAGTAATTTAATCTTCGGGTACCCTAAGGTTTTGAAATATTTTTGTGGTACCCTGAACTTTGATAACTTTTTTTGGGTACCCTCTGCTTAACTCTGTTAGGGTTCTGTTAGCGGAGAGTCCCTAAAAACAAGCTACCAAATTTTAGGATACCTCAAAAATATTTCAAAACCTTAAGTTACTTGAAAAATATATGACCAAATCTCGGGTACCTCAACCAAATTTTCTTAAATTTTAATTTAATGGTAAATTTAGTAGACTCTAGTCATTTGGTAAAATTTGACTCCTATATAGAAAAAAAAATTGAAGCAACATAATCAGTGGCGGACGCACGTTTAAGGAAGCTGGGTGTATGGACACCATAGCTTTACCATCTGGCCTTTAAAAGTTATATGGGTTAGTACCAAAATTAGAGTTCTTTTATATACAAGATGACTTGTGAACCCGCATCAAAGAAGTCGTTGCCAGCCCCGTGCTCAAGCGTGTATCATCTCATGGGTCGCGAGTTCGAATCTGTATAATGCACGTTTATATCATCAATTTTGCTTCTATTTAACATCCCTACTATGGGTGATGGGTTAAAGCATCCTAAAAATGAATTTTTTTTTTTTTTTTAAAACATTTTTGTTAGCTTTCCTAATAACTCATATCATAAAAAATAAACCCTGATTTTTTAAAAGCTTAATTATTTTCTCTCTTTTCTCCTCTCCAACCCTTTTCTTTACTCTCCGACCCCTTTCTTTCACTCATAATCATTTCGTATCGCCCATCTAGTATAATTTGATTTTATTTCTTTCAATTGTATGAATATTAATTTTATTATATTGATATGTATATATATTCATTTGCATAATTTTTATAATATATATATACACACACGCATACAAATAGTTATTATTACTTGTTATTTTTATTTTTTTATTTTATTTTTAATATAAATATGGACCCCGCATCGTTGGAGTCTTGGATCCGCCACTGAACATAATAATATTAACAACATTAAAGATATTAAAAAAGACACTACTATTAGAATTTTAAAAGAAACATAGCTTGAATCTATTAATTTTCTATTTATATTTACATCTATACCTCTCTATATATCATAGAAAAGTACTTACCCCTTTAAAATATTTTCCCACTTGAAAATTGAAGCACCACAATGACACCCACTATTATTAGACTCGATTGTGAACCTAATAACATGTGTACAGTAGGAGAAAAAAAATGTCGTCGCAACAAGTGCATAATTAAAAATGTATTACCTCATTAATCAAAATGGCCAAGAACATTAGAATTTAGAACATCACTTCCACTATTATATTGTATGCATTACAGGTTATTAGAGAACACTAATTGAACACATACAAGCTATCAACAATGGTCGCAACTACTAAAGAATGTACCAGCAACAAATTGAACAATGGTTAAAAAAAAAAAAAAAAAGGACATTTGTAGTAATTCTGCATTTCACACAAGGACTTGTTATAGGGTTGATTGTAAACCAGTCATTTGGTTGCTGAATCATCTTCATTCCACTTGATATCATCTCCTTCAGCCTCTTTAACCAAATATGTGGTTCAGATTTCATCCTCTCATAAGATTCATATATATATATATATATATATATATATAAAAGAGCAAAAATAAATGAAAAATAAACTAAGAAATAAAGAATAAAATACCCATGAAGAAGGTCATGTGCCCCACGACTAGTAAAGTGGGGAAGCCCCATTAACATCCCTTTAAAATAAGAAAATAAGAACTAAATCACCCCCTTAACCCACTTTAACCAAATGTCTGGTCCACATTTCACTCTCTAACAACTTACAAGCACACCTTTATCTAGAAGTTGAGATTGCGCAGAAGACGTAGGAACCTCCCCAAGCTTGTTATCTTTTGTTGGCATATTTGAAAGGACAGGAATAACGCTCTATTTAATGGTGTGAAGGCCGAGCTTGTCAAATAGGTTATCCTTGCTAAGCAAATGGCACATGAATGGGATTTCTGTAGTAAGTTAGATGAAAGGGTGATAACAAACAATTCTAAAAATTGGACCAAAAAGCGATCATCAACTTGGATCCATCCCCATCTCCCGCCACCCCAAAAGGATGGATGAAGGTCAACTTTGACGAATATAGATGGGGGAAATGTCAACGGCTGGTTTTATTCCCCATGATGCTCGTGGGGACTGTTAGGAATGGTGTCCCGAAAATCTAAATTTTGCCTTCTGAATGTTACTTTATTAAAGAATAAAATTGAAGTTTCAGTCTTTTCCTAGTTAAATTTGTATTATTGAGCATATATGGTGCATATGATTTTCTTTTAGTAACATCTATAGTACGTGTATAGTCCTCATACTACAATTTATAAGTTTGTTCTAAGTGGTTTATGAGATTAAACTACAGACAGACTTGGAACAAATGGTATGGATTGTTGTTTGAAAAACTTGTAGGTCAAGGCAAGTTTAGACCACTTGTATGCTAAGAATATAACGTGAAACTTTAGATGAATTGTCTTGGTCGTGAGGATGGTGATCCAAAAGTGTTATGCTGGTGTGTTGAATAAGATTGATACACTGAGTTGGACCATGTGAGTTACTTGTTTCTAGACTATTATCAGAAATGAGTGATTCATGATGTGCTATTTGACGATGACTCTAAATTCTGAGAGTATTCTGGACCTATGCATGGAATGTTTGTTACTTTAGTGTACTATAAGTAAGGTCTTAATAAATGGCCGAATTCCCACGTAAACTGGATAGCGGAGTAAAGTGTGACAAGGATCAGGTATTCAATATAAAATCTACAGTCTCTTATGAGATAAAAATGTCTCTTTGGTTGATTCACAAGTGTTTGAACAATTCGGAATCTTTGGCCAAAGTGTTCCAAGTGTTCAACATTTGGAAAATATACTGTGAATTTGTTCAAGTATAAATGAATTATTCGGAAAAGGGCAAATTGGGAACTAATAGAAAAACTGTGAGAAAAATAATGATAATAGTTATAATCAAGGTTGTTAAAATCATGATTCCACTTAAAACCGGTAGGGGCTTTTAGAATCAAATCGAGAATTGTAAGATTCTACTAAATGTATATTATAATTGTTTTTCATATTAATATCAGGGATTATTTACATTTTAATACCCCAACATTTTTGAAAATAATAAAAAGGATCTTGACCTTTTTGAATTATTAAAAGGCTCTTGAGTTTTTGTCGTATTAATAAAAAGGCCCCTAAGTTTTTGTTGCATTAATAAAAAGGCCCCTCTTCAGCCTGATGATATCATTTTTAGTTGACAACACTGAGGTGATGACTGCGTTTTTATTAATGCTACACTAAAATAACAAAAATACACTTTAATAACCATATTTTAAAATAAATTAAGCGAAAATAGATAGCTTTTACATAATACAACATTTTGAATGTCATGCTTATGAAGTAAGAATAAGGGAGTTAAAACATACTTTAGGTTATTTTATTATAGCATTAATAAAAAGCAGTTGTCAAGTCAGCTTTATTGATGAAAAATTATGTAATCGCTCTTGAGAGGGGCCTTTTTATTGATGCGGTAAAAACCTATGGCCTTTTTAATAATTTAAAAAGATCAGGATCCTTTTTATTATTTTAAAAAACGTCAGGGTACTAAAATATAGATAATCCTAATATCAGTTATATAATCCAAAAAATTATTAATAAGACCTTAACTTACATCAGTATATATACAAAATATAATCAAACATGATTAAAAATATTATCATGTAACATATGTGTGCTATTTTATGTTATAATAATCACGAGAGTTTTTAAATAGATGCTGCTAATCGAACTTTATATCAAAGTTTAAACATAAAGCTAAATTTAATTTAAATTTTCAGAAAATATATAATGCTTAATTTTCTTTTACTTCAGACTAATAAATTAAGTTTGTTTATAATATATGCTTGATTTTTTGACATTTTAACTTTTTATTTTATATGTTGGTAAAATCAAGGCTAGATCGGTAGAACCATAAAATCGTATTACAATTTTATCCGTTATTTTCATGTAATATCAATAATCATAAGATTCTACTTAAGATTCATATCGGTCGACAATTGTGGAATCGTAAAATCGTAAGATTATAAGATTCAAATTGGGATTTTAATAACTATGGTTGTAATTAATTTTTGTCATGGACATCTAGTGGGGTTTGTCATCGCTACAGTCCATTTGCAAATTATATAAAAAATGATTTAAATCTGTAGTTTAGTGAAATTTATTTAGTGGAATTAAGTCTTATAAAATGGTAATTAAATTTTATCATGAGATGGTAATTAATTTAACTCATTTAGAGCAAGATTTAAATTGTCCCTAAGGTCCCTATGCAAGCATCTGTTTTTATTGCCATCGAAAAAATATTATAGAATTCATGAGATAAATTATTTATTCATGATGAGTAAATTTAAATGTGCCAAACATTATTTATGAGATGAATAAAAGTTAAAAATTATAAAATAAAATAATTTTTAAAAATTAAAATTCATAAGATAAATTTTTTTGCATGGGGGGAAATAAAGCAAAACAAACAAAAAAAAGGAAAAATCGCGCAAAATGCTAGCAATCCGCTCACAAGCAAACGGACCAACCATAGTTGGAGATCCGTGTGCATGTACGCGGGTGAATCACGGCCCGCCATTTGGCACGCGATGACAAAGCAATTTGCAGCTTGTTGAAATAGAGTTTTGACTTTTTTTATACAAAATGCCGCCTTTTGCTATGTTTCTGCGCATCGCACAGTGATTTCTTGGGATTTTTTTTGCTCTAGCATCCCATTATGAATAAGGGTACTGATTTTATGGTTTAGCATCCAATTCAAAATTAGAAAAAAAATGTTTCCGGAAGTATTGACTTTCGAAGATATAACTAGAGAGAAAATTTTCCTTTGAAAATTTTCTTTCTTCATTTTAATATTTTTCGGAGTCTACATTCCGCTTTTTGAGGTGATTGCATAGAGGGCTTTTGGGTCTCAGCTTTCTCGGAGTTCGTCATTGTTCTGGCATTTTTTTTATTTGGACCAATTTCAGGTATCTTTCTTTCCCTTCTCTTTTAAGTTTTTCGCTTTTCTATTTATTATAGTATTCTTATTATGCTAGCTTTAAGTTCATGTTATTATTATGAATGTATTAGAGTAGAGGCTGGTAGATTTAAATTAGGAATTTGGATCTGTAGATTTAAAAATTAGAAATTTGGATATGTAGATTTAAAAATTAGAAATTTTAAATCTTCTATGGGTTTAAAATTAAGAATTTTCCACTGCGTAGACTTTAATAAATTAGAAAATTTTTTTGAAAATTCCTCCCAATAATTGGTATCAGAGTCAGTCTCTAGTCACATTCATAATATACATAATAAGTATAATAAGATCGAAATAAATAGACTTACAATTTAATAAAATAGAGATTTTATTAAGAGGGAAAGATCGCTTAATTTGATTTTGATAATAATCCAAGTACCATTTTAAATAGTTCAAACCGAGAATGAATTAATAGTTAGTTCAGATGTGTCAATGCAGATTCATTAAAATCACATTCATATTATTCATATGATGAGATTGTGCGGTTTTAATCAAGATTTATGAAATCGGATAAATTGATCTAATGGAATTAGATTCAATTTTTTTAATAAATAAATAAATAAATCTTTAGTTTGGCGACGCTGACGTCTGTGGCTGACGTCAGCACTGATATGAAAAAAAAAAATTTGGGATGTGTAGACGTCAGTAGTGGTGTATATATATAATAATTATAAATTAATTTTTTATAAATTAATTTAATTTTAAAATGAGATTTTGAAGGAGATTATGAGATAATCTAAGTTATAAATGCAAATTAATTAAAACCCTAGTTTATAAAAATCAAATGGGAGCGAGGTTCAATTGTTGAAACCTCACGGTCTCCATCACCGGCCTAGCGGTATAGTTGATTGACAGACCTCCCTGCGAAAGGTGTCGGTTTGCAGGTTACAGGTTAGACTTCTATTAGGATAAACTAAAGTGCAAAGAGGCGATGCGACCATGCTACCGTGGAGTATTACATGTATTTGCATGAAGGTTTAGGTAATGGTTTACACATGACTAGCGTGATACATTAGCCACCCCAAGGAGCTCTGTTGTGTTATGTTAGAGACTAAGGTAAAATGGTGAGTTAATCATATTTAGTAAGAGTTACAAAAAAACATGTTAATTGAGAATAGTTCTCACTAAAACTACTTTCATACAACCCCGCTGCCGGGGAGTGAGGATTGGCGTGTTTATGTCATCATTGCATGCATGATGCTACAGTTTTGTGGATATCTTACTTATTGTGTTTGCTAAAATAAAAGAATAGATATAACTACATTATACATGACTCATGTTAGACAGTTACACAAATGTTTGCATTTACAGTGTCTTAAAATGGATACGGCTGGTGCACTTCACTCGATTCTAATGCATAATGTACTCATTGGACCAAATTACTTTGCCTGGAAAAACAAGTTGAATTTAGTTTCTACTCACAAGGGTCTAGAGTTTGTTCTCACTGAAACTTATCCACCAATGTCCATTGTTAACTGCACAGTTACTGAAAAGGAGTGTTACAAACTCTGGCATGGGGCTAATGAGTTAGCCATGTGCCATATATTGACCTCAGTGTTAGAAGTACTTAGGCATCAGATGCTTGAGAAGCAAACAGTAACTGAGATCATTGAATATTTAGGAGAAATGTTCGAGGAACAATCTAAAGCAGCGAGACAAGAACACATAAAGAAGTTGCACAACATGGGATGTCCGAAGGAATACCAGTTCTGAACTGGAGATCCTCGAAGCTAAGTTTGATTGTCAAATGAAGCAGGATATCATCCTCAGTTCTCTATCCAGCTCTTTTGCTCAGTTCAGGCTAAATTTTTATGTGAACAACAAAAACTGTTCGCTACCTGAACTAATGAATGAACTGCAAGCAACATAGGGCAAGATGTGGGGCATGAGGAGTGCACAGGAATTGGTGATAAGGAATAGTCAACAAGTCAAAGGAAAGTGTTTCCTCTATAGATAAATGGACCACAGGAAAGAGGACTGGACTAAGGACTTAGTTGCCCTTTTCTGCAAAGACTGCTAAGCGTGAAGGTATGTTGACATCTCACTTAGTTGAGACATGCGCAGTTGAGAGTCCACCAGGATCCTGGTGTGTAGACTCAGGTTCAATTGACCATGTATGTGATATGTTATAGGGGCTCAGGCTAACCAGGAGACTGCATGATGGAGACGTGTATCTGAAGGTTGGAGATGATACAAGAGTAGCGGTTTTAGGAGTAGGAGATGTTAGCTTAGTCTTAGTGGTAGAGTTTTGATTTTGAAGGATTGTTTATTTGTACCTGCATTGCACAAAAATTTGATTTTTGTCTCTTGTCTAGTGGATAATGGTTATTCATTGAATTTAGTTCTGAGCTATTTATTATGAGAAATAAGTTCTTTATTTATAAAGGTACAAGTGTGGATGGTTTATTCATGTTATTTCCGGATCAAAACTCTGATAATTGTTTAAATGAATCTAACACAAGCTCACTTATTCAATCTCCTGAGAGAAAGTGACCTGAAAGGGATAATGCCTACACATGGCACCAATGTCTAGGTCACGTTAATTCAAACATGATCCAAAGACTGGTAAAAGATGAACTAATAGAGCCTTTGGACTTGAAGTCATTACCACTCTGTGAATCCTGCTTAGAAGGTAAGATGTCCAAGTATGTCTTTAAGAGTAAAGGCAACAGGGTTAGTGACTTACTTGAGCTGGTTCACATAGATGTATGCGGACCAATGAACGTTCAAGCAAGAGGTGGCTATGAGTGCTTCATCACATTCACTAATGATTACACAAGGTATAGATATGTTTATCTAATGAGACATAAGTCGGACTCTTTTGAAAAGTTCAAAGAGTACAAAGCTGAAGTTAAAAAGCAATTAGGTAAACAAGTAAAGCCACTTCAATCAGAACGACGTGGAAAATATCTTTCGGGTTATATTTCCTAACTGCAAACGGGATAAAATCTCAGGCTTCTGCTCCAGGTACACTACAGCGTAATGGTGTTGTAGAAAGAAGGAATAAGACATTGTTAGAGATGGTAAAATCCATGATGAGTCATGATACTTTTCCAATCTCTTTTTTGGGTTATGCTTTAGAGACAGCGGCATATCTTCTCAACTTAGTTACATCCAAGTCAGTTCCTAAAACCCTAGTGGAGTTGTGGACTGGATGAAAGCCAAGTCTTAGGTACCTTCAAATTTGGGGGGTGCCAAGCACATATGTTAAAAAATAATCCTGACAAGTTGGAATCAAGTTCGGAGGGGTGCATGTTTGTTGCTTATCCCAAAGGAACAAGGGGTGGTCTTTTCTACAGTCCTTCCGATCAAAAAGTTCTTGTAATTGCGAATGTGACATATCTAGAGGAGGATTTTGTAGTAGACTATAAAAGCGAAATCAGAGTAGTGTTGGAGGAATTGAAAGAAAATGACACTAATTCTGAACAGCTTTACACAACTTGGGACACAGTGGATGCATTAGATGCAGCTACTGACAGGGTCGAGAATGATCTACGTACATGAGAGCCTAAGCGTAGTGGGAGGATTGTTAGGGCACCTTACAGGTTCATGGTGGTAGCCTTAATGGTTAACCGTCACATTGAATCTAATCCTCTAAGCTACAATGCAGCAATTAAGGATAAGGATACTAACCAGTGGGTATTAGCAAGGAAATCTGAGATAGGATCTACATATTCTAATCAGGTCTAGGAACTTCTAAAGGCGCCTGTTGGCATTAAGCCCATTGGCTGTAAATGGGTCTACAAGAAGAAACGAGGAGTGGACGGGAAGGTAGAGACCTTCAAAGCAAGGCTGGTTGCTAAAGGTTTTACTCAAATGGAAGGAATCGATTATGATGAGACCTTCTCACCTTTAGCCATGCTAAAGTCTATAAGGATACTCCTATCCATTGCAGCTCATTATGATTATGAGATTTGGCAAATGGATGTCAAAAAGGCCTTTCTGAATGGTCTTCTTGAAGAAGACATCTATATGATGCAACCAGATGATTTCATTTGCAAAAATCAGGAGCATATGGTATGTGATCTAAAGAAGTCCATATATGGGCTAAAGCAAGCATCATGCTCATGGAATATTAGATTCAATGAGGTGGTTGATGTTTTTTAAATGTGTGTTTTAAAACCGTATACTCGCAAGCGTACGAGATCGTCGTAGCTAAATCGGATATAGGGGTCGTATCCGCAGGGAATTGGAGTTAAGTAGGATTTTGTCATTAATGAGCGGTTGAAATCGAGTTTTGAGTTGGTTTAAATGATTTGTTAACTAAAGTAGCAAAACTAATGTTAAACTATAAGTGTCAATTCAATTGAGGTTAGTTTAGGGAAAGAATTCAAGGTAGTATTACTCATATCCCGTCATTAAATTCCACTATGACAATGGTTTAGGAGGCTTAGGCAACAAGCACTAAGCTTGGGTTTGTATTTAATTAGGGCTTAGGGTAATGACCTAGTCTAAAAGCATAACGTACCATATCACCCCTACATGTAGATAGGTAATCTCATTAACACTACTTAATTCATTTGTCACTCCTAACTAAATATTAATTTGTATAAAGATTGTGTTTAAGGTTGGGTACAACTCAACCTTAACTACGCGTGAAAACCAGTTATGTTATGGTCTAAACTACAAACTCGTAGACTAACGCTAATAATTTGAAAATCTTAACATGGCTACAAGCTCACACAAAGAAAACCAAACAATGATCATAAATTCCCCACAGGGGTGCGTATATAACATAACAAAACTATTGTTTACAATAAAATATAAATTTGGGATACGGACGGCTACCCGTCCTTCATCTCTAAACTAAAAGTCTACTCCTCCATAGGATTTTTAAACATCATGAAATCCAAGTAGAAAAATAATAATGATAAAACTATGGATTTGAAGACTCCCCAATTGATGTTGACTTTGATCCTTGCTTTGATTCCCCTAGTACTCCGACCACCTGCACTTCGTCGTTTGAGAACCCTTTGAATCTTATAGCAGCATCGGGAAGGAGAGGATGAGAGGAGGTGTGGCTAAAGATCCCCAAAATAATTAGGTATTCGATATTTAAATCGCATGGCGGTGGCGTGTTGGTCCTAGTCCGTCCGTCCGTCCAAACTCCCCCCCCCCCCCCCCCCCCCCCCTCTCTCCTTATTTCATATATATGTTTATATATATAATATAATATATAATATTATACAAATATAATATAATAAAATATATAAAGATTATATAATATATATATTAACTATCCACGAGATCTATTTGAGTGACTGAATTACAACCTAATTGATTATTCTTTTCCACACATGGTCGGGTTTCTTAAAGCAGTCTTCAATTATGCCTCGATAGTGCTTGATTTTGCCACTTTTCAACCTTTATTTGCTCCGTTGCACTCTAAGCCAAATTGTACCTAGATTACAATAAAATACACATGTAAAAGCCAAATATATGGTAGGAATGGGAAATAAATTATATAAAAATCAAGCGCATCACTGGTTAAATCCTATGGGGTTGAGCAATTGATTGATGAACTGTACATGTACAAACGATATCAAGAGAATGTAGTAACTTTTTTAGTACTGTATGTTGACCATTGGGAATGATTTAGGTGCGTTATAAGCTGTAAAGATCTGGTTGTCAAGTCAGTTTCATATGAAAGACTTAGGAGAAACCAGCTATATTCTTGGGATTAAGCTTATGTGAGATCATAAGAGTGGGATGTTGGATCTTTCTCAAGCCACTTACATTGACAAGATATTGTCAAGGTATCGCATGGAAGACTCTAAGAAAGGGCTTTTACCTTTCAAGCATGAAGTCCCTTTTTCTTTAGAGCAGTGTCCTAAGATACCTCGAGAGAAGGAGCAGATGAGGAATGTACCATATGCTTCGGCTATGGGAAGCCTCATGTATGCCATGTTGTGCATACAACCTGATATCTTCAATGTTATTGGCATGGTAAGCAGATATTATTCTACCCCGGCTCCGATTCACTAGGTGGCAGCGAAGCATATTCTCAAGTACTTGAGAAGAACTAGAGATTATTTGCTGATCTTTCAAAGTAATGAGCTAGTTCCACTTAGCTATATTGATTCCGATTCCAGTTAGAGAGAGATGCGAGACGTTGGATGTCTAGATATGTCTTTACTCTTAGAAGTGGAGTCTTCAGTTGGAGGAGTGTCAAGCAGTATTGTATTGCTAACTCAACCATGGAAACTAAGTATGTTGTAGATACTTTTACTAAGAGTTTCACTCAGAAGACCTTTGAATCACACTTAGAGGGGAAAGGTAGAAAGTGTATAGTAACTTGGATTTACGACAAGAGGGAGATTGTTAAAAATGGTGTCCTGGAAATCCAAATTTTGCCCTCTAAATGTTACTTTATTAAAGAATAAAATTGAAGTTCCAGTTATTTCCTTGTTAAATTTGTATAATTGAGCATATATGGTGCATGTGATTTTCTTAGTAACATCCATGAGATGGGTGTAGTCCTCAGACTACACTTTATATGTTTGTTCAAAGTGGTTTATAAGATTAATCCACAGATAGACTTAGAACAAATGATATGTGTCAAAGACAAGTTTGAACCACTTGTATGCTAAGATTATAATGTGACACTTTAGATAACTTGTCTCGGTCATGTGGATGATGATCCAAAAGTGTTATGTTGGTATATTTATTAAGATTGATACACTATGTTGGAACATTCGAGTTACTTATTTCTGGGCTACTATGGGAAATGAGTGATTCTTGATTTACTGTTTGAACGATGACTCTAAATCCTATGAGTATTATAGAGCTGTGCATGGAATGTTTGTTACTTTGATGTACTATAAGTAAGGTCTTAATAAATGGTCGAATTCCTACGTACACTGGATAGCGGCATGAAGTGTGGCAGGGATCAGGTATTCAATATGGAATCTACAGTCTCTTATGAGATATAGATGTCCCCTTAGTTGATTCACAAGTGTTTGAATAAGAATCTTTGGCCAAAATATTCTAACCGTCTAACCTTTGGAATTTATACTGTGAATTTGTTCAAGTATAAATGAATTATTCACACAAGGGCAAGTCGGGAACTAATTGAAACGTTGTGAGAGAAATAATAATAGTATTTATAATTAATTTTTGTCATGGACATCTAGTGGAAGAGTTGTTATCATTAATACAGTCTATTTTGAAATTATCGAATAAATGATTTAAGTCTAGAGTACAGTGAGATTTATTTATTGGAATTAAGTCTCATTAAATGGAAATTAAATTTTATCATAAGATAGCAATTAATTTAATCCATTTGGAGTTAGATTTAAATTGTCACTGAGGTTTCTATGCAAGCCCCTGTTTTTATTGCCATCGGATAATTATTATAAAATTCATGAGACGAATTCTTTATTCATAAGATGAGTAAATTTAAATTTGCCAAACATTATTCATGAGATGAATAAAAGTTAAAAATTATAAAATAAAATTCTTTTTAAAAATTAAAATTTATAAGATGAATTTTTACATCCGAAAAATAAAGCAACATAAACGAAAAAAAAGGAAAAATTACGCAAAATACTGGCAATCCGCACTTAAGCAAATGGACCAACCAAGCGTTCGATGGCCTTAGTTGGAGATCCCCGTGCCCATACGCTGGCGCCACGTGGCACATAGTGACAAGGCAATTTGTGCCTTATTGAAACGCAGCGTTTTGACTTTTTTTATAAAAAACACTACGCTTTGCTTTGTTTCTGTGCGTCCCACATTGATTTTTTGGGATTTTTTTTGCTCCAGTATCCTACTATAAATAAGGGTACTCGTTTAATGGTTTGGAATCCAATTCAAAGTTTTTTTTTTTTTTTTTTTGAAAAAGGATTTCTGGAAGTATTAACTTTCAGGGATCTAATTAGAGAGAAAATTTCCTTTGAAATTTTTCTTTCTTCAGTTTAATATTTTTCGGAGTCCGCACTCCGGGCATTTTGAGGTGATTCCGTAGAAGGCTTCTGGGTCTCAGCTTTCTCGGGGTTCATCATTTTTTTAGCATTCTTTTACTTGGATCAATTCCATGTATCTTTCTTTCCATTCTCTTTTAAGTTTTTTGCTTTTCTATACATTATAGTATTCTCATTATGCTACCTTTAAGTTCATAGTATTATTAAGAATCCCCATTAATAGGGGATGGCAGTACAAGGGTAATCTTGTAATCAAAATGAAGGAATAAAGATGGTAAGTTAGTGGAAATGAAAGGAGGGCCAAGGCCACTCCCAACCCAAGTGCAAAACCTTAGGGAAGGAAATAGTAGGGCCCAATTATACAGAATGAGAATTCTTTTTTGGGCCTTGGTGGGTGTGGCCTCCATTGAGGATAAATTAAGGGAACAACGTTTGAGGTGGTTCGGACGTGTTAGGAGGAGATCGAGCACCGCTTTGGTTAGTAGATGTGAGCAGCTCATACTTGCCTAGGCAGGAGAGGGAGAGGTAGGCTAAGAAGAAATGGTTGGAGACAATCAGACAAGACCTCACCCATCTAAACCTTTGGGAGGAGATGGCCTTAGATAGAGCCCAATGGAGGGCTAGTATAGGAGTAGCAGAGGTAGCGAAGTAGAGTAGGGTAGTTTAGCTTTTGTGCTATCTTTAGTGTTCTAGGCCTTTAGGATAGTCCAGAGTCGGTGCGCTTATGTGCAATCCGAGCTCCTGATTAACTAGATGTTCATTGGCTTATTTGTAATCTGCTATATCTTTGCCTTTATTTGCCTAGCTTTGCCCTGCTTATATGCTTATTGGCTCTCGTGCTGCCAGGTTGCTAAGCTTCATTGTTACGGACATGCTTTTCAGGTTGGGGGTCCTCGGAAACAGCCTCCCTTCTAGGCAACCCCCAAAAGGGGGAAGGCTGCGTACATCTACCCCCCCCCCCCCCCCCCCCCCTCCTCCGACCCCACTTATACTGGAACCCTTGAGGCACTAGGTTGTTGTTGTTGTTGCTAGTTTGGCATTGGTCCAAGTACAAAAAAGCCCAATGGTGTGTCAAGTGGGTAGGTGTGGTAAAACTAGGGATAGTAATGGAGCTGTGAGTGTAGATAAGAATTGGATGGCGGCTACTCATCTAGCAGTTGGTGGTGTTGGTGATTCTGGTAAAGTTGATGCTAAAGTGGATGCTCCCCTTACACCGGATAACTCACCAATTCTGCAAGTTGATGATGTTGATTATGATGAAGATGATGTTGTTGCGAAAGTCTTAGCAGAGATGGCGAGCGAGGATGAGATGATTGATGATCTCCCAGCTTATACAAGCCAAGAGCCCATTGAATGTTTTATTGATCTGTCTTCTTCTATAAGCGGTCCAGTGCGCTATCCTAATAAGCTCCCAATTGAGCTTTCCTCCACCCTTCTTTCGGACCCATCAAGCTTGGGAACTTGCCAAGACACTAGGTTTAAGTTACAATGGTCCTTATTACCAACTATTTTGCCACTATTGAAGACAAAGACTGAGCTGGGGCTACATCTACAGAAAAGAAGTATCGCAAGAAAAAGTCAACCTGTGATTCATCCTCTGTCAAAGCCTTGATTAATATCAAGTTTCTACATGTGGAATGTAAACGTGAAATGATGGTGGCAAGGGGCTCCAGAAATGTTGGAAAATATCCAAAGGGTTTATACAGTAACTAGTTCAACAAAAGCTCAATTGGTCGGGTTGGAAGTAATAAGTCGCTGTTGTGCTCCCATATTGGAGTGTATGCTTTTGGCTTTGAGTGTTTTTCTTTTTGTGTGGGTCAGGTTAGATGTGGTACCAGGTGTTTGGGGGTAGATGTTGATCTGTTGTAATGCTTAGTACTGTTTGTAGAAGTATATCTTGTAATTTTTTCTCTTTTTTCACACTTTGTATGTTGCTTTCGGATCTCTGTGTGAGATGCCGCATTTTATATCTCGAAATTGTCCTTGCTACTTATTGAAAAACAAAAACAGTTGTAATTTTATTTGGTAAGGTCTTTATTTTTTATAATATATTATTTTTTTAGACTTTTTTCCTTATATTTTATAGAGTTTGTCTTGTCATATTATATATATATATATATTTCATTTCCACTTTTTCGAGAATATATTTTTGGATGTTTTTGGTTATTTGTCAGTTATTTTTTCTTTCTTTAAAACTATTTTATTAATTTTTTCCTAATTTTGGGATTTAAGGGTATTTTTAGCATTTCATTTCTTTTTGTAGGTACTTTTTAATTTTTTAATTATCTTTCTTTGATTTTTCGGTGTGGTTATTTATAATATGCGAGTAGGGGAAGGAGGTAATAGTTAAACTACTACCTAATCCCAGTTGTTATTGATGATTGATTGGTTAGGTGGTTTATTGCATGCCCTACATTACTCTTGTTGTAAACAAATTGAGTCAATTCATGGCTCGACCATGCTAGCCGCATATGGAAGCAACTCTTTGAGTGCTTTGCTATATCAAGAGCTCACCTGAACAAGGTACCTTGTCCAAATCCTCGAAGTCTAGTTACTGGAGATTATATTTTTCTCGGTGACTTACTTGTTTCCTGGAGATTTAAGAAGCAACGATGTCCCATTCATCAGCTAAAGTAGAGTACCATAGTATGGCCACTGCTATTTTGTGAGGTTGTTAGCTCAAGGGTTTAATTACTTACAGATTTTTTGTTCCCTCATGTTGAGGTAATCTAGACAAATCTGATATTCTCTGATACTAATTTGTAAGGGAAAATCTTGAACAAACTTGATATACTATGATATCAATTTGTTAGGAAATTAATACCTCCTTAATGCGGAACTTAATACCCCAGAACTGGATTTGATTCAAATACTATGACAAACAAGAGAAGTAAACAATAGGATAATAGAGAACAAACGAAGAACACAGAGATTTACATGGAAACCCCTCTTCAATCGAAAGGGAAGAAAACCATGGGTGGAGATGGAGATTCTTTATTGAGTATGAATAATGGAAGAATTACACTCTGAACGAGATCTGTGAAGAATTACTAAATCACTCCCTCTAAAGTCTCATAACGCTCTCAAACTTAATGATGACAGCGGCTCACTTCAATTGGATTTGATTGGATACCAAATACGTAAACCCTAGGCACATATTTATACTAAACGGCGAAAACGACTCCCGATCGATCGGTCCCCTTGCGGCGGCAGAACTTGAATTTTCTCCTTAAATCACTCGATCGATCGGACGTCCCCCGATTGATCGGTGACCCCTCGGCTGCCCATATATCCTAAATACATAAATTTGAGGCATATTTCTAACAAACCTCCACCTTGACTCAAATTTACACACAAGCAAAATTTCTCCACCTACTCCACAAAACACCCCACACACGGGGTTATCTTAACAAAACAGAAAACCTAACCGAGTCCGAGCGATGCTTGAACTTTCTGCTAGGTAACTGAGTGAACATATCTGTAAGGTTTTCGGCAATGCCAATATTCTTCTTCTTTGAATTGGCTCTTGACACATCTTCTGAAACAGCCACCTGTTGCTAAACTGTGTTACTTAATTGAAACTGAACTTCCTCTAGCTTATTCACCTGACCTGAATCACAACTAATTGATGACATCATCTGTGGAGATACCAATAAAGACTCATCAAACGTGACATCTCTACTTGTCAAGAATTGCTTGAAGCAAACTCTTTTTTGCTTAATGGCGTGTTCACAAGATTTCAGTCCTGTAGACTGACCACACAACAAGCCCCTTTTATTGTACTCAAACAGACTTTTATCACTTGAATGGTCCAATCTCAAACACCTTGACTTTGTGATACCTGGTTCTGTTAACGATGATGATGAAGCTATCTTAACTGATCTTGCAACTGTGGAATCGACAAGTTCATATATGTTCCTACCCTTCTGCCTTTAATCACAACTAAAGCACCCTTAACGACCTTCATAACTCCACCTTCAGTTGTATACCTGTACCCATGTGACTCAAGAGTACCTAAAGAGATGAGATTCTTCTTCAAATCAGGAATGTGACGAACATAGCTCAACGTCCTGATAGTGCCATCAAAAATATTAGCACGAATTGTTCCTATACCCAAAATTTTGCATGTAGCATCATTGCCCATCAAAGCAACTCCACCTTGAATTGACTAGGACAAACATGATAGGGGCAACCCAAATCCAAAATCCAGCTTTTTCTAAAACTAGACTAAGGTTCAGACACAGATAGTATATCACTATCATTCTCATCTTCAACTACAACACTAGCTACTGCGGATCTCTGGTTATACCTGTTATCAGCCTCTAGTTTCCCCTTAAGCTTGTAACAGTCTCTCTTAATATGCCATTTCTTGTGATAGTAATTACAGGATAGATCTTGATGTCTAAACTTAGACTTAAACTTGTTTCCACCATGATCAGATTCTTTATTCTCGGTTCTTTTTCTCACAAATATACCACAATCTGAATTCTGAACGGAGTATGACAACTCCTTATCTACTCTTTCTTTACTCAGTAGGTTTCTCTTAACCTCATCAACTGTAATAGTTGACCTACCACCATAAATCATGCTTTCTACAAAGCCTCTATAAGAGATAGAGAGTGAACATAACAATAACATAGCTTGATCTTCATCATTAGGAGCATCATTAATCTCCTTTAATTCTTGAATTAATGAATTAAATTCATTAATTATTAAGTAGCGTACCTTCTGACATACGAAACGTGAACAACTGACGCTTAACTGCGAGTTTGTTGGAGACTGTCACAACCCTAGCCGTGACAAGGTTCAACCTGTCCCTTAGGTTGAACCTTGTCACCATATCGGCACTTATTTAAATTCCGCTATTATTTTTTTGTACAAGTTATGTAATATGTAATATTAATTAAGTAGTCTAGGTTACTTGTTGGGGGACCGGTTGCTTGCTCAACCAAATTAGTAGGTAGGATTAGGTAAATTAGGTAGATTAGTAGTTGGTTGCTTGTAAGTAAGCCTTGAGCATTAATTGTGGTCGTTGATGTAAAATTCTATAAATGTGTTAGTGCTAGCTTGTATGAACCATCCAACAAAATATTATCAATGAAAATTCTCTATTTTCTCATCTTGCATTTCTATCTCTTTCTCATCTAAACTTTCACTTCTTTTCTCATCTAAAGTCTAATTCTAATTCTCTTCCCATCTAAACTCTAACTCACCTTCTCTTCTCTTCTAAACTCTCCAAAAATCTATTATTTTCAAGATTTTCTCGACTTTGGTTTAAGAGAGTCGCAGTCATAACTTTCGGGTTCGTGATAGAGACGGACTTGAAACAGAACATATCCTGCAATTTCTCCCACAACTCCTTACCAGTCCTCACTTCCAGAACTTCTGTCAAAACGTCATCGGTAAGACACATCTGAATTGCCATAAGAACCCTTTCGTCTAACTCCTCCCACTGTACTTCGGATAAACTCTCAGGTTTCTTCTCTTTTCCATCTAAGTCTTTCTTCAAGCCACTCTGTGTCAAGAGGCCCTTAACGCGATCTTGCAATAAACTGAAACTCCCTTGACCACCAAACTTCTCAAATTCAGATTTAACTACAAACGTCATAGTATCAAATCGAAATAAACAGCGCTCTGAGCTTGATGGTCCCCTCTCAAATCCGGATCATCATATGATGTGTCGATGTCAAGTCAGCAAAAGGACCTAGCACAGTTGGTACATCAGAAGTACTATTTTCTTTCTCAAAGACGATAGGTGAATCATAACAGTCCACTGTGATGTTCCCATGGAAGAGATAGCAGGCTCTACTGCAGAGGATGGCGAAATACTAAATAACAGCAATAAGAACAACAGAAAAATCACAAGCAGAAAGAAAGGTCATCAGGTACCTGTGATATGTTGTCCGGCAAGTCAGCAAAAACATGCTGAGCAGGTTGGAGCAGCAAACTCGAATTCGGTAAGAATCTCATTTTTTGGTAGTACAAAGAGGGAATTGGCCCAAAAATTGGATAGGGGTCAAGACGCTGTCGGGCACCGGCAGTTGACTCAAGTGCCCCCCGAACCGCGTGAAATGGTCTCCTATTACGCGGCTCACTAACTCTTCCTGGGCTGAGGGTACCTATTATTCATCAGCGGTCTGGCGCACCCCTACTATAAAAGGAATGTTGTGTATGAATCACTTACATATTCTTCTGAATTATATTTATTCACGGGATTAATTTAGAAAACCGGTGGGCATATGCAAGAACATACTATTTTTATTGGAAACATTCCTCTAATGAATTCCCTGGTAACCTTTATAGTAAATGGAATATGCAGAATTGTAATCAATCAAGTATTGCAAAGCCCAACTCTGATCCAATTGTTAGGCTCTGATGCCAATTGTTGAGGCAATCTGGACAAATCTGATATTCTCTGATACCAATTTGTGAGGAAAAATCTTGAACAAACTTGATATACTATGATATCAATTTGTTAGGAAATTAATACCTCCTTAATGCGGAACTTAACACCCCAGAACTAGATTCAATTCAAATACTATAACAAACACAGAGATTTACGTGGAAACCCCTCTTCAATCAAGAGGGGAGAAAACGGCAGGCGGAGATGAAGATTCTTTATTGAGTATGAATAATGGAAGAATTGCAAAGACACTTCCTCTTAACGAGTTCTATAGAGAATTACCGAATCACTTCTTCTAAACTCTCGTAACGCTCTCAAACTTAATGATGACAACAACTCACTTTGATTGGATTTGATTTGATACCAAATACGTAAACCCCAGGCACGTATTTATACTGAACGGCAAAAATAACTCCCGATCGATCGGAGAGGTCTCGACCGATCGGACCCCTTGCGGCTGTAGAACTTGAATTTTCTCCTTAAATCACCTGATCAATCGGTGAACTCTCGGCAGCACATAAATCCTAAATACATAAATTTGAGGTATATTCCTAACACCTCATCCTCAGTCAACTTTACTAGTTTTTGATAATTAGGTTGCTATCATAACCTTGTTTTCCACGATCATACAAAACAAGTCGAAATTGATTGTCATTACTATAGTATAAAACTATTCCTAGGCCTTCACTCCTCAGCTTAAGCTTTTGGGATAGTTGGTCCCTTGACATGGTATCAGAGTTTTATTGACTAGGAGGTCATCAGTTCGAATCTCAACAGCCCCCACTTTCAATAATAAAACAATTTAAGCAAAAGGTATGAAGTGGGTTTGTGTATTATCCACGCTTTAAACTCAATTGGCATTTGCGGAAGGGGGCATGTTAGAGTATAATGATGCAACTGCCAAATAGGCCTTGGAGGGTCAAGCCGAGCAAGACAGTGCAGCCCAGAATAAGAGGTACAAGGACGCCAAGGAAAGACGGGAAGAGACATCTCCACGTCAGAGATTGGCGGATTGTTTGGCGGCGCTCATGGTTGGCAGTAGCGGGTAGATTTGAAGCTTGTGGTACATGGCATGAGGATTGGCAACAAGCATGGGTTGGCGGCATTATGTTGGCGACATCACATATGCGGCCAGGAAGAATGGATGGGTTGTTGCTACATCATGTCCGTGATTGGCACATTGCCTGGCGGAACGTATGGTTGGCATCATATTCTTGGTGGCAAGGCTAAAAGGGACACGTAAGGAGTTCGGTGAAGATTGAGTTCAAATTAGATTAGGATTAGATTTAAATTTCATATTTACCCTTAAGAGTTTGATTCCAATTAGGTTAGCTCCTCTATATATACATCAGGAGATCTAGGGTTTTAGGAAGCTTTGATTTTGATATTTTTATGAGTTGTTTTAGTTCTTCTATTCTCAAGTGTGAGATTCGGATAAATTTTATCTTTTCCCTTGTAATTTTTATTATATTTTAATAAAATTAAAGGGAAGGCCTTCATTTCCTTTCCGTTCCCCCTAATTTTCCACTGTCGCCCTGCATCAGTTGGTATCAGAGCTCAAAACGCTTCCTAAGATGACCGGGAGGCGACCGAGGTATGCCGCTGTTAGAGACGTTCTTGATCGTGATGTTCAATCACAGGACAAGAGGAGATTCGAGGAGGTGGAAGTTGAATTCTGGTGAATCAAGGGTTGCTTGATTCAACTGGCGGCAGATCTTAATTTGAAACCGGGAACCAAGCCCCAGCGCCCATTAACATCGGGTGCTAAAGAAAAGGTGAAGGATGAGATCTAGAAACCTGCATCGGTTGCTGATCTACTGGACCCTAGGCCGAGGCAGCATTGGCTCTTTACCAGCGATGCCAACGTTGAAGAACAGTGGGTGGAAGCCAATCTCCGTGATGAATTTTCGGAGTTGGAGGAAGAAGACGCCACAGTGCTGGAAGAAGACCGGGACGAGTTGGTGTCATGCAAGGAGATGGTGGTAGCGAGTCAGAAAGTCACGTGTTGTTGGTCAGGCAAGTTGGCTTCGCATCTGAAGCAGCTAAAGGGGACGATTGGCTACTCCACAACATATTCCAGACAACATGTACCCTTGGCGCCTGGGTTTGCCGCCTAGTCATCGACTTCGGGAGTTATGAGAATGCCATCTCTGAGGAAGCCATTCAAAAGTTACGGTGGAGGTGGAAGATCATTCGAACCCTTATAAGGTGTCATGGCTTGGGGAAGACGATCAAGTAATCATATCTAAACGTTGCCTGGTCAATTTCTTAATTGGGGCGAGATATCGAGAGTCGATTTGGTGCGACGTGGTGACTACGGATGCATGCCACTTGTTGTTGGGAAGACCATGGTAGTACGATCGAGGCACCATCCACGACGGACGCTGTAACACCTATAGCTTCATGTTCGAGGGGACGAGGACCGTCTTGTTGCCCAAGAAAGTTGAAGTACCGAGTGTTTTGAAATCTGAGGGCCCAAAACCGGAGGATGGCGCCATGACAACAGTTGGCAAGACGGAGTTAGCGGCGCCACATCTTGACTTGTCTTTTCCGCCCATATTTGATGAACTTATTCATGATGAGGAGGAGCCAAAAGGGGTGGCATTTTTCTTACTGCCAACAAAGGAAGAATAAGCCGCTTAAAGTGGGATCCTGAAGACGCCTTACCGAGAAGTAGGATTCCATACCAAGCAAGCCTTGCAGAGCCTGAGGATGTCAGACACCAAATGTGGAGGTTGCTTGCTATGATTTACATTCGGATCTGCCATACTGTCACCAACAAAGAATGGGACTTGGCGGGTACATCTCGATGGCGAGATTGAACAGGTTGAGAGACCGGAAGAAGTGACAGATGCTTTGTTACCATGAGTGATGATGGCGGTAAGGGCAAGCTCGCAGTGGGAAGACTAGGTACCGGGAGCTGAGCTACCGCCCACACTTTGGCGGGGCAAACGACGAATCGTCTGCTAGAAGAAACTCGGCTTGAAAAGAATAACCGAGAAGACCCCTTGCCCAATTCGAGGGCGAATTCCCCTCCGCCCGGAGAGAATGATGCAATCTTGGCAAGCTAGGATGATGAACCGATTGGGTAAGTTTGGCGGCTTGGAGTCTGGAAAGAGGAATTCTAGGCGTAAGCGAACAAGGCTTGGCGGCATTGGCCCAAATGACCCAACGAATTCGAGGACAAACTCTCTCCAACCGGGAGAGGATGATGCAGCCGCCAAATAGGCTTTGGCGGGTCAAGCTGAGCGAGATGGTGGAGCCTAGAACAAGAGGTACAACTACGCCAAGGAAAGACGGGAAGAGAGAACCCCGCATCAGAGATTGGCGGATTGCTTGGCAGCGCCCATGGTTGGCGGTAGTGGATAGATTTGGAGCTTGTGGTACATGGCATGAGAATTGGCAACAAGCATGGGTTGGCTGCATTATGTTGGCGACATCACACATGCGGCCGGGAGGAATGGACGGGTTGTTGCTACATCATGTCCATGATTGGCACATTGCTTGGCGGAATGTATGGTTGGCGTCATGTTTTTGGCAGCAAGGCTAAAAGGGACGCCTGAGGAGTTCGGTGAAGATTGAGTTCAAATTAGATTAGGATTAGATTTAAATTTTATATTTATCTTTTAGAGTTTGATTGCAATTAGGTTAGCTCCTCCATATATACATGAGGAGATCTAGGGTTTTAGGAGGCTTTGACTTTGATATTTTTATGAGTTGTTTAGTTTTTCTTTTCTTAAGTGTGAGATTAGGATGAATTTTATCTTTTCCCTTGTAATTTTTATTATAGTTTAATAAAATTGAAGGGAAAGCCTTCGATTCCTTCCCCCTCCCCCTAATTTTCTGTTGTCGCGCTGCATCAATAAAACTATTCTTGGGCCTTCAATCATCAGCTTAAACTTTTGGGACAGTTGGTTTTTTGACAATCTTTATGTTCAGGAAAAGATCCAAGATGACACTCTCAAAGTGCTTCATCTTCCTTCTCATCATTCTCGCTAATATCCAAATGAAGCCCCTAACTGTTCTCCTTTGACTTTACTTTCCAAGTTTGATGTACAGAATATTCACGCTCTAACGTGAGGGGGCATAATAGACTACACTATATTTTGTGTATAGTATTGTCATGTAGATATTTATCTAATTTATGTTAGGATATATTTCGAGTTCCATTGGCTTCCAATTGGCTTTATTTTGGTTCTATTTTGCAATTTTCCAATTCATTCAACACAAAATTTGCTGAAAAGAACTAGAGCAAGTCGTCATTTTCTTCTCTCAATATAATTTTTTTCTCTAAGGCTGTGTTTGGGGCATGGAAGTGGAGGCTGGAATTGAGGCTGAGGCTGGAATTAGGGCCCAGAATTCCAATTCTGTTGTTTGGTTCACCTGTTGGAATTGGAATTACAATTCCACTGCCCAATTCCATAGAATTGAATTTTAACTGAAAATCAAACTTTTCAATTTCTTAGGGTAGGGGCAAGGAATTGCAATTCCATATTAACTCCATTGACCTAAAACCAAAATGACCCTACTTGATTAACCTAAATCCAATATGGCTCAAAATTCAAAGACTTAGACACAACCTATAATTTGACTCGAACCTCAAAATCACCCAATTCAAAGGACTTAAACTTGAAATGACCAAAATCACCTTAACTCGAAATCCGAAATGGCCAGGCCCATCTCAAACTCAGCATAAGATGACTCGAATTTTGAAATAATACAACTTATTTGTCTCAAAACTAAGATGACTTGAGCTTGAAATGAACTAAATGAACACAAACCCAATCATAACTTTCCTTAATCCCAGAAACACCTAACCTGATTAATTGAAAATCCGAGATAACTTGAACACCAAATGATCCGACGTGATGCTTTGACCCGATTTGACTCAAAACTCGAATATTCGAACTCAAATTGAATAGCTCCGACCATATTAACTCAAACGCAATGTTAACCACTCCGACCAAAATCTAACCGTGGTTGATTTAAAACTCGAAATATTCTAACTCAATTGACCGAAAATCTATGATGACTTGAATCATTATTGAATTATAATTCCGGGCTTCAATTCCTTTGACGAACCAAACAATAGAATTTCAATTCCATCAGAACTCCAATTACACGCTTCAAACAGAACCTAGGTGAATTACGATTCATGTTTTTTATAATAAGTGGATTCAAATTAGGTTAAATATAAGTTTATATTAGGTCACTTGTATCAGACTTATTGAACTATTAAAAATTATGTCACCAACTTAATTTCAATTTCATAAAATTATGGATTAAGAAAAATACAATTAGAAATAAAATAATTAAATTAACATAATAAATAAAATACAGAAATATTTGACGTAAATAAACTCAAAAAGTTTGGGAGAATGATTTTGCCTCAATCTTATCATAAAAGACCTCCCCAAAGACAAAGCATCAAATTCGAATCCTTATAGGCAGGTAGGTAGTACACGATTTGTACATTCTTTTATAATTTCAATATAAGAATTTTGAACCGAAAGTTTGAATAAAAGAAATTGGAATTGACCGTTGCCATCAAGGAAGGTAAAAAGTTTTAGTATCTCAAATGATCACACAAAATAAGGAAAAAAAAATAAAAAAAGAGAATTAGTGACCTCCGAGTTAGCTTTGACTGTACCTGTCTGCTTTTGAATATGCACGAGTGGCCAATGGTGCATTAATTATATATCTATAGTATATTTTTTGAATAGATATGAAATGGCAATTTTGACCAAAAACACAAAAGAGAGTGTAATATTTGAGGGGGAAAAAAAGTTAAAAAGAGTATTGTATTCAATACATTTTAACAAAAGAAAATCAATATATTTTAAGATATGAAAAAAGAATGCATCCGCAACCGATGGCGAAATTAGAAATTTTCTGATGTTGAGGACACTGATAAGAATAGATTGTTGAAAAAGTAATGTTATTGAACAAACATAATATAACTTTAATATAATTAGAAAAACTAACTCAAGCCGCAAAGGAATGATCTTGAGATTGGGAGTCAAGACCTCGAAAGTAACGAAGACGTATATTAAAATGACAAAGAAATGCAAATAGCTGAAAGAAGAGATTAAACAAAAGAATTATCACGCCATGGAGAGCTCTATTGCCTTAATTTGTTTATGTTTCACACAAGTAAAATGGGATCAATAGCACTCCGAGCCCCTGAACTAACAAGGTGCCTACCTCAATAGTGTACTCCAAGAAGATGAACTGAAGCATGCAGCAATTTATTCAATAATGAAGGGGAGGAAACTAAGTTTGCGTGAGAAAATATGGAGTGGACAAGATCTGTTTCAGCGTTTTCTATATATTTAACAACCCGCTGGAAGCTTCTATTTATAAGAAAAATTATGCCCATTGAGGGAAAGGTTATGACCTGGAAAATTCAGCCTCACAATTTAAGGAGTGTCCTTTGCGCCCCGACATGCTGCTTGGGCGGGGTGCGTGTGATTGCTTGTGACCCACCGTGCTCACTCTAGGTCCATAAGACTTGACCAAGTCACAGTAAAAGGGTTATATAGAGTATATTTTCTACCAGTAGATTTCCTATGTAGGTTAAGGGAGTTTGAACATAATGAACAAAATTGAAGCATCCAACCTTCAAATTCCAACCAACAACAAGTGATACATGCAATATTGTATAAAACTTCATATTAAAAGAACTAAGACTAAACGTTATGAATACATACCAAATAATGAAAAATCGAAACCATGAATATTGAAAGATATGTCAATAAGATAATTAATAAAAAAAAACACATTTACAACATAATTTATACAACATATTACAAAATATTTTCCAACTTTGAGAAAATTAATAAAAATCATTGAACCTAATATTTGTATCTTATTTCAAAATTTTTCAAAATCTCCGGGCCAGATGCGCCCAATTGCACCACATTCGTCTTTGCTAGTGTTGCTTAAATTACAGGTGATGATCGAATAATAACTTGCCAATTTGGAACCATTAACTTGATATGCTGGGTGATGTGGCAATCAAAAAGATGACAAAGAGCAGAAGATGTAATAACTATTGGTCAAGTCAACTTAATCTTTTTTTCTAAAACATGATATCCTTCTTATGTGTATAATTAACCATGTCTTTCTTCATCTTTTCCCAAAATATTACCCCTTTGATGTTTTTTTTTTTTTTTTTTTGATATAAGTACATATAACATGTGAGTTACCTTAAAATTCGGTCAATTTTCAGTGAAAAATATTGACAGTAAATATGATTTTGACATTATGTAAGATACCCTCTATCAGCGTTCAATTCACTAAAAAATATTAATGTGACGCATAATTTGGCAATATATTTAAATAACTTTGATCATAATCCGATGAATTGTTTTTTTGAACTTGGAAAATTTTTGCTGAATATGTTGACATAACAAATATACATTATCGAAGTGTTGTACCCAGTTTAATGCCAACAGAGGATCATTACATGCTAAAAGCATTATAGAGTTTTGAGCTCACTGTATATTTTTTTTCCGATAATTGTCGGCATATCTAAAGTACGGACCAGGGACTTTGACAGAGCAAGCCCTAACACCCCGTAAATAGGGGGGCAGTACAGGGAATCAAAACAGAGAAAAAACAACAAAAGGGGAGGGACAACAGGATCAGAAAACAAAAATAGGACTGGACACAAACCTGCAACCTAACAATAGGAAAAAGAGAACCACAACCGACGATTATTTGATAGAAAGCTGCAAGAAACACAGGAATAAAAGACGCAATTGAACTGATAGAAGGCCGGATTGGAATATAAAGGAAGAAAAGGGCACAACAACAAAGATCTGAGGGAGATTAAACTATAACATGTATTCTCTTTTATTATATATATTTAGTTATATATTTAAGGGTTATTTATGACAAAAGTTCCGATACTTTGTTTATTTTGTAAATTTAATCGTTGTACGTTTAATTGTGTCAATTTAGTTCCCCATTTGTATTGTGTCAATTAGTCCTATGTTCAAAATAAACTTAAGTTAGTAACGTCATTTTTTATAGCATAATCACATTAGATATAAGTAACTCACTACAAATCTATTTGTTGACTCAATTTTACCCAACTTGTAGAAAACTATTAAAATATTCATAAACAACTTGACATAAATATTGCTCTAAGGATTAAATTAAAACAATATCACTAGTCAAGCGACTACAATGATGCAAAATACAAATACTATATTAATATAATTGATAAAATTTAGGAAACTTTAAAATAAATAACCCTATATTTAAAGCTCTCTGTCTTTCAATATTTGATGATTAGCAGTCCTATCAATTTCTCCCCCACCCGTGGGGTAGAAATCTTGTCCTATCCTATGATCCAAAAATTGTAAAAACAAAAAAAACAAAAAAAAAACAAAAAACTTTATTCTCCTTTCCAGTTAAAATGAGCTATTTACGCCATAAATTTGTTTAAATTATTGTTTTATTTTGTTATTTATTTAAAATAATCCAAAAATTTTTAAGTTTATTGTAATTGGTCCTTTATTTTTCGCAGTCTCCTTTCCTGCCGGAAGAAGTAAGGTTGCGTACATCAAACCCCCCCCCGACCCCGCGTTATGCGGGAGCCGCAAGGCACTGGGACTGTTGTTGTTGTTGTTGTTGGTCCTTTATTTTTCGGTTTAAAATAGTCTCTCGTTTATATTTTATAACAAACTCGTCCTCTCATTTTTGAATAACTTCAACCAAAGAGGGCATCAACACGCCATCACCGGATCCCAATAGAACTCCGACGTTAAGCGTGCTTGGGCTAGAGTAGTACCAGGATGGGTGACCTCCTGGGAAGTCCTCACCCTCAGGTTGGAGGCACTGGGAAACAGCCTCTCTTCAGGTGAACACCCTGAAGGGGGAAGGCTGCGTATATCCACCCCCCAGACCCTGCGTAGCCGGGAGCGCTTGAGGCACTGGGTATGTTCCTTTTTTATTTTTGAATAACTTTACTTAGTATTATTTACTGATGATGGATCAATTTTTTCTGAAGTAAAATATAAGAATTGTTTTAAATAAAAAAAATGAGGGATTAACTTAAATAAACTTATAAATATTAAGAATTATTTCGGATATAGTAAACGATAAGAGATTAATCCAAACAAATTTAGAAATATTAGAAACCAATGGAGTAAATAACTCCAATTGAAATAGAGAGAATATATTATAGAGGTGTCATTGTCAGGGTAAAATTGCTATTGAAAGAGCAGTGATGTGACTTACAAACAATAAGGGTCAACAAATTGTCTTGAAAACTACGATCTTGCTCTAATAGTAACAATTTGCCCTAACAATAACAAGACCCCTATGTTACAAGGTTATTTACATTTTAGTACCCGATATTTTTGGAAATAATAAAAAGGAACTTGATCTTTTTGAAAAAAACTCATAAGTTTTTGTCAAATTAATAAAAAGGTCCCTCTCCAGCGTGATGGCTTCATTTTCCTTTGATAGAGCTAATGTGGCAACTGCTTTTCAGTAATGCTACCATAAAATGACAAAAGTGCATTTTTAATACTTATTATTACTTTCTAAGCACGAAATTTGACATATTGTATTGTATAAAAACTATCTGTTTTCACTTAAGTTGTTTAAAAATATGCTCATTGAAGGGTATTTTTGTAACAATAAAAAAAAAAAAGTAATGCCAGCTTTGTTGAAAAAAAATGACCTCATCATTCTAGAGAGGGTTGTTTTATTAATGCAACAAAAACTTAGAGGCCTTTTTATTAATATAACAAAAATTTAAGGGCCTTTTTAATAATTTAAAAAGGTCATGATTCTTTTTATTATTTTCAAAAATATCGGGATACTAAAATATAAATAATCATATATTATAAAGTAGAAATATATATTATTAATTATTTACTCAATTACAAAAGAGTAATGTTGCTATCACAACAAATTGTTATTGCTAGAGCAATTTTGTGGTCATTATTTTGCATAGCTTTGACAATAATAATTATTATCTTGATAGTAACAACTCCTTTATAGTGTGCTTGGGCACCAACACGCCGTCACCGGATCCCATTAGAACTTCGAAGTTAAGCGTGCTTAGGCGAGAGTAGTACCAGAATGAGTGATCTCCTGGGAAGTCCTCACCTTCAAGTTGGGGGCACTGGGAAACTGCCTCTCTTCAGGTTAACACCTTGAACGGGGAAGGCTGCGTACATCCGCCCCCCAAACCATGCGTAGGCGGGAGCCCTTGAGGCACCGGGTATGTTCCTTTATAGTAACAACTCCCTTTCAAAAATTCTTAAGCCATGTTTAGCACATGGAATTGCAATCTATAATTGAGCATGAAACTGAAATTAGTGCCCAAAATTTCATTTATGGTGTTAATTCATCCACTGCAATTGAAATTACAATTTCAATGCTCAATTCGGAATAATTAGATTTTAACGAAACTCACAAATTCCAATTCCTTGAGGAGAGGGAAAAGAATTGTTAAATAGTATTAAGTTTATTAACCTAAAACCTAAAATATGAACCTCAATTATAATTAAAACATCAAGATGACTCAAAATTGAAATGACCAACCCAACCTAAATTTGACGTGGAACTCAAAATGAATCAAATTGTCCTAGCTGACTTGGCATGGTCCAATGTAACTCAAAGTTGGAAATGGCACAGCTCAATAGACCAAAAATTTTCAATGACTCAAACATCAAATGACCCTACCTAACTCGAACCTGACTTGAGCGTGACCCAATTGAGTTTATCCAAAGCGCAACTTAACACCACGTTATGACTAAAATCGAAAATGATCCAGCCCGAATCAATCCAACCCAAATTTGACCAGAACCCAAGTAACTCATAACTGGAAATGACGCAACTTCAAATGGCAATGAGGGTGCCATCTAGGAGTTGCCTATCTTTTACAAAGTACAATTTGGATTCTCCTGTGATGGAGGGGGTAACGCGGCTAAATCTATTAACGCGGATTTTTGACAAAATTTTGTAGAGACTATTAGGGTACATAACAAGCTAGGGTTTACATGTGGCTTTATTCCCATTTTACCCATACAGTAAACTTAACCTAGGGACGTTGCTTGTAACTTCCACTCTGGCCTTTGCCCACATAAAGGCCTCAATGTAATCATCTTTTCCATCAATCAATACAATTGATCAACCTTCACATGGTATCAGAGCGCTCTCTCTCTCTCTCTCTCTCTCTCTCTCTCTAGTATAGATTGTGAAGTTCTCTATTTAGTTTTTTTTTTTTTTTTTTTTTTGTTTTACGAATTTTGTTTAAACATTTTCAATTTTCTTATTAGAGCAATGGCAGCAAACTCAATCCAACCCCTACCACCATGAGTAGCTACCCCGGCCACCAAACGAGCCAACGGTGCCTGCCGCCACCTCTGGTGGCTTCGGCACTAACCCATCTCAGCCCCGGCCACCCCTGGCCAAACCTGCCGTTTACGGTTCGAACACCGCCAACAACACTGGACCCCATCAATCCCATTACACCAGGACCAAAAGCTGACTGCCCAAACCCTAACCCGGAACTATCCAAACCCAAACCACCCAACCCGGACCCCGCACTTACGAAACGACATGAGGTAGATTTGCCAACTCTCACCACGACACCCCACCCCACATGGCCACCAATTCTGCTAGTAACCCTGCTAGGCTTCAAATGAACACCCTCTCAATGCAAACGAGACGTAAGAATAGCATACGAAAAACCAAATACCCACTCTCACTGTCCATAATAATGGTCACACAAGAACCCACGTACTATTTGCAGGCACTGAATAACCCTCAATGGCAAGAAGTCATGGAAAATGAGTTAACGCACTCATCCAAAACGGCATGTGGGCCCTAGTGCTATATGACCCAGGTAAGAACCTAGTAGGAAGCACATGAAAATACCGCATAAATAATAAAGCGGATGGCTCTGTTGAACATTTTAAAGCTCGCCTTGTAGCTCAGGGCTTTCAACAACAAGTAGGAATTGGCTACAAGGAAACTTTTTGCCCTGTGGTCAAACCTACTACAATCTGATTTATACTTTCACTTGCCATCACATACCACTAGCAAATACATCAAAACTTGAGGTCAAAAATTATTTCCTACACGGTCATTTATAGTGTTTTGTCCATCCCAAGTTTCCAACCATGTGTGTCACTTGTGGAAAGCTCTATATGGCCTCAAGTAAGCACATCGAGCCCAATTCCATCGATTCAGTACATTTCTCCTACGTTTTGGGGTTTAAATGCTACCGTGCTAACCCATCTCTCTCCATTCAAAGAACGAGCACACGCTTCACCTATCTCTTACTTTATGTAGATGCTATCATAATAATTGGACACATCAGCTCTAACTTGTCAACCTCATACACTCCCTTTCCCTACTATTTGTTATGAAAGATCTAAGTCCAGTGCACTACTTTCTTGGCATAGAAGCAAAATGGAACAACAATAGTCTTTTCCTCTCTCAACACAAGCACATCATTAACTTACTTATCAAGCACAATCTACATGATGCCAAACCAATCAAAACCCCTCTTCCTGCTTAAGCACAACTCTCATTAAGTGAAGGAGATCTACTTTCAGATCCCACTGAATATCGAAATGTTGTTGGGTTTCTTTAGTACTTGACTATGACTCATCCTGACATCTATTATGCGGTTAATCTAGTTTCCCAATTTATGCATACCTCCCATACTAACCACTGGCAGGTTGTCAAGAAAATCCTTCTCTACCTCAATAGCCCCCCAAACCTCATGCAAGACCTCATTCTTCAATACCCACGACCCATCATAATATACTATGACAATATCTCAGCATCATACCTCGCAGCCAATCCTGACCATAGCAAATATGTTGATGTCGACTTTCACTATGTCATAAAAGAAGTTTCGAAAGGATTTACAAGTTAGATACATGCCTACCACAAACAAGTCGCCAACATCTTCACCAAAGAATTCTCCACTTAAAGATTCCTCCAACACAAGTCCAATCTTCACATGACTGCACCTTGTTCAGATTAAGAGGGCCTATTAGAGTACATAACAAGCTAAGGTTTACATATTGCTTTTTCCCATTTTACCCCTAAAGTAAACCTAACCTAGGACATTGCTTGTAATTTTCACTCTTGCCACTGCCTATGTAAAGGCCCCTATGTAATCATCTTTTCCATCAATCAATACAATTGATCAACCTTCAAATAGACAAGAAACAAGACTAGTGGGCCTTAAGGCCTTGAGGTCTACAACATGAGAGACTTAGGGATCAATGTGATTCAAGTTATACTTGCAGATGAGGGGATTCTTCTTGTTCGCTCGAATGATTTGACAATGGATGATATTGGCACCGTGTGTTTAATGAAATTGAAATTGAACCCATCAAAACTAGGGGCTTTGGACCCTTCATAGCTCAAACAGCATCTTTTATCTCCTCAACAATGATTTCGGTCTCTAAACCTGGTGAATCCTCAAGGACAGGGACTGGAGATAAATATCGGTGATATAAGTCCTTCGTAGGTTCTTTGCGGAATAGATGCATCTGAAATATTGGATGGTGCTTTGTCTATTGTGGTTTGGGCAAGTCATGGAACAACCTCTGACTTTGAGCATGATATGATCTAACTCATTTGAAAATTAACTCGATTTGACCCAAAACTCGACATGGCTCAAACTAAAAATGATCTGATCCGATCAAAACGAAACCCTAGTTAACCCACAACCCCAAAATGATCTAACTCGATTGACCCAAAACTCAAGATTATTAAACTTACAGTTTCTTTGATTTTAAATTTCGTCGTAATTTTGATTTAAATTTTAAATTGTGATTCAACAATCTAATTCCAACTTTGATGTGTTTATTCTACTTTACGACTAGTATATTGCTAAAACATTAAAACTTAATTCTAAGACACAAACGATTTTCCAGGTTGGATTTGGCTTTAATATTTATGTAGTAAGCCCTGTGCCGTACACCCCCGTCCAGCCAGCACTACGGCCACCGGCCTCCGATGACCGTGGTGTGCCGTTACCATCATCAACTGCCCTCCTCAAAGCATTGACCCCATTCTCTCTCCTCAACCAGCCCCATTAAATGAAGTCTTTTACACTCTAATTTGTGCCATTTTTGCTGCATCTTCCCTGACATTCCAACATTTCATCCACTTTACACTCCCCTTTCCACATTTAGCCTTTAATTAAGCATTTACTTATATTGTGACAATGCGGGTAACCTGGCATTTAATTCCCCACCTTCCAAATCCAAGCTGGAGTGGCTCTCATTGCTTAAATACCAAGAGAATGGTAGGGCTTTGGCCTCACCTAAAACCCCCCAATCTGAATCCTCTTTTGTTCGTTTACCTCTCCTTCTTAGGCTGGAACTATTGCTTCACAAGGATGGAAAGGGGATTCTCTGCTAAATCTGAAATCTCGGACCTACTTCATGCCGGGCTGGAATCTCTTGAGCTAGAGGAGGATGAAGGTTTCAATCAAGCCCTCAGGGCACGCACGCTGGTCGGTAAAATTCTAGCGGAGAAGACCATCAAAGTCGGCCCAATTGGGGCCATCCTCGGAAAGGCATGGCAAATCAAAGGTAACCTCGAAATCCATGAGCTTAGCCCTAATTTTTACTTATTTGTTTTCCAAAGGAATCAAAACCATTCTAAGGTCTTGAGAAGTACCCCCTGGTCCGTGATGCCCTTATGGTCGTCAAAGACTAGCATGGGGATGTCTTCTTTGATAAAATTAGTTTCTCCACTACAGAAATCTGGGTTCAAGCTCATGGAGTCCCGATTAATATTATGACTTTAGAAAATGCCACCAAAATTGGTAGTTTTTTTTTTCATAAGATCATCAACATTGACTTGGACAAGGATAAACATTCTCTTTAGACCAAGTTCATCAGACTTAGAGTAGAGATCAACTTAAAGCAACCTCTAAAACCCAGATTCCTTTTAAAGCGAAGCGGGAAATATAAAGTGAGGGTTAATTTCAAATATACATTTAGGGGATTTCTGTTATGCTTGTGGTAGGATAAGCCACGTGATGAACCAATGTCTTGATTTTGACTTTCCCAAAAAGAACACCCTCTATGGTAGTTTTCTCATAGCAAAAGTTTTTTCATCCGACAAAATAGTGTTGGGGCCATTGGGACCTAGTGCTCAGCAGCCTTGTACACCTTGCACGAATATAAGGGATGTCCAATAGGAGAGTGAACAAGGCAGGGACTGGCTGTCCACTACCCTCAGCGCCTTGGAGAATCCTAAGGCTGTTTCAGGAGGGGAGGATGGGGGTTTGATGGTTGTCGATCCTATTAACTTTACCCATGAGCCCCTTTCCACACCGGTGCTCACCCTCTACAGGAAGGGGAAATGACAGCTTGAGGAGGGACTGTTGGCTACTCAAAAGGTTTTGCTTCAAGACATGGTCACAGAGTTGGGTCATGAGGATAATAGCAGTAACTGGTGTCTCGATCTTTCCATCCTTAATGATAATTTCGATGTTCTAGGAAATACTTTTGAGGAATAGGGGCTGGTATCGAGGTATCTCTCACCTTGTGCAAGTATTAGAAGCTCTATGTTGGGAAGAAGAGGCTCATACATTCTTAGAGTGATCAAGAGAATGGAAAGACAAAGTACTAACAGGGTCAGGGGTATCAAAATCTCGGAAGGGGGCTTGGCATTCAAATCACCCCCCTCGTCCTTTTCACTTGCTGAACTTAATGATGTGGAGTCTCCATCCACAGCTGCGCTCGGGCTTGCAACGGTTGTCTCGGAACAATCGCCTCAAGAGCCATGAGTATCCTTTGTTCGAACTGTCGGGGTTTGGGCCAATCCTTGACAATTCAGGCTCTGAGAGAGCACATTTTGAAGCATAGGCGTGCTATTATATTTTTATCAGAAACTAAACAAAAATTTAATTTTGTAAAGAACAAAAGCCACAACATGGGTTTTGCATATATGGTTGAGCGGTAAGGGTATTCTGGTGGTCTTGCTTTGTGGTGGTCCGATGAGGTCACAGTTAGTATTGCATCTGCTTCACCCAAGTTCATTTGTGCTGCGATCGAGGAAACATGCTCTGGTAAGAAGTGGCGTCATTTTTTTGTTTATGGGGAACCCGTCAGATGTTGAAGGACTCGGTTCTGGAATGAATTTGCCTAGATCTGCTGCAGCCAGGGTATGCCGTCCATAGTCTCGGGTGATTTCAACTCTGTCTCCTCTTCGTCTGACAAATTAAGTGGGTCTGAGCTCAGTGAGAGCCAGTGAGTGTGGGTCCATGATTTCTTAACTCATGTAAGCTTACGGCACTTCCCTCTAGTGGGTGCCACTATTCGTGGACTAATAAATAGGGGGAAGATTTCAACATTAAGGAGTGCATTGATAAAGCCGCCGCAAACTACGAGTGGCAAGCACTATTTCCTGAGGCAAATGTTCTCCTCACCCTGATTGTTGGCTCCGATCATTCCCCCCTCATCATCATGCTCAGGCCCGACTCTTACAAGCACACGAGGGACTTCAAATTCGAATCTAAACGGCTCCTTGAAGAGGATTGTGGTACAGTTGTCTGAAATGGGTGGGTTTTCCAGGGGACCGACTCAAGAATGTTCACTTTTAATAAAAAAATCTCTTCAATTGCCGATCTCAGCTTAAGTAGTGGAGCATCCAACGTTCTAGTGAGGTGAAGAGGTTGATTCAAGAGTCATATGAGAGGCTTACTGCTATTTAGAGTAGAGTCTCAACCAAAGAGCACACAGAGGAAGAAGATGGACTGATTTCAGTGCTGAGGAACACGTGGGAAGCCGAGGAATGGTATTGGCATCAACGATCGAGAATCAATTGGCTCACCTTTCGGGATAGGAATACTCCTTTCTTTCATGTCTCCACAATGCAAAGGAGGAAGGCCAACACAATCCGAAGGCTTAAAGGCCACAATGAGGAGTGGATCCATGATCTTAAAGAAATTGAAGCCATGGTCCATCAACACTTCGAGGAGTTATACAAGCCCCACCATACCTCCCGCACAGATGAGGCTCTGGACGCCATCAACGCTGATGTCACAGAGCACGTGAACTCCGTTTTGATGAGCTCTATCATTGTGGAAGAGATCAAGGCTGCTGTGTTCCAAATGGGGGCTCTAAAAGCCCCAGGACCCGACAATTTTCCAGGTATCTTTTATTCGAGTTTTTGGGACAATATTTCTGATGATGTGGTGGGAGCGGTCTATAGGTTATTTGATAGTGGTAATCTATTAAGCTGTATGAACTCAACCAATATCATTTTGATTCCCAAGGTGGATCACGAGGAGAATCTCAAACATTTTAGACCTATTAGCTTGTGTAACTTTAGCTACAAAATCATTTCCAAAATCTTGGCTAATAGGTTTTGCCCTCTCATGGACACTTTTACCTCTCCGGTTCAAGCTACCTTCATTAAAGGAAGGTAGATCCAAGATAATATCCTTATTGCTCATGAAGCTTTCTATGCCTTCAAGAATAAGACAAAAGGGGGTGGGTCTACCATGGCAGTTAAGCTTAATCTATCCAGAGCTTATGACCAAGTTAATTGGTCTTTCCTTAAAAACTGGTTGCTTAAGCGTGGTTTTGACCGGTCATTCGTTTGCCAAGTCATGGCTTGTATCACGTTTGTTCAGATCTCACCAGTCTTCAATGGAAAACGCCTTAATTCACTTCATATGAAGAGGGATTTGAGACAAGGACACCCTTTATTCCCATATCTCTTCTTGTTAGTGATGGATGGCTTCTCCTCTCTTATTGACAAAACCACTCATGAAGGGGAGTGGAAAGGTTTTAGAATCAGAAGGGCATGCCCGCCCATCACGCATCTACTTTTTGCTGATGACTGTCTCCTTTTCTTCGAAGCTTCTATCGATGGGAGTGAGAAGGTTAGGGACATCATTGCTTGTTTTTGCGAGGCATCTGGTCAATCGGCCAATTTTGATAAGTCTCATGCTTTTTTCTCTTCAAATACTCAAAGTCGCTTCTCTCTAAAATGGGGGTAAGATTAATGGGTGAGGCAGATCGTTCCTTGGGTCTCCAAGTGTTTTGTGGACGCTCGAAAAGGAGCGCTCTTAATTTCCTCTTTGATCGTATCTTCCATAAGATACAAGGGTGGAAATCAAAGCTCCTCTCCCATGGTGGGAGGGAAATTCTCATCAAATCAGTCCTTACCGCCATCCCGTCATACATTATGCATTGCTTTAAAATTTCAGTCACATTCGCTCTCAAAATTAATAGCCTTTTCACTTGTTTTTTGTGGAAAGGTGGATCTATGGAGGAAAGAGGCATTCATTGGGTGAGTTGGGAGAAATTATCGATTCCGAAATCTCTTGGAGGCATTGGCTTTAGGGATATGGAAGGTGAAAATATCGCCATGCTCGCAAACCAAGCATGGAGGGCCTTGCATAACCCTAGAGCTTTTTAGATTCGAATCTTAAAAGGGATTTACTTTAATGATTGCTCCTTCCTTAAGGCAAAATTGGGTTCCAACCCATCTTGGGGGTGGAAAAGCATTGTCTTGGGTCATGACTTTCTTCTTCAAGGTGTCAGATGGAATGTCCTTGGTAGTGCCAACATTGTTATTTGGTCCGATAAATGAATCCTAAGCTTGCCTGACTTTAAGGTCTCAGTTTTGAGGCCGATGGGATGCCCCCTTGACTCTGTTGATCAGCTCATGCATCAGAACGCCCGAAGATGGAACTTACCTCTTATTCATCAGTGGCTCGACCAAGAGGAGGAAAACCATATTGATCTCATCCCAATCGGTTAGCTGAACTATTAGAACCGCTTGGTGTGGCACCGATCTCCTTCTGGATCTTACTCTGTCCGTTCCGGGTACGACCTTTGGTGTCATCGTCACCAAAGCACATGCCCTTCCCCTTCCTCGGTATCCCCTTCCAATTCTCCCTCCCTCGAAGCTATCAGGACCATTTGGCGCTTAAATGCTACACATAAAATCCATCATTTCATTTGGAGTTCCTATGGCAACGCCCTTGCCACTCATGACAATTTAAGGAAAAGGTGATTATGGGTCCTTCTGTCTACCCTCATTGTAGTGAGGATTGGGAAACGGTGGAACATATCCTCTTTTTCTGTCCCCGTACAAGGGCTGCCTGGTTCGGGTCTTCTTTTGGTCTTTGTGTTCAAAAGGAGGAATTTAGGTGTTTTAGGTCGTGGTGGAATAATGTATGTAATGAGTTATCTTTTTGTATTTTGAGTTTAAGCTCAATTGCTTTTCTGTGTTGGGAATTGTAGAAGAACAAGAATGACTTCGTTTTTCAAAGGACCTCTAGGGAACCGGCTTAAATCCTTCAAAGCTCTTATCGATGCTTCAAGGAGTTCCAAGAGCTACAGTCATCGTTCCCTCCCTCTGGTCGGCCTTCTCATAGTGCACCGTCTAGGTGGACCCCTCCACCTCGAGGTGTTGTCAAGCTCAACTCTGACGCAGCTTGGAAATCGAAGGATATCTTGGCCACTGCTTCAGTGGTCTCTAGGGATTCAACAGGGATGATTGTTGGTGGGTGGTGTGGTTCCTTCCATGCATCTTCCCCCCTGCTACTAAAGCTTTTTCCCTTATAGCAACTTGTTCGCTAGCTCAGTGTCACAGATGGAACTCAGTTATATTTGAAGCACATAACAAAATTCTCATTGATTTTATTAATAATGTAGGGCCGAAGCTGTGGGAGATCCAAGCCATTGTTGATGACATTTGTTCATTTTCATCTTTTTATCATGCTTTCTCTTTTGTTTGATGCCCTAGGAACTATAAAAGAATTTCCCATTTTGTTGCTCAGAGGCATTCTGCCTTTGATTGTTCCCATGATTGGTGGGAGAATGTTCCCCCAAACTTATCTTCACTTGTACTCTTAGATATTCCAGTAATCTAGTCTGCTCCCGTGCTTCTTGGTGTTCAAAAAAAAAAAAAAGATTTTTATACATTTGCATTGGATTAAAATGTCAATGGGTTGAATTTTTCCTTCTTTTTTTTGGGAGCATTTTTAATGGTTCGGGTGAAGGTCAATCAAAGCATTTATATATACTTAATCACGTGTCTACGCTATTTTTATTTTTATTTTTTTGATAAATAAAATGAGTGAAGCACAAGTGGGGCTGGAAATGAGCCAAGCCAACTCACGAGCCTGTTTGACTTGGCTTGTTAAGGGCTCGATTCGGGATCGTCTCAGCAGACTCAAGATCTGGCTCTAATCGTTTAAGGGCGACTCATTTAAATAAACGAGCCAAATGAAACCAAGGCTGACCTGACTCGAAAGGCTCATGATCTAGCTCGTTTATTAGCTCATGAGGCGTGTCGTTTACGAGCTCATGAAGTGGCTCATTTATGGGCCCATAAGCTAGCTCGATTATTGGCTCGCATGTCTAGATTGGGAAATTGAATTATAGGTATGTTTTTTTTTTTCCAATTTTAATGCATAATTTATTTTATTACAGTTTTTGGCAATCCATGTAAAATTAATAATCATAAACGAGTCTAACAAGCCAAATAAATGAGCTTAATGAGCCCAATAAATGAGCCCAATTAGCCGACAAACCTCAACGGGCCAGCTTGCCAAATAATCAAGCCTAAATGACATCGATACCGAGCCGGTCTCATTTAGTAAACGAGCGAAGCTGAGCATAGATATGCGGCATGATTAGATAAATGATACCGATACCGAGCTAATCTCATTTATTTAACGAGTCGAGCCAAGCAAGCTGTGGCTCGACTTAACCAGACTCATTTGTAGCCCTAAGTATAATGACCCGACATAAAGGAGCTATGTTCTTAAACAACATCAATGTCTCAAAAAACACAAAAAGAATCAAAAGAAGGTGAGAGAAACCCTAGAGCGCCTGAATTTGAACAAAACAAGGAGAGTCGGGTGTGCTTAGGATACAAGCTTCCAACGGAAACGAAAAAGAAAATAAAAAAATAAATGAAAGAAATGTAATAGTGAAAGCACAAACTGAGACCAAATATCACATAATTGAAGCCACGCACATCAGGAACCAGGGGAAATGAACTCTTCGTTGCATGGAGCACTATTGACGAAGAGATTGAAAATGACAAAAAATGAGGGAGCACGGAAGCTCATCACGGTGCACAAAACCTAGGAACCCAGTAGAGGAAGAGATTGAAATGCCCTTCTTTAGCTCATAGAAATTAGTTGAGTGGGATCTTGGATGATATTGTTAGAGTATAATGTTTAGTGGGTCATATTAGTAATGGGCTACAATTGTATAAACTAGGCCCATTAGGGTTGACTTGTATATGATTGATATTATATGTAAACACTATATACATACGAGAGGGCTCCCATTCTAGGAGTACCAATTATTCTCACAATTATACTTTCTCATGTTCTCAAAGCTAACTCTAGCTCTCTTGTGAAATAAGGTAAACCCTGGCCCTTTTTCCTTTTCTTCTTTTCAAAACCCTAGCCATCGCTCACCGCCTCCGCCTCCCCCTCCCCTAGCCGCGATCTCTCCCCACAGCAGCCCCTCCCCAAAGCCGCTGCCGTTGTTCACCGGCTCCTCTCCTAGCTATCATTCACATCAAGCCCGTTCGCCAATCATGTCAGACGCCACCTCCTCCACCATGGCATCATCGCCCCCTCCCACCAATGGACCCTCCTTTCCCACGCTGTTTAGCATCTCCAATATTCGACATCAAATTTCTTCCACCCTAGATCTGAACGACCCATCCACATATCTGGTTTGGCGCAGATCCTTTCTTTCTGCCTGTAGAGGGTATGCTGTGGATGATCACCTTGATGGCACGTTTACTCAACCTGCCACGTCAGATCCCCACTATCGCTACTGGAGATAGGTTGATAATCTTCTTATCTCTTGGATATTTGGTACTATCTCTCCCAATCTTGCTAGTGCTATGTGCAGTAATGATGATGATGTAACTATTGCATCTCTTTGGGGTTTTATCACCTGTCTTTTTACTGATTTTGCACAATCACGCCAGTTGCAATTTAAGCTTGAATTAACTAATATTAAAAAAGGTAATCTCTCTATGTTACCCTATCTCACGAAGAATAAATCTTTGGTTGATAGTCTCAAGTCTGTAAATGCCTCTATCACTGATTTTGATATGTTTCTTGCTGCTCTGGACAGTCTTTCTAATGAAAAAGATTTCAGTGCTGAGTGTACTTCTATCACACCTCGTGCTCCCTTTTCGTCTTTCATTGAGGCTCGTTCTATGTTGATGAATGAAGAATCTCGCCTTAAGAATGTTACTGCATGTCCTTCATCCGTTCTCCTCGCAGCAGGGACCACGGACGCCACCACCATCCCTCTGCCACTCATGGCTCCGCAAGCCTTGACGGCACCGGTGCATCCGGTTGCTCCAAGAGCAGCTGGCCGCCTTTCCAACATAATAACAGCAGCCCAGTTATGGAAATCATTATGGTAACGGTCGTGGTTATTGTGGAGGTCGAGGTCGTGGTCGTGGTCGTGGTTAAAACGGCAGAGGAAATCAGCGGATGCAAAATTTGTGGGGTCTGAAGTACAGGATGCCATACATACCGTACATGCCACCGTTCAACACGAAATTTCGGCCTCCCCCATTTGCTCCTCCGGGTGGTAACACCTCTAATCCACAATTTCATCCTGCAAATAATATTTACACCACTAGCAATGGCTTCTGCCCAGGTTTTGATACAAATTAGTTCTCTCCATAAAATTATTCCACTCCTACTCTTAACCCCTCTTGGGTTATGGATAGCGGGGCCTCCTCCCATATGACAAATAACCCAGGTATCCTAATGTCCGTATCTCTATATACTGAGTCTGACAAAATTTTAGTTGGTAATGGTGCCTGTCTTTCTATTGCTGGTATTGGATCATGTTTCATACCTACTCCTGCAGGTCGCTTTGTATTAAACAAAGTACTATTTGTTCCAGGCCTATCCAAAAATTTACTTTCTGTGTGACAATTTTGTTCAGATAAAAATTGTCTTCTTGAACTTGACTGTTTTGGTTTTTCTATCAAGGATCCTAAATTGGAGTGAACTATCATTCCCTGTGTCAGTCCGGGGCCACTCTTTGCAGTACCAGGATCACCAACCATCAAAACATCGTTCGTTGCTTCGCGAGTCTCCTCCTCTCTTTGGCACCTTCGCTTAGGCCACCCAGGAGAGCAAGTTTTTTCATCATTGGTTAAGCACTAATTTATTTCCTATTCAAGTCCTATACAGTCCAGTTTGTGTCATGCTTGCCAACTAGGCAAGCGTAGTCGTTTACCTTTTCAGAAATCTGTTTCTAGTACTACGCGTCCTTTTGACATTATTCATTCCGATGTATGGACATCTCCTATCCTAAGTTCCAGTGGTTATAAATATTATTTGTTATTTTTGGATGATTTTTCTCATTTTGTATGGATTTACCGGATGCGCTCAAAATCTGAGATGTTCAACCTGTTTCTTGCATTTCATGCTCTTATTTTAAATCAGTTTGGTGTGGAAATCAAACAGTTTTAGTGTGACAATGGAACAAAATACATCAATCATGACTTTAATGGACTTTTTATGCAACGGGGTATTCTTAGTATGATCTCGTGCCCTCACACATCCCAACAAAATGGCAACGCTGAACGTATGCATATAACTATTGGCAATATGATGTGCTCTATACTTTTTTAATCCTGTATTCCATTGGAATATTGGGTTGAAGCTGTGTCTGCTGCTGCTCACATTATAAATCTATTGCCTTCTACTGCCATTAGGGAAAAAATTACATACAAACGTCTGTCTAAACAAAAGGTTAATTGTAATCATCTTCATGTTTTTGGGAGTGCCAGCTATCCTAACTTGAGTGCTACTGCTGCCCATAAACTTGCTCCTCGCACTACTTTGTGTGTTTTCCTAGGCTATCCTCCGAGTCATAAGGGCTACAAGTGCTTAGATCTTTCCACTAACAAAGTCATTATTTCTAGGCATGTTGTGTTTGATGAAATAGATTTTCCTCTCGCTCGGTTGGGTACTTTCTCTCAAGTTACGATGAGTCGTCTTCACCGGGTGTTTTCATCACCTCTTACTTCCTCCCCTTTCACTGGTAGCTTGCTCGCACCACCACCCGAGAAGCCTCAACCGCAGCTGGGTCCCCGAGCCACGGGTGCACCGCCATGAACAGCCGTGACGGCACCGCTGTCCGCCTCTCCACCACTGCCCTGGCCATCGTCTCTACCCTGTTCACCAGCTGCCATGGTCGAGGCCATCGAGATATGTGAGCCTCGCAATCCCTCGCCCTGATCTCATCATCCTATGGTCACACACTCCAAAGCTGGCATTGTGAAACCTCTTATTCGACCTTCTATGCTTGCTTCTAATATGTTGCTCGAGGTTCCTTTCTCCTATAAGCAGGCTCTTACAGATGAGAATTGGAAGAGTGCTATGCAAGATGAGTATAATGCTCTCATTCGTAATTAGACATGGGATCTTGTTCCTCCACCTTGTCATGGTAACGTTGTAAGCTCTAAATGGGTTTTTCGTGTTAAGCAAACTTCTACAAGTGAAGTAGAACATTACAAAGCTCCGTTGGTTGCACAAGGTTTTACATAGGGATATGGCATTGATTATGGTAAAACTTTTAGTCCTGTTGTTAAACCCGCCATAGTCCGTGCCGTCCTCGCTCTAGCTACGTCTAGACAGTGGCCCATTCATCAGCTTGATGTTAAAAATACCTTTTTGAATGTGTATCTTAATGAAAAAGTCTATATGAAACAACCTCCAGGTTTCATCAATCCTCAATTTCCTAATCATTTTTACAACTTAAACAAGTCCCTTTATGGTCTTAAGTAGGCTCCCCGAGCATGGTACACTCGCTTTGCTACTTTTCTCCGCACGCTTGGCTTCACCGACTATAAGTCTGATTCATCACCCTTTGTATTACGTCGTGGCAGCGACATGGCTATATTGTTGGTTTATGTTGATGATATAGTTCTTACTGCATCCTATGCTGCACTTCTTCAAGCTATACTTCACTCTCTACGCTCTGAATTCGATATGACAGATTTGGGCCGTCTTAATTATTTTCTTGGAATCTCTGTCTTGCACTCCTCTAATGGTCTTTTCTTATCTCAGTCCGAGTATGCTCATGATTTGCTTGATAAGACCAACATGCTTTCCTGCAAGCCAGTAGCCACCCCTACATATTCCAAGTCTAAACTTTCACTAGAAAATGGTGATCCCATGACCAATCCTACCTTATATCGCTCTACAGTTGGTGCTTTTCAGTATCTTAACTTCACTTGTCCGTACATCTCTTATATTGTGCAACAAGTATGTCTGTTTATGCATGCTCCATGTTTTCCTCATTGGATGGCCATTAAACGCATTCTCAGGTACATCAAGGGCACCATTGCCTTTGGATTAACCATTTCCCATTCTCATGTGGATCAACTCATGGCGTACTCTGATGCAGACTGGGCTGGTTGTCCTATTACTCGTCGCTCTACATCTGGTTTTTGTGATTTTCTGGGCGGTGATCTTCTTTCTTGATCTTCTAAATGCCAGCCAACAGTCTCGCACTCCAGTGAAGAGGCCAAATACAGGGCAGTTGGAAATGTTGTCTCAGAGTGTTGTTGGCTTCACTCTCTGCTTGGTGAGCTTGGTCTTCTTCTTCCACATGCTACCTTACTTTATTGTGATAATGTCTCAGGTATGTACATGTCCACCAACCCCGTGCAGCACGCCTGCACCAAGCATATTGAGATCGACATTCATTTTGTATGAGAGTGCGTCCACATGGGACTTGTTCGAATTCTCCACATTCCTTCATCACAGCAGACAGCTGACATCCTTACCAAGAATCTGCCACGGCAACTCTTTCTTCTATTCAAGCACAACCTTTGCCTTCGTTTATCTCCTGCCTCAATTGAGGGGGGATATTATAGTATAATGTATAGTGGGTCATATTAGTAATAGGCCACAATTGTATATACTAGGCCCATTAAGGTTAACTTGTATATGATTGATATTCTGCAAAAACACTATATATATATATGAGAGGGCTCCCATTCTAGGAGTACCAATTATTCTCATAACTATACTTTCTCAGATATGATCAATGGAGATGAAAGACGATGGCCTGAAGACTAAAATCCACATGGCATCTCTAAACTTGATTAATTCAACTACTTATTCATATTCTATGTTCTCCTTTACAAATTTGATAATTTCTTGCCTACCATATTGACCAAGCAACAGTAGAAAAGGACATTATCCATGCTTTAAAAGCAATTTTCGGTAACCATGGGTTCTGTCGTTGAAGAAATAATGAATGCAAGTAGAATGAAGTACACCATCCACTCCCCACTAACATAAGACAAAAGATCAAATCTCCCAAGCAATCCTACAACAAATAAGATGTGGGATGTTTTCTGATGTAAGCTTATGGAAAGTGCAACATTCCTGGCCAGGACTCAACACATGGAACCTAACAAGCCTCTCTCTTGTTGTGTTTAATATCCCAATTAAAGCTAACCACACCAAGATCACAACTTTTGGAAGTACAAGATCCCGCTAGAGTCTTCTCTGATTGTCTTCGAAGTCTAACTTCCGGATTCTACAACTACAACTAAGCAAAAGGACTTTATCGAGAACAAACCTTTGGAGGCATAATCCATAGGAGATAAGAATGCATTTTAAAGGTTTGCAAAGAGTGTCACCTTAAGGTCCGCTTCCAAAGGAAAAAGGTTCTCCTCCAAGTTAGGGTCCATCTCCATTGCCACCCATCCTAAAAGCCCAAACTTACAATTACTTTCCTTTTCTAGACTAGTTAAAATTGAATCAATAAGATTCTAAAATAGTTCTTAAAAGAAATTCAAAAATAAGTAAGCTTATTGAGCGGATAAGTCTGGAACAAACTGATATACTTTGATACCAATTTGTTTGTTAAATCTTGATGCGGAAGCGTAAACCCTAATCACTTGATTCGACTTAAATAATATGACCCACACAAATGAGAAGTAAATAAATATATGAGAAAGAAAGAACAAACAAGAACACACAAGGATTTACGTGGAAACCCCTCTACAATCGAGGGGGGAGAAAACCACGGGCAGAGATGCAGATTCTTTATTGATACCTAAATGAAAGAATTACAATGACACTTCCTCTGAATGAGATCTATGAAAGAATAACAACCACTTTCTCTTAACTCCCATAGCACTCGAATATCTGAATTGGAGAAATTACGAAATCACCTCTCTATTAGCCGTGACGGCGCCTCACTCTGAATTGGACGACGAAAACAGAAACCCTAGCCCCAATATTTATAAATACAGGCTAAGGAAGGTCCAGATCGATCGGCCCAGAGCCAATCGATCGGTCCTCTTGTGGCCCAAATACCGAAAATTCACTTAAATCACTCGATCGATCGGGCTTCCCTCCCGATCGATCGATGACCCCTCGGCAACCCATAAACTTAAAACAAGTAATTTGGGACATAATCCTGACAAATCTCCACCTTGGCTCAAATTACATACATAAAAGAATTTCCTCCACCTTCTCCACTAAACACCCCACACAGGGGTTATCTAGACAAAACATAAAACCTAACCGAGTCCGAGCTAAGCTTGAACTTTTTGCTAGGTAGTAACTGAGTGAACATATCTGAGAGGTTATCAACAATGCCAATCTTCTTCTTCTCTGAATTGGCTCTTGACACATGATCTGAAATAGCCACCTACTGCTGAACTGTGTTACTCAACTGAAACTGAACTCCCTCTGGCTTACTCACCTGACTTGAATCACAAACAACCGATGACATCTTCTGTGGAGTCAATAACGAAGATTCATCAAAGGTGACATCTCTACTTGTCAGGAATTGTTTGGAGCAAAAACTTTTCTACTTCCCATAAAGTCCTTGTTCACAAACTATCAGTCCTGTAGACTGACCACACAAAGAGCCCCTCACACTGTGCTCAGACAGACCCCTATCACCTGAATGATCCAATCTCAAACGTCCTGAATTTGTGATCTCTGGTTCTGCCAAAAACAAGGATGATGAAGATACTGCAACAGATCTTGCAACTGTGGAACCGACAAGCTCATACAAAGTACCTACCCTTCTGCCTTTTATGACTGTCAAAGCACCCTTAACGACCTTCAAAACTCCACCTTCAGCTATGTACCTATACCCTTTAGACTCAAGAGTACCTAAAGAGATGAGATTCTTCTTCAAATCAGAAACATGGCAAACATCGCTCAAAGCCTTGAGAGTGCCATCGAACATCCTAAAACGACTTATTCTTAGACCCAGAACTTTACATGAAGTATCATTACCCATCAAAGCAACTCCACCTCGAACGAACTCATACATGGAAAACCAATCCCAGTTGGGACAGACATGATAGGAGCAAACCGAGTCAAAAATCCAACTATCCCTCAAATTGGACTGAGGTTCAGACACATACAGTAGAAGATCGTCATTCTTACCATCCATAACACTAGCTACTATGGATCTCTAGTTAGACATGTTATCTGCTTCAAGTTTTCTCTTAAGCTTGTAACAGTCTTTCTTAATGTGCCCTTACTTATGACAATAGTTACAGGTTAGGTCTTGATGCTTAGACTTAGACTTGTTTCCACTATGATCATACTCAGTTCTCCCTCTCACAAATAAACCACTACCTAAGTTATTAACAGAATCAGATAATTCTCTATCTACTCGTTCTTTACTCAGTAGGTTTCTTTTAACTTCATCAACAGATATGGTTTGTCTACCACCATAAATCATGCTTTCAACAAAACCCTTATATGAAGTAGAGAGAGAACATAACAACAATATTGCCTGATCTTCATCCTTAGGAACATCATCTAATTCTTTAAAATCTTTAATAATTGAATTAAATTCATTGACGTGATTCTTAAGTGACATACCCTCTGACATACGAAACGTGAATAACCTGTGTTTAACTGCGAGTTTGTTGGAGACGGACTTAAAACAGAACATATCTTGCAATTTCTCCCACAACTTCTTAGCGGTCTTCACTTCCAGAATTTCTGTCAAAATGTCATCGGTAAGACACATGTGAATTGTAGTGAGAGCATTTTCGTCTAACTCCTCCCATTGTGCTTCTATCAAGTTCTCTGGTTTCTTCTCTGTCCCATCTAAAGCTTTCTTCAAGCAACTCTGAGTCAAGAGGCCCTTAACGCGAACATGCCATAAGCTAAAGCTCCCTGACCACCAAACTTCTCAACTTCGGATCTAATTGCGGACGTCATAGTACCAAATCCAAATAAACAAGGCTCTGATACCAATTTAAGCGGATAAGTCTGGAACAAACTGATATATTCTGATACCAATTTGTTAGGAAAATCTTGATGTAGAAGCGTAAACCCTAATCACTTGATTCGATTTAAATAATATGACCCACACAAACGAGAAGTAAACAAATATATGAGAAAGAAAGAACAAAGGAGAACACACAAGGATTTACGTGGAAACCCCTCTACAATTGAGAGGAGAGAAAACCACAGGCGGAGATGCAGATTCTTTATTGATACTTGAACGAAAGAATTACAATGACACTTCCTCTGAACGAGATCTATGAAAGAATAACAATCACTTTCTCTTAACTCTCGTAGCACTCGAATATCTGAACTGGAGAAATTACGAAATCACCTCTCTCTTAGCCGTGACGACGCCTCACTCTGAATTGGATGACGAAAACAGAAACCCTAGCCCCAATGTTTATAACCACAGGCTCAGGAAGGTCCCAATCGATCGGGGTGCCGATTGATTGGCCCAAAGTCGATCGATCGGCCCTCTTGCGGCCCAAATACAAAAATTTCACTTAAATCACCCAATCGATCGGTGACCCCTCAGCAACCCATAAACTTAAAACAAGTAATTTGAGACATAATCCTAACACTTACATCAAACTTACCATGTTGAATATTCAAGCTCAACCAAGAAAAGTTAATTGACTTTGTTTCGTCTGTTTTTCTTTATACCCTCATTGTGAGTCTAAGGAAAATAAAATTGCTCAAAGATTTAGCATAACTTAAGGGTAATCAAATTTGAAGTACACGTGAATGAACTCAACCAAACTATTTCGTGTGTTGATATCTTGGTGAATCTAATTTGTTAATTTCTTGCTTGGATACAACCAATATTCAAATTAAGGAGCGTTTGGTATTGTTGTTTTTCATATATAAATTGAGAGAAGTAAAAGATATGGACTCCTTTGTTAGCAAGATATGAAATGGTAATTAAACTTGATCTAATAAATACGTGTATTATTCAACTATATGCCAAAAATGTTTGTCAAAAATTTGTTGATTTATAAAAGTACATAATAATGTTAATCATGTTAACGGTACTAGAAACATAACATATAGTAAATGATATAGTAAAAGCAATAAGAGTTAAAGCGACATATTCAGCAAAAAGACTGAACGTCTAATTTTGTCATAGGTATTGAGTATTTTCAATTATCTTTTAACTTTTAAATAAAAAATACAGATATGTGTTATTATACGGATAGCACCAAGAAAATGCATATTTTATCATAGTATTTGCAATATTATGTAAATTCCCTTTTTAAATAGGATAGTACAAATACATGTTCTAAATGTGTATTATAGGCGAATTTTACTAACAAAAATTGACTCAACCCAAGTGGCAATTGGGGTGCACAAATACCGGACACCCTCAAACACAATACCTCAAACACTTAAGAAGTGAGGTGGAGATAATCGCTACAACTTAATAGCTTATCTTGAGCCCGAGTCATTCGGGTAATATGCTCAACACTCTTAACTCAAAACAACTCTTACGAGTTCAAACTTAACAAGATTTTAATGCAGTGAACCTAATTTGGGTCACCAATGCTAAGGCTTGGTCATCAAAGTCTCAAACCAATGGCTCAAATTTAAATTCATCTAGTATCCCAAACTGAGTCACCAACAAAAGACCCAATGCTATCAAACTCGAGGCTTATCTGTCAACGCCTTATATAATGATACTAACTCAATCTACTATAGAGGATGAGAATAATAATGATGGCAGAAGGAGATACCGTAATTGATGCTTCATTGTATTTGCAAAAGCAGATGTTTCTACAAGTATATATCTCCTAAAGAAAAGTAAAAGACGAAAAGCACAAGCATGTTGTATGAAAACTACAGAGTTTTGTACTTGTGTTACAGCTCTCCCAATGATGCTCCATTGTTTTGAGCCCCATTTTTGTCGCGTCATAAAAAATATGGCTTCACTACAAAGTGTGGCACTTCCCGTCCAACCCAAGCCCTTTTTTAGCCACATTTGTATATTTTGATAATATTTTAATGATGAATGTAATTTTTATTATTTTAATTATGTCAAGATACATGAAAAAAAATATATTGAAAAAAGCACATGTTAAAAGAAATACATTAAAAATAACTAACTAAAGTGATTGATATTTGACGAAAATACATTCAATTTACATGTTAAAAAAAATATATATATATATATATATATATATATATATTTTGAAAGAAAAATGCAAAATACAATATTTTGACTCTCAAAAGATTATGAAAAAGCGGCAGCTTAGGGCCAGCGCTCCCATTTTGAGCACTTCATAATTGTGCCCCAAACATGGGGTGCCCCATTGGAGATCTCAAGGAGCCCAAGTCCTCCAAAAGCTCCCATTTTTTGGGGCATCATTTGAAGTGCTCTTAGAACCCTTGACTAAACCTTAGGTAATTTCCTGTTTAGCCTAATAACTTATTTCTATTGTCTAGAATTGCTCAAGTTGCTTTCAACATTTTTGGCCTTAAACCGCCATAATCTGCTGAGATTTTTGTTGCTAAAATCATGCGTCGAAGTCAATAGATCTTCTCTTCTACATCTTCCTTGGCATCTCACGTAAGTGCCACGAGCTAGGGGTGTGCCTTACCTATAGTAATCTTAGGGTGTTGTTTGATAACAAAGATTTTTTTTTTTTTTTGATTTTTTTTTTTTTTTGAAAACTGGAAAATTGAAAAAGCTGTTTAGCAACCCAATTGGAAAACAATTTTCTAGCTTTCTTTACTATTTCGGAAAATTTGAAAAATAATTTGAGCTTGCTTTCTGGAATTTTCCGCCTCTATATTTCTTACAAGTTTCTTCGCGTTTTCTCTTATTCTCGACTGTTTTTGCTTTTTTCTTTTTTTCTCACTCCACCCTTTCTCTTTCTCTCTTGTTCTTCCGTCCTTGCCAACAATTCAAATCTTCGATCCACAGCCCACCATTCAAGGCAGAAGGCGCATAAGAGGACCATGTGAGTTGTTTAATGACACTCATCTTTGAAGAATGTAATAGCGCGTGCTTTTGGGTGCTTAAGTCTAAGCTCCCCATTTTTACAGCGAAGCTCGCTCGGGGAAACTCATTTGCTCTTTATATCAGACCATCCACTAAGCCGTCAAAGGATAATTTCAATAGTGTGTGAATGAACGACAAATCAAATAGATTATTTAGTTCATATGGTAGAGAAGGTGCGTTGATCTATAATGAAAAAGATATTGTGTTGTACAAGATGATTTAAAGGTGAATATGTCCCAAAAAAATGCAATAGTAGGATATTGTATGCAAATGTTATATTTATATTATGCAACAAATGAATTACTCTTTTTCTTTGTATCTGATTACAACAACAACAACAAGCTCAATGCCTCAAGGACTCCCACGTATGCAGGGTCTGGGAGGGGAGCCTTACCCCTTCAGGATGATACCCTAACGAGAGGCTGTTTCTGAGGACCCCCCAGCCTGATAGGTATGTGGAGCATGGAAAGCATGGGGACCATAAAAAGCATGGAAGCATACAAGCAAGAGCCAAAGGAAAAAACCAAACAAGCATATAGGGGAAAGAGCCTACATAAGACACACTGCAAGCATATAGAGAGTATAGAGAGTATCAACAGCGAATAGCAAGACATCACAAGGCAACAGACCATAAGAGCACTAAGCGTCCAATACACGACAAAACTGCATATATACAAACAGGCATGTAGGTAGCCTCTTGGCACTAGAACTAGCTAGGGGTGCTCGATGCTCCTATACCGCTATATCAGTTACATCTATACTAATTCTCCACTGAGCTCTATCTAGGGCCAACTCCTCAATTAGGTTGAGATAAGCAAGGCCCTGTCAAATTGCCTCCATCCAACTCTTCTTTGGCTGGCCTCTCCCTCTCTTCCCATCTGTGATATAGAGTTATTCCATCTCCTGACAGGGGTAGTGGTTGGCCTCCTCCTAAAATGCCCAAACCACCACAGACTTTGCTCCCTCAACTTATACTCGATTAAGGCCACGCCTAATTTACTTCTTATAACGTCATTTTTTATCCTATCCTTCATTGTTTGTCCACACATTCATCTCAACATCCTCATCTCTGCCACCTTCAGCTTCTGCGTGTGATGATACCTAACTGGCCAAAACTCTACCACGTAGGACATAGCCGGTCTCACTACTGTCTCATAGTATTTCCCCTTTAACTTTAACGGGAACTTCCTATTGCACAATACTGCCGAGTCCATCCTCCATTTATGCCAACCCACTTTAATCCAGTTGTTGACATATGCGTCCACTTCGCCGTCTTGTTGCATCATGGAACCCAAGTATTTAAAGCACGCTTTCTGTGGTATGCACTCTGAACCAATCTTGACGTCTTCTATGTTTGACATGGTAGAGGTACAAAACTTGAGTTCCATATACTCGGTCCTAGATCTACTGAGTCTTAGACCTTTCGATTCTAAGGCCATTCTCTATAGTTCCAGCTTCTCATTCACCTCCTCCCTAGATTCTCCCACCAATACTATATCATCCGCGAAAAGTGTGCGCCAAGCGCGTCCCCTTGGATGTGCCGGGTGAGCTCGTTCATAACAAAAATTAATAGAAAAGGACTCAAGGCTGATCCTTAGTGTACCCCAACTGTAATGGGGACAGCATTCCTCTCCCTTTACGTTGTGCGCACATTGGTTCGAGCATCTTTGTACATGTCGTTAATGACTTGTATATAAGGCTGGGGGATGCCTTTCCCCTCCAAGAGCCTCCATAGGACCTCTCTCGGCACTCTATCATATGCTTTTCCATATCAATAAAAACCATGTGGAAGTCCTTTTTATCTATCTCTATAGTACTCTATCGCCCTCCTCAGGAGATAAATGGCTTCAATTGTCGACCTGCCAGGCATAAACCCAAATTGATTCTTTGAGACCCACTCCCAAAGCTTCAGAGTGTGGCTCATTAGTTTGATACCTCCGTAACTGGCACAACTCTGAATGTCGCCTTTGTTCTTACAAATAGGAACTAATGTACTCTTCCGCCACTCATCAGGTATCTTCATCCCTTGAAAAATTTGGTTGAATAATTTGGTCAGCCATCTGATACCCATTTCTCTAGTGCATTTCCATGCCTCAATGGGTATTCCATCTGGACCAACTGCTTTATCCCTATGCATCTTCCTAAAGGCTTCCCTAAATTCTTCGGATCTAATTCTCGTGCAGTAGTAGTAGGTCTAGTGCTCTGCAAGTGCTTGTAGTTCCTCTGGGGATGCATCTCTACCTCCCTCTTCATTGAACAAATCGTGAAAGTGGGATTTTCACCTAGTTTTAATTTATTGCTCATCCATGAGCACTTGTCAATCTGTCCCCTTTGTGCACCTTACTTGATCCAGGTCTTTAGTCCTTCTCTCTCTCACTTTTGCAATTCTATAGAGGTCTTTGTATCTGATTAAATAATATGAATAAATGGTCTGCACTTTAAAATTGTGTATCAAAATGATTCTTGAACTAGAACCAGTGATATAATTTTTTGGGATGGATAAGAATCGTGTTATCCAATTTTTGGGTTTTCGGGTATTACTTATGAATCATTTTTAATTTTCAGAAAATTAAAAATTAGGGATCACATAAATGCATTTTTCAGTTTTCTATATTGGAAAACTGCAATGATTTTCCACTCTCAAACATGTTTTCTAAATGGAAAATGGAAAAAGAAAACCAAAGATTAAAAGGAAAATCTGAAATGGAGAAGGAAAATTATTTTCTACTATCAAACAGCCCCTTAGTAATCCCGTTGAACTCGAGCCTTCAACCTTCAACAACGTCCCTACAAATTATTGCCTTAAATGCTTGCTTCCCTGTAGTCAACATGATCATACATCATACGTGCCTCATTAATCTAAATGGTGCCGTCCCAAACTCCCTCGAGCATATTGGGTAAACAGGCTTAACCAAATTTCCTATTCAAGATTGGTGGAATAAGCTTTGTAGTCATCCTTCTAGCATAAAAAAGTGACGTTTAGCCAAGTCTCTTTTCCAAACTTAATCAAGTTTTACTAATTAATAGTCCACTATAAGGTTCCATCTAATTTGTCAAAGGGTCTAATTGATGTTTATTCAATGCTAAAACATGAGTTATTGTGTGTTTCACCATGGCTGTAAAATTATTACATTTATGAATAACTTTTCTTGAAGTAACTTTGTTTGGAATCATTGTTGTAGAATTAATATTTTCAAATTACGATCAAGAATTTTTAATTTTGCTTCTGATTTATTTTAGGAAAAAAAAAAAAGAAATACTATTTTCCAACTTTTTTTTTTTGAAAAGAGAAAAATAAAGTCTATGTTTTATTTAAGAACACTTTTATTTGTAGACTACACAAAAAGAAAATTTTAATAGTGTATAGGCACTTTGTCTCATTCTTAATAATGAAAAGAACATGTAACTAACAAATTGTTTGAAAAACCATAGAGCAAAACAGAAAATTTAAAATTAGTCAATTGAATAACGAATAGAAGAAAAATCTATAGATATCAAGGAAAATGATAACAAAATAACCAAATACAAATGAAACTAAAGCCTATCGCCAACGACATGGAGAAGAAACAATAGAGAACTGATCACCAACATAGTTTAAGTACGTGCGAAAAGTAAGGGCTTGGAGTAGTAAATTTTTAAATACAATCCGGTTTTTGGATATGAGATTAAGGTTACTTACATCAGAAATAACAAAACTAATGTTGCTCACTTTTAGAATAAATTGAATAAAACAAAAGCATCTCCCAAAAGAAAAAGGGATATTATTGAAAGAAATGCAATATCCATTCCAATCTCCATAGAATAAGTTAGGTTCTCAAAAACAAAGATCAACATCAAACACTTTATGGGCTGTTGGGCACTTTGGTGATAATCTAGCATCACTTTCTTTTCTCTTTGCCCTTTTTTTTTCTCTTTCTTTTTGGGAATATCTTTTTACGGAATTACTTCTTTTTAAATTATGAATGAAGGTGCTTCTGGTGTTGTTATTGTCAGAAAAGTATGGTAATGATGTGACCTACAGTGAATAACATCGATAAAATTCAAATAAGTTTTTCCTAACAATAACACATTTTCCCTCACAATAACATTACCCATATTTTTATCTAAAAATTTATAGTCCTACTTTTAGTCATGTTTTCAAAGAGAAGAGTTCTTTTTCTACTTCTATTTAAAAGTAAAAAAATGAACATACCCACTATATTCAAAAGTTCTATATATAGGCCAAACATGTAGAAAAACTCAATAAAATGCTTTACTGTGTTAAAAATAGTTTTTCTCTCCTGATCAATATAACTAAACTAGCACTTAAAAGGTGCACAGATAAAACAATTTGAAGAAAATTACTTGTTAAATATTAGCGAGGTTTACTCTAATAAGTCGATACTGGCTACAAGTGAGATTCTATTCTAAACTAATCAATATTAAGTGAAGAAACTTATTAGACTTAAGCAATGATCTTTCCTTTATTATAACTCAAGAAGTCACTTTATTACTAAATACATGGGTAGAGTCCTTAACAATATTAGATGACGATGATGTCACTTATTGTTGCTTTTGATCTTTGTAATGAGAACAATTTAGAAAGTTAAGTACCTCCTAGAAAAGGCCTCTTAGTTTAAAATTGTTCTTTGTTTCTTCTTTTCTTTTTCCTCTCACGTTGCTTTGAGTTTATTGGCCGGTGATCTCCCTTTTGGCATTTTTTTCTAGCTCCAATCATACTTGTAAGTAATAATAGAGCCTATAAAATCATACACGATATGATAATATGATACAAATATACAAGAAGATGGTAGATATGAGCTCGGTTTTAAGAGTGGTGTTGAATTTGAAATTCACTCATTTCACCCATTTTAGTTATTGAATTGAATTAGAGTTCGCATTAGGTCAACTTACTTTTAACATGTTTAACCAATTTATGTAGTTAGGCTAAATTATTTGATTTGTATATCACTACAATTATGTGTACTTTTTTTGCAGCCCATGTTGGTTTGAGATAATTTGAATTATATTTTATCATTTAATTCGATAATTTATTTTAACAGTGATAAATATGTCATGTATCACTGCAAGTTTTAATAAATTTATACAGTTATGGTATTTTATATATTACTATCATCACATATATTTGTCTTTAGTCCACGTTGGAATGAGGGAATTTAGATAGTTAAGATAATTTATTATAGCATTTATAGGTCATAAATTTCTATTACTGGATAGGGCAAGGGTTGAATGTTTCCGATCCATTTAATAAACAATCAACTCTTCTTCTAAAACCCTTTTTATAACACGAATACAGTATAACATGACATATTTGTCAACCGTAACAATAAGGGTTCAAATATACGTTCAAGATCAAAAATTAGAAACGTTTCGGTCAACCAATTTTTAGAGTAGTCTTCGATTTGAATTGAGGAGGAATTTTTAGTTTGGTCTCATCTGGTTCAAGCTAAATGAAGGTAAAAAACGGATCCAAACCCAGAGAAATCTTCTTGTTTTAACCGAACGATACTTCTCTTTCACACGAAATCAAATGGCTTGGTGTAATTTGAACTTTGTGGTTTGATTTAAATCGGATTAGTTGATATTCAATCTCGACATCATTCTTGTGTTTTGACCATTACCGGGCTCATAACCCTTCATATTTCAACTTGAACGATGGACAACTCTATGCCTATCAAGGTGTTTGAGTCTTAGTCAGTAAGAAGGTAACATGTTTGAGTCTCAAAGGAGGTTAGGATGTGTGCTGGCTGAGCCCCAAGAATGATTAGGTTCCTAGCGAGATGGTAGAGGTGCAATTGGTAGTCTCATTGTCAAGGGATACTTTGCTAGTTGTATGGTGTATGGCGACCACAAGGTGTTTATTGGTGCAGATTGTTTGGTCGGGCCAAAAAAAAGTATTTCTTGAGCTTCACCCCCCGTACTTCATGTTCTTTTTAACGAGGTAAAGACGAGGCCCCTTAGAATGGCCCTCTTCTGAGAAAGAAACCTAAGGCATTAACACAAGATATAGTAAGAAGGGCTTGGGAGAGAGCATGATCACAGATCGAAACATCAGAGCCCTCATGCCTAGCCTTAGCCAACCAGTCAGCTGATCTATTAGCTCACCTGAAGTAATGATTAAAGAAAATGTGCTCAACTGAAGCACCAGGAGTACAGATGTCATCCACAATAGTCAGAATATCCATCGGCGCCGAATAAGTATCATTGAGGGCTTTGATAGCCACCTCATTGTCACCTTCCAGTATGATTCTACTTGCTCCAATTCTTGTTGCATGAAACATAGTGTCTCTAGCAGCAATGGCTTCAACCACAATGATAGAAACTTGACCTAACTTTCTAGAACCTACCAGAATGACCATACCATCATGATTACAAATAATGACCTCGGTACTCCACATAGATCCATCATCCAATAATTTTTTATCTAATTTTATGTTTTTCTTTTAATTATTATGGATGAATTTTACAAACTTTATCTGTTTTCTTATCCATATACTTTGTATGTATATAGAGTATCAACTTAAATATTTACAAAACCTTGTTTTGGGAAAAGAAACTATATGCCTACCAAGTGCCTTTAATGTTCCAAAAGTGGGCAAAGAGTCAACCAGGATAAGGCTCGATGTCCCAATTCAGTCAACCCTAAGGAGCCATCAACATAATGAGAATGATCCATATTGGGTTTAACTTATCAAATTAGTATTGAGATTCACATATAAACTTAAATTAAATTTTATCTCAAAATTATCAGATAATAAATAAAATATACACTAACTTATATTTTGATATTTTTATCAAAAAATGTTAACCTAAAATATTATTACTAGATTCGTACGTGCCTCTTGGTCTCAATGAAAGGGTGCACACAAATGAAAGAACATCAACATCAGGAGAACTGTGGTTGTCTTGTTTGACTTTATCCAATTGTCACTTCCATTGAATGAGAATAGATGCTGTATTATGTTTTGACAAGTGAAAGACAAAATTGTATACATGTACAGAAAGCAGCTAACTCTATAGTCATTCTAGTGTTATTGAGAAAATTCCCTTGTTGTGATTAAAGAAACCTTAAATCGAACCGGTTAATGTTGACTCAGTAAAACCAAACCCTTTTCGAAGCAGAACATAGGATATCCGGTTTTAACTTCAACAAAAACATTACTGTTTTAGGATCGTTGAAAAACGTTGTAAAATGTTGCTCTAAAACTCAAGATTGAGTTCACATGCAACGGTAGAAGACATAAACGAAAATACAAAGTGAACACCAGGATTTTAACGTGGTTCGGACCTAACTAACCTATTCCACAGTTGCCCTACCACTAGAGAGCCCTATTTTATTAATCATACAAACGATTACAACCGCGTAATATACAAGGCGCTTTCCGTGCATCAAAACCTAAGCTATTAGTTACAAACCTCTCTATAAACAAAATATTTTACACGAAAACTGTAAAGAAAGAGAGTGCAAGAGAAGTTATACCAACTCTAAAGCCAGGTTGCTGCGAAGCCTCACGATTCTAGATCCTCCTTGATCAGCCTTTGTGGTTACCAGCACCGAACAAGTCCTTCTCTTACCAACTTGGTTAAGGGACCGAAAATCCTAAGGCCAAAACCCTAGAAACGCCTTTGCTAGGGAAGAAAGAAGAACCGGAGGGGAGAGAGAGAGAACGAAAAAACGTCCAACCTCTTTCTCTCTCTACCCAAAGCCCTCAATTTATAGACAAGAGGCTATCCATGCCTCTCCAATCCCAACCGTCCAAGCCAACCAAACGAACGGCCCAGATGAGCCCAAAACAAACACAAACGGGTGCCCCAATCACGTGACACGTGGGCCTTCAAGGGCCCTCAGATCCACCGGCCAAGATAAGGCCACAAAAAAAAAACCGCGAGTGAGAAAACGACACGCGTAACTTAAGGGGCACCAAAAATTGAACCCCCCCTGTATGGCTTCTTCGGAAGCTTCTTGGGCGGGGGATACAGCTGCACCCTACTTAAAAATAAGCAACGGTTGAAATAACCATAAATAAATAATTTTTATTTTATTTTATTTTATTTTATTTACTTAAATTAATTTTGCTTAAGTTTAAAACATATTTTATTTAAGTAAATCCCTTATTCTAAGTAATTTCCGTTTTTCCAAAAAACACATTTGCGACTAAGAACTTAGCTCTCTCTAGTCTTGTACTTGGACATAGTTTAGACTATATAGGAACCAAATTTCAACAATTCTCCTCCTGGTTCCTAGTTAGTCTAACTACTTGACTCACTCTAGTAAGGAGGGCAAAAACTTTTCTTTTGGTTTTTAACCTCGTCCTGGATTCCAAGAGGCGTGAATCAAGTTAATGCACTTCATTAACTTATTCAGTGGCACGGCTTTCGTTCCCATGTCATCCGGATTTTCATCCATCGAAATCTTCAGCAACTCTACCCTTTCAGACTCTATCTGTTCTGTCACAAAATGTCTCCTGATAGCAAGATGTTTACTCCTATTATGGAATACGGCATTCTTGCTCAATGCTAAGGCTGATTGGCAATCTATATATATTGTCGGTATTCCTAGGCCTAAGTTTAATTCCTCTAGAAGTCCACTTAGCCATATTCCCTCTTTAGTGGCATCCATTAGTGCTAGGAGCTCCGCTTCAGTCGTTGATAACGCTGTCATTGACTAGAGCTTTGATCTGCAACTAACAACCCCGCCATTCAAAGAGAAGATATAGGAGCTTGTGGACTTACGCTTGTCTAAGTCTACACCGAAGTCACTATCAGTTTATCCTAAGAGTCTTAGATCTGTATCTGTTTTTCCAAATGTAAGTCCTAGCTTTATAGTACCCTTGATATATCTCAACAACCACTTAACCCCATTCCAGTGCTCCTTTCCCGGATTCACCATGAATCTCGAGAGCTCGCTAATTAGGTAAGCTAGGCCAGGCCTGGTACAAGTCATGGCATACATGATTGACCCTATAGTATTAGCGTATGGTACATTGCTCATGTCAGCAATTTCCTGCTCATTCCTAGGACATTGTGTTGCTGAAAATTTATGACGTTGGGCTATGGGAACTCTAATAATTTTAGCCTCTGTCATGTTAAACCTATGGATGATCTTTTCTAAGTAATTAGACTGGGATAAGTGTATCGTTTTTAATTTGCGATCACGACTAATCTCCATTCCTAATATCTTCTTAGCAAGACCAAGGTCTTTTATTTCGAAGTTCTGGTTTAACAAACTTTTCAGGTTCTCCATCTCAAGCATGCAACGACTAGCTATCAACATGTCATCAACATAAATCAGCAAGTATATAACAGAATCAGAAGTTACATTTTTTATATAGAAGCATACATCATGTATGGACCTAGTGAACCCTACTTCCGTCATGAAGTGGTAGAACCGCTTATACCATTGCCTTGGGGGCTGCTTCAGTCCGTACAAGGACTTTTTGAGTCTACATACCAGCCCATCATTCTCGGGTTTCACAAAACCCTCGCGCTGAGCCACGTAGATCTCCTCATCTAGCTCCCCATGCAGAAAGGTAATTGTTACATCTAACTGTTGTAATTGTAGGTCAAACCTAGCTATCAAAGTCATCAGTACCCTAATGCTGGTGTGCTTAACTATCGGTGATAATTTTTCATTGCAATCCACGCCTTCACGCTGCGTGAAAACTTTAGCAACAAGTCTAGCTTTAAACCTAGGTTTTTCCGAGGGCAAACTCGGTTCCTTAACCTTGAAGATCCACTTAGAGCCCACTTGCTTCTTGCCATATTCTTCAATAAGGAGTCCATCTCACTTCATGGCATCCAACCATTCTGCTGAATACTTGCTGTTAATAGCCTGTTTGTAGCTCAAAGGTTCTGATTCTATATACTTTAGGGCGGTGTTTAAGGCATATGCTACACAATCAGCATATCCTAATCTCCTTGGAGGCCTATTTTCTCTCCTAGCCCTATCCCTTATTAGTTGATAGTTACCTAGCCCGTTTTCAGGAATTATTTCAAATTCCATTTTGGTTTCTGTGCGTCTTTCAGCACTTCCTACATCCTGAGATTGTTCCTGTTCTAGTTGGGTTTTTGGTTCATTTTCAGGTCCATTTTCAATTTCTGGTCTTGTCATGTTTTGGTAATTAGGTTCTGGTGGATTCATCTCAAATTCGTAGATTTCAGGTTCATACACACGGTTCTTAGGAGTTGAGTTACTAGCATCACCTAAGTAAGGCATGTCAGACTCATTGAAGGTCACATCTCTACTTATTATGATCCTAGTTTGGTTTCCCTCCTTAACTCCTATCCTAACCGAGGAAAACGCCTTTTACAGCCCGGGTTTCGAGCTTCCCCGCGGACTGGTGGGCATAAGCTACGCAACCCAACACTCTCAAATTAGAGTAGTCTACTGGCTTTCCGGTCCACATTTCCTCGTGTGTTTTCAAGCCTATTCTAGTTGAGGGCGTCCTATTAACGGGGTAGCAGGCTGTACTCACAGCCTCTCCCCAAAACTATTTGTCTAGACCTGATGCGAACAGCATACACTGGACTGTATCTAGTAGAGTTCGGTTCATACACTCTGCAACCCCATTCTGTTGAGGCGTTCCTCTAACCGTGTTATGATGTTTGATTCCGTTTTTAGCACACAACTCATCAAATTCTGAATTTATGTATTCCAATCCGTTGTCTGTCCTTAGATATTTTATTTTTCTACCAGTTATATTTTCTATCTGATTCCTCCACCTATTGAATGTGGAAAAACAGTCATCTTTATTTTTTAAAAGAAATGTCTAGACTTTGCGTGAATAATCATCAATAATTGATAGAAAATATAAAGCTCCACCTAATGTAGCAAACCTAGCTGACCCCCCATAAATCAGAATGCACGTAATCTAATGGTCCATGAGTTGTATGTCTTCCTACATTGAATACCAACCGATGATGCTTACCAAAAATGCATGACTCACAGAAATCTAACTTGGACACACCGTCCTCTCCTAACAAACCTTGTTTTGACAATTCTCTCATTCCACTCTTGGACACATGGCCTAAAAGCCTATGCCATAACTCGGCTGGGTTGGGTTTAACCACGGCATTTGACTCTCCTAAGACAATCCTACCCTTTAACATGTAGAGACCGTTCGTGAGCTCCCCTTTTAGAACCACCAAGGATCCTTTCATGATCCTCAGTTCTAAGTTAATTGTCCTAAATGACATACCTTTCAAGTCAAATTGACCTAGGGATATGAGGCTTCTACGTAGGTTAAGAACGTGTCTAACATCTTCAAGGATGTATGTTGTTCCGTTGGTTAATTTTATCTTAACAAACCTTATACTGGTTATTTTACAGCCTCTGTTGTCTTCTAATAGCACCCTTCCCCTAGCTATTGGTTTGTAATCAATAAAATTTACTGTATTGGTAGTTATATGAAAATTACATCCCGAATCCAACACCCACTCATGTTCTAATGCATCAGATGAGACATTAACATGATCCGAAGTACTACATTCAAAAACAGCATGTTCAGGTAAATCAGAAACAGCATTTGAATCAGATAAATCATGCAAAATATTCCACACTTTAGCATTACCAAATTCAAAAAATACCACATTATCCTCTGTTCCAGGTGTTCTATTCCTATCAGGGCAGTCCTTTTTCATATGTCCTAGCTAGTGACACCCGTAGCATTTTATTTTCATTATGTCTCTCTTACCCTTTGACTTAGAACGATACCTACTCTTTGTCCTTCTCTTGTTATTATTAGATATTCTGTTATTAGTTCTTCCTCTCATCACTAGTCCCTCACCACTGGATACTATCTATTTCCCTTCCCTTTTGAGTTCTAAAATCTTACTTCTAAGGGCTTGTGTTACCTCTCCTAATGTGATTTTCTGCCTACCATATTTGAGAGTATCTTTGAAGGCCCTAAGATACTTAGGTAAAGCACATAGTAATACGATAGCCTAAATCTCATCTTGAACACCAGCATTCACAGTTTTTAGGTCCTTTAAGATTTTGTTACACTCATATAGGGAGTCTTTTAGTGGCTTATGTCATCCATCCTAAATGTGAAGAAATTCTCCGTACAAAGTATACTGTTAGATAGGGATTCAGCCTTATATATTTCTTCTAGTTTAGCCCAGATTTTAGCAACAGTATTTTCTGAGGAAACAAGAGGAAACACATTATTGTCTAAACACATAACAAGAGTACCGTAGGCCCTTTGCTCGATTTCTTCCTTATCCTTCATCAGATGAGAAGGTTGCTTCTCCACTTCCAGAAGAGCAGATCCTACGCCTTGAGACATCAGCAATGCCTTGGTCTTGATCTTCGACAAAGTGTAATAGTTCTTCCTGTCAAAATGTTCAATCTCAAATTTAGCGGCCATTTTAACAAAAAACGATTTTCGCAACCTTAAAGCTCTGATACCACTTGTTGGTTTTAAGAAACCTTAAATCAAACTAGTTGATGTTGACTCAGTAAAACCAAACCCTTTTAGAAGCAGAACTTAGGATATTCGATTTCAACTCCAACAAAAACGTTACTATTTTAGGATGGTTGAAAAACGTTGTAAAATGCTGCTCTAAAACTCGAGATTAAGTTCACATGCGATGATAGAAGACATAAATGAAAATACAAAGTGAACACTAGGATTTTAACGTGGTTCGGTCCTAACTGACCTATTCCACGGTCCCCCTACCACTAGAGAGCCCTATTTTATTAATCATACAAACAATTATAACCGCGTAATGTACAATGCACTTTCCATACATCAAAACCTAAGCTATTAGTTACAAACCTCTCTTTAAACAAAACACTTTACACAAAAACTGTAAAGAAAGAGAGAGTAAGACAAGTTATACCAACTCCAAAGCTAGGTTGCTGCGAAGCCTCACGCTTCCAGATCCTCCTTGATCAGCCTTCGTGGTTACCAGCACCGGGCGACTCCTTCTCTTACCAGCTTGGTTAAGGGATCGAAAACCCTAAGATTAAAACCCTAGAAATGCCTTGGCTGGGGAAGGAAGAAGAACAGGAGGAGAGAGACAGAGAATAAAAAAAAAACGTCCAACCTTTTTCTCTCTCTACCCAAAGCCCTCTATTTATAGACAAGAGGCTATCCGTGCCTCTCCAATCCCAACCGTCCAAGCCAAGCAAACGAACAGCCCAGATGAGCCCAAAACAAACAAAAACAGGTGCCCCAATCGCGTGACACGTGGACCTTCAAGGGCCCTCAAACCCACCGGCCAAAAGAACGGCCAAGATAAGGCCACAAAAAAACCGTGAGTGAGAGAATGACATGCTTCCCTTAACGGGCACCAAAAATTGAAACCCCCTGGGTAGCTTCTTCGAGAAGCTTCTTGGGTGGGGTACAGCTGTACCCTACTTAACAATAAGCAACGGCTGAAATAAACAGCAATAAATAATATTTGTTTTATTTTATTTTATTTACTTTACTTAAATTAATTTTACTTAAATACAAAACATATTTTATTTAAGTAAATCCCTTATTTTAAGAAATTTTTGTTGTTCCCAAAAAACACGTTTGCAACTAACAGCTTAGCTCTCTCTAACCTTGTACTCGGACATAGTTTAGACTATATAGGAACCAAATTCCACAACCCTCATATTCGTTGTTTTTCTAATTTCTCTGTAGCGCATGCACTTTTTCTCATGCTTCGAGATCAAGTTCAAGCAGTTTAGACTATATCTTTGATTCATGCCCAGATTTTAACCTTTTTGACTGTCTTCTCATTTAGAAGAAGGTTGTCCTGTTGTGGACCATCTTCAAAGCAAGGCCATATATATGCCCAGCTTTGATCAAGATGCGCAGTTAGGATATGAGATGAAGTTTTGATGTTTTGATTTTCTATCCTTCTTCCCTTGGAAGAATCTTTTTACTCCTAGATGATCCCATTCTCTTTATACTTATCCACACAAAAAAAAATAAAATAAAATAAAACATGAACATACACTTTTTTCTTTATGAAAGTAAGGATGAAAATTTGGAGGGGAGATGCAACTCAAATCTCTAATGACTACTATGGGGAGCAAGAAGTTTATCACTAAGCTAGACCTAGAAGACTATATGACAAACCTAGGGCTATTTATTTACCACGAAGCAACACAGGGATTTTTAATTTATCATAAATGGGCATACATCGTCTTGTTTGGTTACCAGATATTGATAAAGCTCGATACTCTACTTTAGCTGAAGAACGAGAAACAACTAACTACTTTTTTGAACGCCATGAACGTAACAAAACAACTAGTAGACCTCCTAGTAGTAGGACACCCAGCCTATATACTTCACAATAACCTCATAACTCAAGAACACACTTGGATGGAAGAAATATGCCATGTCATGGCATTCCCTTAAGGACACACAAAACAACCTCAAGATGCGGTTCATGAGGATCATGCATAAGCTGATTAAATACATAAATGGCATAACAAATATCGGCCTAAGTGATCATTAAATACAACAATCGCTCCACTAAGCGTCGGTATCTACCAAGGTTTGTAACAGGTTTCCCTTTTTTATTAGATAAGTGATGATTTTTAACCATGGGCATTAAAGTAGGTGCGCCCCAAGCAGGCCAACCTCAATTAAAATATCTAACACATAGTTTCTTTAATTTAATTTGATTCCAGCCTCATACCAAATAAACTCAATTACAAAGAAATACTTGACCGACCCTAAATCTTTTATACTTAACTTTTGATTAAGTACAGATTTAACCCATGAAATATGTTCCATATTATTTCCCGTTACAATAACATAATCTACATAAATAATGACAGCCAGCTAAGGCAAACCATTCAAGTAGTTGAAGATGGAATAGTCAAACTTGGATTAGGAAAATCCAATTTAATCACTGACGTGGTATACTTTTTTTGATTCCATATACAAGATGCCTGCTTAAATCCATAAAGAGACTTACGAAGCCGATATACCTTACCCTTATGTTGCTTTTCATACCCTTGTGGAAGATTTATGTATACTTCCTCGTCAAGATTACCACGAAGAAACATGTAGTTTGCATCTAATTGATATATTATCTAATTACGAGCGGCTACTACTACAAAAACACATCAAACAATGCGAAGTTTAGCAATGGGAGAAAAAGTATCATAGTAATCAATATTTTTAACTTGAGTGTAACCTTTGGCCACCAATCAAGCTTTATATCTTTCTAGTATGCCATTTTGACTTAAACTTGATTTTGTACACCCATTTTGAATCGAAGGTTTTCGTCTTAGGCAGCAAGGACTCCAAGGTCCATGTTTTGCTTTGCTCCAAAGCTTCAATCTCCTTTTTCATTACATCCCTCCAATACTCAGATTGAATAGCCCATGAAACTTTTCTTAGATCATCAGAAGTGGTAGCTCTGAGAAAAATGGAGTCAGAATTAGAAAATCATGCATTAGACACAAAATGTGAAATAGGATACACAATACCTGAGTTAGTTGATGGAGGGCTAGATTACATATGGGCTATCAATGAAGGGCCGTCGCAAATATAATCCTGGTATTTGACAAGAATATTCCAAACACAAGCTCCCCTACCCTTTCTTCACCACCACCAACCAATAGTGGCTGATTGCCACTGTTGGGTGAGCCACCAGCTTGCTGCTGGTGGCGATCTATAGTGCTACCAACATGCTGTTTGTGGCTAGAGCTTGGCTCCACCTCGGGTGGGTGTCGGGTTTCATTTGAAGCCTCATAAGAATTAACACTCAATGACTTTTCCACTTATAACTTATCAAGATACAGAAAAGCATCGTCATAGAAAATTATATCCCAAGAAATGATAATTTTACCACTATCAAGATTGTAAACCTTATGACCCTTGTTACCATGAGGGTAACCAATGAACACGAACCAGTTTGCATGACTCCTCATTTTGTCTCTAAAACAATATTAGACATGAGCAGAACATAAACAACCAGAAACTTTTAAGTGCTCATAATTAGGGGCTTTACTAAATAAAACTTTATACAAACTCTTGTTTTGAAGAACGGATGTAGGAGTAGAAGTTGAACACACACTCAGCCCAAAGTTGTATAAGAAGCACTACTTCAAAACGTAAAGCTCGTCCTACTCCAAGAAGATGATGGTGCTTCCTCTCAACTACGCCATTCCATTTGAGGGTGTTTACACCCCAAACTCGATGGAGTTAGGACATCGCTATTTTAAGCACAGTGCCACGCCCTCCTCGAGGAAGGTAACGCCTTTAGTTGCTAAGATGTCAATGTCTCAAGCCTAGCCACTTGAGGACTTTAAAACCCTAATAAGGGTATCAGCCACTTGAGGCTCAAGATGATTGAGGGGGTAAAAGGAGCTCGAGCTCAAGGGACTTCCTAGAAGGCCGTAAAATAGGTGATTTCCAAGTTTGAGGCAGTTACTTGGAATGCAATTTTAGATACATGAATCTCAAGCCTATCCAACCAAACATGGGGCATCTAGAAGGAACTCAGTTGAAAAAGTGGACATGGGCTTCCAGAAAAATGCTCGAGCACACCAATTCAAGGCACGTTCACCGCCTATTCATGCCCTAAAGAAGCTTTGAGGCCAACGTGGGAGGAAAATGCCGCAGAATTAGAGAGCAATAGTATTTCCTTTTTCTATAAATAAGAGGAATTATTATAGTTGTAAAGTGTCCAAAACCACTCATACAAACTTTTTCAAGTTTCTTTAAAGCACACTTGTGCTTTTTAGCTAGGAGTAGTGTAACTTAACTTAGCATATATCTTGTTGTACTTGCTTCCATTAGAGTAATACAGTTCTTCAGGTTTCAGGTATGAACTCTCGATTTTAATCTATTCCCAAAATTGACAAGTGAAGAATTGAGGCTTTAGCTTAGGGCTTTCATGACCAAAGCTTTGACCTTAATTACGTTGGTCTTAGCAATACTGTTACTGCTTAATAAGTCAGGTGAACTTAGATTTGGGCCATTATTTAAGGGCTTTGACAGCCAAGGCCTGACCTTGATTGCGTTGGTCCTCATTCAATGACCCAAATACAGTTTCCTTCACCTTAATTGTGTCAAACTCTAACTCATTTGAGTTATTATAAGTCAAGGGTATAACAACAACATACCCAGTGCCTCAAGGGCTCCCACATAAGCAGGGGGTGAGATGTACGCAACCTTACCCCTTTAAGATGATACCCTAACGAGAGGCTATTTCCGAGGACCCCCAACCTGAGACAGTTGAAGAGCACGAAAAGCATGAATAACATGGCTATTATAAGTCAAGGGTGCCAGGCCTAAAAATCTGATTAACTCAAACTTGTAAGTGGACTGTTAATCTCTTGAGTTTGGCTCCACTGCAGCTCCTAACTTTTAAGTGTATGAGGAAAGGTGTTTATAGGTCATGCTTTGTCATTGTAACTGCCATTTGAGTTAGGTCCTTATCCTTTTTAATTTTCTATCATCTTATATATTGAAAATCCACATAAAAATATAAAAGTCTCCTCAATTGGATCATAAGCAAAATCCATTGTTTATCAAACGAAGGTGGATATACCAAAAGCATCACCCTTTTTTCTCTGAAAAGGTAAATGGTTAAGGTTAAAGACGTGTGGTCCAAAATTTATATTCCCTCCCTAGTCATAGCCAGTCCCATTTGCACAATTGTTTGAATTTGTATTTATAGCGACTACATTCATACACTTAACAGACAAATAAACGGGGGGCTGTTAAGCGAGGTTTGGAATTGAATCACTTTCCTAGCATAATAGTTCAACAGAGGACCATATTAGAATTCCTGCCCATTATCACTTTGTACTTGTTTAACTTGCATTCCAAACTAAGTACGAGCCATATTACAAAGATCCATAACCAATTGATGGGATTGAGATTTGTCCCTCATAAGATAAACCCATATGCATCTACTAGTAAAATCATCAACGATTGTCAAAAAGAATCGAGCTCCTAGACAAAGTACGTTACGATCCCCAAATATCACAATGTATGAGTTCAAAACAAGACCTAGACTTGGTAAACGAAACAAGAAAAGAAAGTCGGGTTTGCTTCGCCAGATGATAAGAATATGTTTAGATGATCCATGTTTAAGTAATATGTTCGAGCAAGCTAGATAATGAGCCAAAATGAGTTTAGGTATGTCAAGCTCGTCCTTTTTTCTATAATCTGTACTACCGTGTCCAGAGGTTGTACTCGAATCTCAATTTGAAGTCTAAATAAGCTGAGTTTACCTCAAAATCACCTAGGGTTTGAGGTCAACGAAGTAAAACCATCCATGTTCCACTCAATTATATCAAAACGTAATTTAAGAACAAACCCAAACCTTGATGTCGCGGTTCATAAATAAGCCCCCAATAAATATAATTTTCTATTTGCAATTTTAGTTTTTTAAAAGGGAAAATCAGTTTAAAACCAACTTTTTTTTTTTTTTTTTCCATACCTTTTAAAAACTCAAATAAAAGGCCTAACAAATAAGGAAAATGGTTTCTAAGACCTAATTTCGGATTTGTTTTAAGGCAAAATTACTTAAAATAGGCATGATGTTTGAAAAACAAACCAAGAAGGCAATTATAATTAATTTTTTTTATAATTAAAATACAAGCCAAAAAAACACTAAACATGCAACAAAGGGACAAAAAAGACAAGCAACAACAATTTAAAAATAACACATAAAAATAAAAATAAAGGTGGGGAACAACCAAACGCACACCTCTACCGAGCAAAGACGCCCAAGAAGACAACGTACAAGGCTTGAGAACCAAGATCACCTCAATACGGAGATGCCAACATCACCTCAACAATTTCAACATTCAAGGACATGTTATCAAAATGTAACAAATATTTTAGGAAACGAATAAGAAAGACATCAACTACATTTGGGTTGGTTTTGTTTAAGAATTGAGACCCTATGGATCCTACCCAGGTCCATTTTATTTATAGGGGTATTGGGCTTTAATTATTCATTAGTTTAGCCCAAGTTGATTAGCAACTTAATGGCCTATAAGAAATAGTTACCAATGTCAATCATCAATGGAGAAAATACAAGGAAAAGTTAATACTATCTACGGTTAAATAAAAAACAAATAAAAAATAGTTATATCTTAAAGCTGAATTTAATTTTGTGTGTATGTGAGTATATATATATATAGGGAACGGCACTCATGATAGAGTGAGAGATGAAAACTTAAATTTTGATCCACATATTTGAACAAAGATAATGTCAGCAATCAAATAAGTCGTCCAAATTTCACCCTCACTCTCACCCTCTCATACATACATATATATATATATATATATATATGGCACAATTCTTATGAGATGGTGAGAGGGTGAGAGACTTGGCTGTCCATTATAATGGACGGCTAAGATCGACCCTTTCCATAAGGTACCAAAAAAAAAAAACAAATTTACCTCCAACCCACCTCCCCCTCCGCTCCCTTCCTCCCCCACAACCCTTCCTTTCACTCTCTCACCCCGCCGTCCATCGCCCTCGGCTGACAACCAACGGGGTGAAGGAATATATGGGGAAAGAGAGAAAGGGGTATTGGAAGATAGAGAGAAAAGGAGGGGCGGCGGACAGGCGGCGGGCGGCGGGAGGTGAAGGGTTACGGGGGAAAGAGAAAGGGGTATTTAAAAAGAGAGAAAAGGAGGGGTAGCAAGGGTGGCAGGGGCGAAGGGATATGGGAGAAAGAAAAAGTGATATTGGAAGAGAGAGAAAAGGAGGGGTGGCGGTGGGTGGCGGGGATAAAAGAACATAGGAAAAGAGAAAGGGGTATTAGAAAAGAGAGAAAAAGGAGGGGCAACAACAGCAAGTTGTGGAGGTGAAGGGATATAGGGTGGAAGAGAAGGGTATTAGAAGAGAAAGGAAAAGAAGGGACGGCAACGGCAGCAAGCAGCAGACAACAACAGCGGGGGTGGCGGGGCAAGAAAGAAAGAAAGGAAGGATTGTGCGGAAGGAAGGGAAGCGGTATTGGGGATTTTTTTTTTTTTTTTTTTTTACCTCATAAAAAAAGGGTTGGCTAATCTCATCTTCTCATAAGAATTGTGTAGGACATTTTTGGTTTTTCTTTTTTTTGTTTTTTTGAATACAATAAAGTCTAGAGGCGAGACTACATTAAGGTCACGGTAATAAAAGATACCATTGGTATTTTGATGTGTTAAAATTGCTAGCATTGACCCCCGCAGGGGGGGAGAAAGAGAAAAGGAAAAAGAAAGACAGACAGAGAGACCCTAGTGACAACACCACTTTGTATATATGTGGGATAATCTTATTTAATAACAAATAAGTATTATTCAACTTGTTTAACATGAAAATAAACTATGGTATAAGTGTTCAAAATAAAAAATACTATGGTATACAATAACCACCTAATATCTCAAAGAGGCTCCTGCCAAAACAATATATATAAAGTACGATATACACAGTTTTACCTCTATAAGCTGCCATCTTATAAAGAGGTTGTTTCCGAAGGACAAACTGTGGTGTATCCCCCAAAGAGAATAAAGAAATTCAATCCAAATGACGATTATTATTAACAATTATAAGTAGAGTGACAATTATTACAAAAAGCTACATGATCATTAGTACAACTGGTGTCACCCAATCACCTAGTTGAAATAACGGTTTATATTCATGAACACTCAGTTAACAAAGTATAATTTCCAATAAATACTCACTTTTATGACATTGTTCAAATAAATGTACATTAATAACTTAGCACCCAAAAGGAATTAGTGTACAAAAACTTAAGCGGCTGCATTCACTTCGCTGCAAGGATTTGATTTCTGAAGAAATTGGCGACCTTGGCGATCCTGGCACACAGACCACTGTGTCGAAAGCGACTTTGCCATGGTTAGAAGGAACATTCTAGAATGATGTTAGGATACTCACCTTCAAAATCATCAGCTTTTCGAGTTGAGTTTCTCCAAAAGGATCTTGTTCAAAAGCCCCGGATTCGCCTTTCCTTTAGACGCCTTCATAACCTGTGAGAACAACATACGTCGTCTGAAACAACAGAAGTTGTCCAACAGAAGTTGTCCGAACTAACGGATTCCTAAATGCAACTCATTTACTCCTCTAGGGCATGTTTGTTATGGGCTTAAAGTTACGGGGTTGACCATTTGCAGTGCAAAAGCATATTGTGTTCTTGGGTTATGGTTGCCCCATTGAACTGCGAATAATTAGCCCCATACCAATGCTGTTCTTAGGTAGGGGTGCAAACGATCCAAGTTGTGCCGAGTACTCCTTTGTTCGAACTCAAGATCGACAAGCCTTGCCTAAGTTCGAGCAGAATTATCAACTTTTGAACCTTTGTTCTAGCTCGGTTCAATGAGATTTTAGTATATTCAATACTTGTTTTATTTCAAGCTCATCATCAAGCCGAATCAAGCTCATAATAAAGTCGATCATTATCAAGTCAATCTCGTTATTAAGATGAGCCATTCAAATTACCATTGAGCCATTATTGTATAATTTTCAAGCTAATAGTAACCGTTAACGAGCTCACAATGGACCCTTAATGAGCTTTTAACGAGTTCTTACCAAGCCCTTAACGAGCCCTTATCAAAACCTTTTTGTGAACTTTAACAAGCCAAGCACCCATGTTTAACCTCAACTCGTTAAGCTAATTAAGCTTACTCAAACTTGGCTCGATAAGCTATCAAGCCCTCTATAATGAACAAGAACAAACCATAATCGATTTTGAATGCGAATAGCTCATTGAATGTCCAGTTTGTTTACACCCCAACCCGTATGTTCCACAAATCCGAAAACTTCTATAAATTCTTTTCAATTATGAGTAACCTCCTGATGGGGTAAAATTTTCCAAGGGAGAAAGTTCAAACCTTTAAGGTCAAGCCAACGAGGGTTAGAAGAGGTTAATGGTGTAGCCCTATAACCATTAATGTTCTTTAATTCAAAATCAAACACGCCCTAGTCTTAAGATTCGCATACCTGGCCGGCAAAAAAGCCTTGCAGCTTAGTTTTTCCTGCACGGTACTGTTCGACCTGCTTCGGGTTCTCAGCCAGCACCTGGTCGATCATCTTTTCTATCTCAGCAGGATCAACAATCTGCCATTTCACTTAGTAATCAGATGAATCTTATACTAACCGGTCAAAAAGACAAGAAAAGAAAAGAAAGCCATCTGAGATCTACACCTTAACCATATTTCATCATTAATGAAGTCGAAAGCCAAAAGATAATTTGGTCGGATCTTTTTGAATAGAGCTTTAGATCAATGTAGCTGACTACAGGCAGCCAACACTAGAACCACATCCTACTAGAAGTTTGAAGTTAAATTTTGTTTGTTTAACCAACTGCAAGTGTAAAACTTTTGTTAGTAAAAAAGTGCTTGGACGGGAATAGTAGTAGGACAAGTGATCTCTTGAAAAGTCCTCGAATTACACTACTTTCAAAGCGGGAAAAGACTTGATATGGTGAAGTATGCTTTCTAGGTGTACAAAATGAAGTTTACGAATTAGTCTGCCTGGCTTAAAATTAGGCCAACTAATGTGCAAGAAGGGAGCATATGCAATAAATTAGGAAGTTGGAGTACATGATCACTACAAGCAATCAAAAGAACATTTTAATAATGCTGAAATTCAAAAAATAAAAAAAGATGAAAGAGCAACTTGCCTGAACCAAGTTCTTGTCCTTAATCATCCCCTTCACTGTTCCTCCTTTGGCTATTAGCTCAAACAGTATCTGCAGATTACGGGAGGAAAGACGGGATGTTAGTAATGAAAGCACATATATCATATAAATCCCTTGAACTCTAGAAATCGAAGTGACCCTCTCAATTTTTCGATTTAGTTAAACAGACCTCCAACTATCAATTTGTATTAGTTAAGCTCAACAGCCAAAATTGGGTGTTACATGATGTCATACGGAGGTTCTAATTTGAATTAATCACATGATGTACCCGTGATTTTGCTTGTGGATGGGAGTTATTACTTTGGACAAAATTGCAGCACTGGGACAACTTGATACAAACAGATAGTTAAGCCGTATTTGACAAAATCATAAGTTGAGGGGTTAGTTTGATTTCAAGCAATATTCCCGGAGGATTCTATGGCATTACCCTTGAATGACTAAACATGTCTTTGTTGCTATCATAAGCCACCGATAAAGAAAAGCAAGACGCAAGAAGTAAGAAGTAACACAGAGCATATGAATTGTCAAAGTAAATCATGTAGAGAACATCAGCAAAAACTTTTCCTTCTATGGGAGATAAGAAAAGTTCAGGAGATTTCGCTAGGATCTCTTGTCCTTATGCCTCAACCTTAGCACTGTTTTAGTTCTAGACTGAGACTAAGACCTCATTTGTTTTTACTTGCTCTTGTTGTGTGCTGTTGTGGGATGTATTGTTGCCCTGCAGCACAATGTGCTTTGCAGCCTGTTGCTTTATTGCTTATTGTACTGCTGCTTTATGCGCTTTTTATGCTGTTGTTTTTATGCTTCTATACTTTTCAAGTTGGGGGTCCTTGAACACGGCCTCTCTTTAGGGTAGCACCCTAAAGGGATAAGGCTGTGTACATCTCACCCCGACGGACCCTACATTGGCGGGAGCCCTTGAGGCACTAGGTTTGCTGCTGCTGCTGCTGCTATGACAACAAAATAGTTGCATATTGGCAAAATTAGTTGATCTCCGTTAACCCGTGTGACAGAAACAAAAAACTTACCTCTTTACCAATTTTTCCACTAATAGTCCCACTTTTAATAGATGCAATCAGCTCAGCTAACTCTTTAGGGGTAAGTTCTACTTCATTTATAGACACCTTCTCATTCTTCATGTAAGCAGCAATATCACCCATTATCCAGTTAGCAGCCAACTTTGCATCCGCACCTTTAGCGATCGTAGCATCAAAAAATTCTGCAACCTGATACATATGCAAGAATGTCATATGGTATTAAATAAAAGGAATGTCAGATAACATCAAAAAGTTACAATTATTCTGACAAACGTTTCTTTATTTGCAGCAGATCATGGCAGATCTCTTTACGGATTTATAGAATATAATTTTCCCACTTTTCAAATAGCTTTTCCCATTATTATGGAACAAGTTGACGAAAATTCACTCTTATATGAAAACTTAAGCCAATAAATACTTATTTTCTTTGGCAATAAAAACAGCTCTCATATTCATGCAGCAAAACACAGACAAAGTGGGTTTTTTTAAGGCTTAGCTATTGACTGACGATGATTATAACTATGTTACCCAAACTCGAGTGTGAAAGTTGGACACATGTATGTGTACATGGGTCAGATTCAACTATTTTCTATGATTTTTCTATATCTTTTATTCAATTTGAAGTGTTTTAACTATTATACTAATGTCCTGGTATCCTTATCAGACAAACATAACATACTCTAGGATGGAACGGACCATCAACTACCTATATGAATGGCACACAAGCAATAGTAGCTAAGGGTTTTAAAACCTACTGAGACGTCATTGGCAAGAAATAGAACATCCTGCATGTTCAGTCCCATTTGCACATATCGGCGTCGCTTCATTTCTGGAAGTTCTGGCAACGAATCACGTATTGAATTGACGTATTCCTCAGTTAAGATTACTTCACGAAGGTCCGGCTCTGGGAAATATCGATAATCAGAAAGTCCTTCCTTCTTTCTCATTGTTACTGTTTTCTAACAGTTCAACAAGATAACAGAACATGTAAGTATATAGTCACATAAACTGATTATATTTCATGAAGTCCCGTTATAATGAAGACAATACATGATAATGACCTGAGCACCCTCCTCCCACAAACGCGTTTCTTGAATAATCTGGTTGCTCTGGCCTTGTTCATGGAGGTTCACTTGTCTTGAAATCTCATAGTCAATAGCCCTGCTAATCGATGAAAACGAGTTCAAATTCTTTATTTCAACCTGCCAATAGAATCAGGGAAATCTGAATTACTTAGCAGAAAAAAAATTTATATGTATGCTTTTGTAAACATGTTTACGCTTTTAATCATACAAAACTGTCCTTTGAAACATCAAACACAATCTATAGAGGTGGAAGCCAGATCAAACAACACTGGTCTCAAATCCCAACTCAGTTGAAATCAATTAATACATGGATCAATAAACGGCAAAACTGATGGGATATTGGTAAGCACATCCATCTGGCTAATTCTCTCGGGAGGAACAGGAAAATAAGTTTTCAAGGACATCCCCTCACGCATAGTCATTTATGAACTTTGAAAATATTGAAAAAACATTGACATTAACGCTGACCAAATTGTTCAATATAGAAAAAATATTATTGAGAGATACTCAAACGCATATATAGAGCTCAACAATATCCAATCAAAAAATAAAGCTCAACAATAAAATGACAATTCTGACAGCATTGCATTTTCAGGAGATACGAACAACTCCATGCTACGATCGGAAGAAGAGGGAGAGGCAGGCCAAAGAAGAGACGGATGGAGACGATCCGACAGACCTCACCCACCTAAACCTACAAGAGGAGATGGCCTTAGATAGAGCCCAGGGCGTAGCCGACCTAGCGGTGTAGGGTGTAGGATAGAGGAGCTTATTTTGGCTAGCACTAGTACCCCTAGGCTTATATGTCTGCTTGCTTGCCTTACGCAAAATGTTTGTTGTCATACCGCCTACCGCCTATTGCTGCTTCTTGCTTCCTTTATGCTTGCTCTGGGCTGCTGTTCTTGTTCTTGTTCTTACTACTCTTATGCTCTTATGCTTTAATGCTTTATGCTTCATGCTTCATACTTGTATGCCTGTTTGCTCTCTTCTTCTTAGGTTGGGGATCCTCGGACACAGCCTCCCTCAAGGGTAACACCTTGAAGGGATAAGGCTGTGTACATCCTCCCCCCTCAATCCCTGCATATGCAAGAGCCCTTGAGGCACTGGGTCGGTGGTTGTTGTTGTTGTTCACAACATTGCATTTATAAAGAAAAGTAACTTAGGATTTTGAATTTTCTGTAGTTACATTTTTTGCATGTTTAAATGCTCAAAACTCGAAAGGCTCGGCCAGTTTTGAACTTGATCCAACCGAATCTCGCTCGCTTGGCTAAAAGAGTCAAGCCCAAGTCTATAAAGCTCGAGCTCAAAGGCTTGCAAGCCCAAATGAGCCATTCTCAATATAAATTGTGAACCCAAATGTGACCAATCAAACCAAGTTCGAGTGTGAATGAGCCATACTCGAACTTAATTGAGCCCAAACAAGCCTATATTGAACTTAAATAAGCCTAAATGAGACAATCTTAGCTTCAAGCTCGTCAAGCTCAAGCACAAAGTTTCCTGGCTCAGTAAGTTTTAAGCTAAGCCCAAGCCTCTTCTCGGCTCTTCTCAGCTAAACTTGGCTCATTTACTCCCCTAATTGGTAATAACAATTCCTTGGGGCCACCCACTAGGTCTCTAGGCCACAACTTGCCCTGATGCACACAGGAGAACTTCTGAGTAGCTACCCATGCAATATAGGATTAATCGAGGTGCGCGTAAGCCAGCCGCAACACGCAGATTACCACAATAACAGAGTAGCCATTGGTAAGCTTAGCTTAGCAACGAGTAGTAGCTCTTGTATCTATCTTGCTCCTTGCTCTGCCCGCCAAATCATTCAATTTGGAGCCATGAGGATCAGATTTGCTGAAGAAGTGCATAAAGTAGTTAACTTTATTGAACCCTAAACCAGCATTTTAGCCATCTCAACGGGGACCAACCATCTTCATGTAGTGATAACCTGTGCGCATCATTATGTAGGATCTAACTTTCATCCTTGATCATTATAAATGATATTCCGTTAGCATGGTGCCCTCAATTGCCTATGAGGCTTGGTCTAGTGGTAAAACTATTAGTTTTGAGGCCCTAGGACAAGAGATTCTATGTTCAAATTCCCCCAAACCAACTTCCCTACCAAAAAAAAAAAAAAAGTACCCATCAATAGCAATATTATTGGCATATTAATGATATCATATACTATTCGTCCAACCCTCTTAACATTTGATGCTATTTCTTAATTATTAGCATCAACTCCATTTCCAATACTTCACTGGTTGCCAATATCAATCCTTAACTGGTCCTACTAATTTGACATATTTGCATCCTTCTCATTAATATTCCCACCAAATATATATATATATATATATATATATATATAAACATAGCAGTAAGAGAAGCACAATCCAAAGCATGCAAGGATTTTTGCAAAAAACAGGACACGGAGGAGGGAGCTAGGGAGCTATATAAAATCCCAAAAGCGAAAGAGAAGAGGACTAGGGACCCGGATCAAGTAAAGTGCACAAAGGGGGGCGATAGACAGTTGCTTGTGGACGAATAAGGAGATAGAGATCTATCCCTAGAAGAGCTACAAGTATCTGAGAAGCATCAAAACCATTGCTACTGTAGGCGGATTAGACCTAAGGAAGTTAAGGAAGCCTTGAAAAAGATGGGCAAGGGTATAGTAGTTGGGCTAGATGGAATACCCATTGAAGCTTGGAAATGCATAGGAGAGAAGGGCATCAGTTGGTTGACCAAACTATTCAACCAAAAGGTACGAAGATGCCTGGCGAGTGGAGTAAGAGCACATTAATTCCGATCTACAAGAATAAAGGTGACATCCAGAGTTGTGCCAACTGTAGAGGGGATCAAACTAATGAGCCACACTCTGAAGCTATGGGAGCGGGTCATAGAAAGAAGGCTACGGCAACAAACAGGGGTGTCAAAGAACCAATTCGAACTTATGCCTGGTAGATCGATGATGGAAGCCATCCATCTTTTAAGGCGGACGATAAGAGTGCTACAGAGATAGACAAAAGGACCTGCATATTGTCTTCATTGATTTGGAGAAGGTATATGATAGAATGCCAAGAGAGTCTTATGGAGGGTTTTGGAGATGAAAGGCATTCCCTAGGCCCATATCCGAGCCATTAGAGACATGTACAAGGACGCACTAACCAATGTGCGTACAACGGAAGGGGAGACAGATGCCTTCCCCATTATAGTTCGGGTACACCAAGGATCAACCTTGAGTCCCTTTTTGTTCATTCTGGTTATGGACCAGCTCACTAGGCAGATACAAGGAAATGTGCCTTGGCGCATGCTTTTAGCGGATAATATAGTTCTGGTGAGGGAGTCTATAGAAGAGGTGAATGAAAAGCTGGAACTTTGAAGAACGACCTTGGAATCGAAAGGCTTACGACTCAGTAGATCCAAGATCGAGTATTCTGCACCTTAACCAGGCCAAGCATAGAAGATGTCAAGATTGGATTGGAGTGCATACTAGAAAAACACAATTTTAAATATTTGGGTTCCATAGCGCAGCAGGACGGTGAAGTTGACGAGGATGTCAACAACCGAATTAAAGTGGGCTAACATAAATGAAGGTTGGCCTCTGCGGTACTATGCGATAGAAAGTTTCCCGCTAAAGTTAAAGGGAAAATACTACAAGACGGTAGTGAGACCGGCTATGTCTTACGGTGCGGAGTGTTAGCCAGTCAAACGGCATCATACACATAAGTCGAAGGTAGTGTAGATGAGGATGTTGCGGTGGATATGTGGTCACACAAAAAAGGATAAGATCAGAAGTAACGTTATAAGAAGCAAATTTAGCGTGACCCCAATCAAGGACAAGTTAAGAGAGCAACGTTTGCGGTGGTTTGGGCATGTTAGGAGGAGACCAATCACTACCCCTGTCAGGAGATGTGAACAACTCCACACTATATATGGGAGAAGAGGGAGAGGCGGGCCAAAGAAAAGTTGGATGGAGACGATTCGACATAAACGCATCCACCTCAACCTAAATGAGGAGATGGCCCTAGATAGAGCGGAGTGGAGGGCTAGAATAGGTATAGCCGATATAGCGATTTAGGTGAGAGGAGCGCAGCTAAGATACTACTAGAGCCCATAGGCTTATACGCATGCCTGTTTGATTATATTTGTTGTTTTTGGGTGTTGGTTGCTTGTTGTTATGTCGCTATGTTGCTTTATTGCTATCATTGCTTCATGCTTAATGTTTCCTGCTTCTTGCTTCATGCTTGCTATGTGCTGGTGTTTTTATGCTTCCTAGGCTGAGGATCCTCGAATACAGCCTCCTTTTAGGGTAGCACCTATTGTTGTAATCATGTAAATCGTCATTATTTTCTAGCAAAAATTTGCGCAATTTTAATGGCAAGTCCTTAGGTGAGAAAAATTTTAAACCTCAAGATACCTCATTGTATATCTTGAACTGTCAAAATACCTAAGTGATAAATGTTCAAATCTCGGGATATATAAGTGATGATACCAGAGTAACTAGGTGATAAATGCTCAAACCTTAGAATGCATAAGTGATAAAATCCCCATATATATGTTGTGAGTGTGTGCACTTAACAAGCTATAGTATCTCAAATGAAACAATTGGAAAGTAATTAGAATCTAGTACCTTTGTCCCGAACTCGGATTGCCCAATTGGTCTAACTGATACATTGACATCACAACGCAGCGATCCTTCTTGCATATTACCATTGCTCACTCCTAAGTACCTAACCAACCTCTGTAGCTCTGCTCCATATTCTGCAGCTTCTATGCCACTTCTCATATCAGGTTCAGATACAATCTCAAGCAAAGGTACTCCCGCTCTATTTAAATCAACCTGCAAAAAATACCGACAAAATTGACTTTTCTCTAGCAAGTAAAAGGAGCCAGGCAAACTCGGTGCTTGGTTGCCAGTACTATTTTTGAGCACAAGAGCGCTTTTAATAGAAAAAACATTTTATGGAGTTTTACTGGGTGTTCGGGCCACACATAAAGTGCTTTAAATAAAAGCATTATCTATTCTTTCGCTTCTAGAGAGAAGTAGGAAAATAATGCATCTTTTTTGAAATAAAATCAAAATAGAATTAAAAAAAAAAAAAATTGGACCGGAAAAAGAAATACCATTAAGAGGGAAAGAATGTACAAAGGCTTAAGGACAAGATAGTCCTCAAAACACAACCAAGGAACAAATGAAAAAGCATCTAATAACATAAAGCCTTGCAATCCCTCTACAAATCAGCTCAAGCTATATCAATGAAACCACCGAAGCAAGCTCTTGGTCCATAAAGCTCCTCGAAAGACCACCTTTTCCCACAAGAAATTAACTAGTGTACATTGGTCCTTAAAAATCCTAGCATTCCTTTCTAACCATATACACCACAGAATCGCAACCTTCATTGAGGAGAATAGTGTTAAGACGTCTTTCCTTTTCCTTATGCCATGACATTTCATTAGCAGAATATTGTCAACCGATCTTGGAGCCACCCGCACCTAACCAAACAAAAAGAAGAATCTGCTCCATAAATCTGAAGCCACTCTACAGTTTTGCAGGCAATCATGAGTATTAAGCTTGTTAAGAAGTAAAGAATATAAAAAGGCCTTGATTCTAAAGGGAACCTTAGCTTTCCAAACATAGGAGCACATGGGGAAAACTGGAAATCGGTTATTTAATGTAAGATGATGAACAAATGATTTAGAAGTAAAAGTGTCAGGCCCGTCCAGCACCCAACCCCTCTTATCAGGTAATGAAGACAAATGGACTTGATCCAAAATGTGGCTTAATTGTGTGAATTCATGTACCTCCCTTATATTAAGGGCTCCACAAAAGTGCATGTTCCAAGAGAGTGCACCACCTTGTTGAGTAGTGAAGGAGGAAACTAGGGCACCATGAATAGTAGATAGACGTATAATAATGGAAACTAGTGAGAGAGAGTAGCATGCCCAACCCATTTATCTTCCCCAAAACAAATGCGGTTACCGGACTCAGGGTGTGAGAAAGAAAAGAAGGATAAATATGCGAGGTAAACTTCCAAAGCGAGGAACAACCCACAACATCCGCCGACCCTGCACCCCACCATTCTCTTGGAGACCATACTTGCTCCTTATCACCATATGCCAAAGGGAGCCAGGTTTTCTAGGGAATCGCCATAGCCATTTACCTAAAAGGGGATATGTTCTTAAACACCAAATTACCAAATACCCAACCCCCCATGAATATGCGGCCTACAGACTCTATCCCAGCTCACTAGATGATCTCGACAGTCCTCCTCTATTCCTGACCAAAGAAAGTACCTCATAATTCGCTCAATACGATTTGCTACTGACATAGGAATCCTAAAAAGAGACAAGTAATAAAAAGGAACACTAGAATGACATGATTGAACAAGAGTAACACATCGCGCTAAAGAAAAGAAGGCACGTTTCTAACCATCCAACCTCTTAGCAATTTTCCTAATCACTAGCTCCCAAAAGCTAGAAAACTAGGGTTACCACCTAAAGAAACACCACGGTAAGAAAGCAGCAAATGATACACCACACAACCAGACAATGAAGAGTAGAGATTTACTCCTAGGATGCTAGACTTTCCCAAATTGATTTTAAGGCCTGAGATCTGTTCAAATAGATAATGATCGTCAAGACAGCCTTAAATCCCTATAAATTGTCCTCCAAGAAGAGAATGGTGTCATCTGCAAATTGCAAGTGAGACACAAACACAGACTCACTACCCACAACAATCCCACGAAACAAACTAGGCTCCTAACCTTGAGAGATCATACAACTCAGAACATCAACGACAAGACTGAAGAGAAAACGGGAGAGAGGATCACCTTGTCTTAAGCCACGTGAGACCATCTTCAATTACATCCCAACAATGATGATAGAAAGCCATAGAAAAGCCGTCAGGGCCGGGAGCCTTATCACTAACCATTAGGAAAACAGCTCACTTCACCTCATCTTCTTCAAAAGGGTACTCCAACCTCATCCTCTGAGAGTCAAAGATAAAGCACCAATCAATGCCATCAATCAAAGGTCTAGATATTGCATCCTCAGCAAACAAAGTTTGATAAAACAAGGTAATTTCACGAGCTATTAGACTAAGGCTTGTGACGACTTCCCTATTCTCCAGTGCCAACTCCCTAACAAAATTACGTCTCATCCTTCCTAACGCCACTCGATGAAAAAACTTTGAATTAGCATCCCATTCCTTGACCCAACGAGGCCTCAGCCGTTGTCAACACTTAACCGCTTCCCTTCTAGAAGTCTCCAAATACTCCTTCTATAACTCCATTTTTTTATGAAGGAGATCCTCAGACAAAGAACCCCCACCTTGTGACCTATCTAACAAATCAATCTCAGAAAGTAACTCCTTAAGCTTAACCCTCATGTCCCTAAACACGTACTTATTCCACTCCCTCAAACGCTCGTTTAAGCATCTAAGTTTTCCCATGAAGACAGAACCCACCCATCCACGAACCTGACACTCATTCCCTCACTCGGTTTAGAAAATTGTGATGCGAAAGCCACATATGCTCAATGCGAAAAGGAGATGGACCCCAAGAAACCTGAATCGACTCAAGAATAAGAGGGAAATGATCAGAGATGGGTCGAGCTAAAGTTTTTTGAGAAAGATTGGGAAAGAGTTCCCACTCATTCGTCCATAAAAAGCGACAATACGACTAGCCACCATCCTATTTCCTGAGACAGACCAAGTATAGAAAGCATTCTCTAGCGAAGAATCCCTGAGATTACACTCTCTAATAACGTCATCAAATCTATGCATATGACGATTAGAAACAGTAGCATGGCACCGTTCATAAGGGAAACGGCTAAAATCCCCAACGAGGAGCCAATTCAGACCACAGTGACCGTAGAGATCACTCAATTCTTCCCAGAACACGACTCTCACTAGACCGATTAGGACCATAGACAAAGGTAAACCAACACTCCCCCCTCCTGTAGACATTAAAACATACAAAGACAAAGAACTCACCATTCACAGCATCAACACGAGAACCAAACCTGTTATCCCACATGACCAAGACACCTCTAGAGGGACCCACAGAATGAAGATATACCCAATCCTTGTTCCTAGACTCCCACAACCCTCTTACTCCAAAACAATCAATGTCCTCTAATTTAGTTTCATGTAGGAAAACTAAATCAGGAGACGATTGAAGAAGCACACTTCTAACACTGGTTACGATCGGGATCGATTCCCAAACATAAGCTAAGTAAAATTGAGATAGATTGAGAGTATGAGATGAGAAAGAAGTGAAATTAGAGATAAGAAAGTAGAGAAATTAGAGTTAGATGAGATAAGAAGGGAAAGGAGATGAGGAAGAGAAGTTTAATCTCAAATTGAGATAGTTTTCATGTATTTGATTGAATGATCTGAATTATTACACTTGCCTCCTATTTATAAGCAAGAACAAGCAACCAATACAATGTATCTAGACAAATCCTAGTAACCAACTTAAGAACTATCTAGAAGCATCTAAAAATATCTACTAACTAACATTTAAATTCTTATTTTGGCGCCAAACACCACCCTAACAGACTTAACAACCTGCTGCAGCAACTAACAACTTAACAGCACTACTTCGGACCCCTGCTGCAAGCCATCCTCAGCAGTTTATTACATTTAAACAACTACAGACAATACAATGCAACTACTAACACATTAATTCAGCAAGGAATCAACAATAACAGCAGCAGGCAGCAGGCAGCAGGCAGCAGCCAGCAGCCAGCAGCAGCAGAACACCCAACAACAGCAAATCAGAACTAACAGCAACACAGCCCGAACCTTGAATTCTCGGATCATAACACAATGCGTCCCTTATCCCACGACCCCAGACCCTGCACATTCCAACTTAGGACTTTCATTTAAGAGAAGACTTGTCCCTGCCACCTTAATTGTTATGATTCAAGATCAAACTTGAATCATAAACTTGAGATAAGAGAGTACGAGATGAGAAAGAAGTGAAAGAGATGAGAATTAGAGAGAAATTAGGGTTGAGAGGAAGAAAGAGATTGATTTTCTATTCCATGAATCCTAATTACGAGATATTTTGCTTATTTAAACTAATGAATAAAGATGGCTAAAACTAAAGCATGAAAAACAAGCTTAAATCGAATTACACGCATTTCCCGCCAAAACAGCATTTACCCGCTAACTACCACTACCAACCTTTCCCGCCAGAATTACAATTAAATCCAATCGAGAATTTCACAGCTAAAATCAACTAAGAACGCATAAAATCCTTCACGGTCATGACAATACCCACTCCTCAAAATCATTCTTGGGGCAAGAATGAAGAAGAAGGGAATTGACTGCGCATAAACTTCAAATTCTCCCAGTTAGCCTGTGTAGGATCCAAATTGACCCATTGAATCAGAACTTCCTTCACTGCCTTGCCATTCTGCTGCACCAGACGAAATCCCAGCACTTCTGCAGGAGCTTGTATCAATGTTCCATTGCTTGTTGCTTCCGGAGGCTTAATTAAACAATCTTTCCCTTCTGCCCTGTGCCTTTTCAAAAGAGAAACATGAAATACAAGGTGAACAAAAGAATCAGGGGGAAGCTCCAATCTATAAGCCACATTTCCTAATCTCTCTAACACCTTGTAAGGACCAAAGAAACGAGCCCCTAGCTTCACATTTTTGCGCACTACTACTGAAGTCTGTCTGTAAGGTTGAAGCTTGAGATACACCAAATCTCCAACTGCAAAGGACCTGTCAGAACGCTTCTTATCATCATAACGCTTCATTCTTGACAGGGCTTGCTGTAGATTGTCCTTTAATTGCTTAACCAATGGTCTCCTTTGTGACAGAAGATCATTGACCTCGGCAACATGAGAAGAGACACCCTGAAGCACCATTGGTGAAGCAGGATTGTACCCATATAAAGCCTTAAAGGGAGTGGTCCCTATGGCAAAATGTAAGTGAATGTTATACCGGAACTCTGCCAAAGATAAGCAACAAGACCAATGCTTAGGATAGGTGACTGTCATGCTCCTTAGATACTGTTCCACACAAAGGTTCACCCTCTCAGTTTGTCCATCTGACTGAAGGTGGTATGATGAACTAAGAGCAAGAGTAGAGCCCATCAACAAGAACTCTCACCAAAATTGACTAGTGAACATCCTATCCCGGTCTGAAACAATGGATTGAGGCAATCCATGTAACTTATAGATGTGATCAAGGAACATTCTGGCTAACTTCTATACAGAAATTGGGTGACTCAAAGCAATGAAGTGGCTGAACTTTGTAAACCGATCCACAATAACCCATATCACCTCCTTGCCCTCAGCCTTTGGCAATCCTTCCACAAAATCCATGCTTATGTGTTGCCAGGCTCTTTCAGGATTGGGCAATGGTTGCAATAATCTTGGATACTGAACATGATCACACTTGGTCCTTTGGCAGATTTCACATCCCTGAATATACTCTTTAACCCCCTTCTTAGCCCCAACCCAACAAAAGTACTGCTTCAGCCTCTTGTAGGTGCCATCTATACCGGAGTGTCCACCCCAAGCAAAAGAGGGGAAAGCCTGAATTATCTGTCTTCTCAAATCAGTAGAAGCTCCTACATACACCTTGATTTTAATCCTCATAATTCCATTCAGGATAGTGACTTCAGCTTCTGCCATGGATGAATTACTCACACTATATGCTATGACACAATCAGTAGCAAACTTATCCCCTTCATAGGACGTGTACACTTCTTCCATCCAATCTAGCAAAACACACAAAATGGTTGAGCATGAGCCAGATTCACTTCCTTCTAATCTTCTGGAGAGGGCATCAGCAGCAAGGTTCTCTCTACCACTACGATACTCAATTGAATAACTCAATCCCAACATCTTCATAAGTCCCTTTCTTTGCACTCTAGTGGTGATCTTCTGCTCCAGAAGATATTTGAGACTCTAGTGGTCAACTCTAATGACAAAATGATGTCCCTCAAGGTAGTGCCTCCATTTCTGCACTGCCAAAAGGATAGCCAAATATTCCTTTTCATAAATTGAGAGCTGTTGATTTCTTGGAATAAGTCCTTGACTGAGGAAAGCCACTAGTCTCCCTTTTTGAGAAAGAACTGCTCCAATTCCCATACTGCTAGCATCAGTCTCCAATACAAAAGGCTCCCTAAAATCAGGCATGATTAAGACGGGTGCATAACACATAGCTAGCTTGAGGCTTTCAAATGCTTCTTAAGCAATTTCAGACCAGAAGAATGCATCCTTCTTCAAGAGATCAGTCAATGGTTTAGCCAACACTCCATATCCAACTATGAACTTCCTATAGTATCCAGTCAATCCAAGAAATCCCTTCAGCTGCTTGAGGTTTTGAGGAACAGGCCACTCTTTCGCTGCTTGTATCTTTCCTGGATCTGTTGCCGCACCTTCCTTGGAAACTATGTGTCCGAAATATTCCACTTGAGTCTAAGCAAACGAACACTTGGTAAGCTTAGCATACAACTTGTTCTTGCGCATAATCTAAAAGACCTATCTCAAATGCTTGAAATGTGCTTCTATGGAAGGACTGTAAACCAATATGTCATCGAAGAACACCAACACAAACTTCCTCAGATGAGCTTTAAACACATGATTCATCAACACCTGAAAAGTAACTAGAGCATTGGTTAAGCCAAAAGGCATAACCAGAAATTCATAATGCCCGTGATGTGTCCTGAAGGCAATCTTGTAAATGTCCTTATCCAGCACTCAAATCTGGTGATAACCCTGCCTCAAGTCCAACTTGGAATAATACTGGGATCCATTTAGCCCATCTAACAGATCGTCTATAACAAGAATTGGAAACTTGTCCTTGATTGTGAGAGAGTTGAGATGCTTGTAATCCACACACATTCAAGATCAACCATCCTTCTTCTTAACAAGAATCACCGAGGAAGCAAATAGACTATGACTGTGCCGAATGAAATTTGTCTTCAAAAGCTCTTGAACCTGTCTTTCAGTCTAACTTTTCTGTGAGTGAGGGTACTTATAGGGTCTTAAAATCACGGGATTGGAATTAACCTTAAGAGGGACAGCATGATCTAGAACCCTCTGAGGAGGCAAGGTAGAGGGCTGAGCAAACACATCTTCATACTCATGTAGCAATTTTCCAATAGAAGGGTCTAAATTCACCTGAGCAGTATCTGGACTAGCAGTGATGGAAAACAACTGCCCAATCCACTGATAGTTCCCTTTTCTGACCATCTTCTCCAGACTTTTCCCTTTCATTGCAATTGTCCCTTCTCCATGATTCCTTGCAAAACCACATTCTGACCTTCCCTTTCAAAAGACACAGACAGCTAAGCAAAATCAAAGATTAAAGGGCTAATGGTTTTCATCTAGTCAACTCCAAGGACCATATCACAACCTCCCAACTTAAGTACTCTGAAGTCATACTCAAATTGGTGTCCTTGCATCCTCCATCAAAACCCTTTACATTTCATCTGCGTGATCATGGAATTTCCATCAGCTACTGTGACTGCTAGGGGACTGGTCTTGATCATTTCATGCCCAACCTGCTTCACCACCTTGGGATCCACAAGACTATGCATATTGCCACTGTCAATCAGGATCAACATATGCTTGTGTCCCACCTCTCCTTTGATTCTTATCATATTATGAGAACCATTTCCAGTTAGAGCTCTTACAGATATCTCCATCTCATCATTCTCAGATTCCTCTTGAACTTCCTCTTCTTGCTCCTCAGCCATCTCTTCAACCTCCTGAACCTCAATGTCCTCACATGCCTTAGCTCCCGTGACTGTCATTAGCAGCTTAGGATTACATTTATGTCCAAAGAAGTACTTCTGATTACATTTAAAACATAGCCTCTGATTCTTCTTCTCCTCCAAACTTAATGTCTTTGAGCCACTAACAGGAGTAGCCTGATGAAGGGATGATGATTGAGAAGCCTTTGGCTTAGGCCCATCAACACCAGCCAAGACCGTGGCTTCCATCAATTTAGCTTTGGAAATAGCCTGAGTCAATGTTCTAGGATTCAATGCCCTAACCAAATTTTTAATTCTTGGCTTGAGGCCAATTATAAAGATGGATATGTAATAAAACTCATTAGCTCCAGGATTAATTGTCAACATTCTAGCTCTCAACCTCAAAACGAGTCATATATTCCCTCACAGATGATGTTTGAGCCAATTTATTAAAATGATCAATCACCTCACCAAGATCCTCTTCTCCATACCTCTCACAAAGTTCATTCACAAAATCAGTCCAAGACAAGGATGGATTGCTACGAATCAGGCTATAGTACCAGAATTCCTGATCTCCTTGAAGATATACCGCAGCTAATTCCACCTTCTCTGTTTCATCAATATGATAAAATTGAAAGTACCTCTCGCATCTCCTAATTCATGATTGAGGTTGCTTTCCATCACATGTATCAATTTCAACACGAGGCTGTCTGAATCCCTAAGTTCTTCCACCAGCAGTTCCATTCTCACTAGATCCAGATGATTGAGGTTGCAGAATATCTGGAGGACGATCATGCTGACTAGCAGCAGATAATACACCAGCTCCTGTAGGTTGATTCTGTCGTGTGATCTGCTGCTGCAATCCATTAAGCTTCGATTCAATGTGCTAAGAATGTTGATCTAACTTCTCAGCTAGCTTCTGATCCTGCGATTGCTGCATTCTTACAAACATTTCCTCCATTTGAAGTCTCAATTGCTCAAATTGATTGACTTCCACATTAGCTCCAGCATTTGCACCCCCAGCAGCAACATAAGTTGCATTTGCAGCAGCATTTGCTCGAGTTGTTACTCCACCAGCCATTGGTACTGTCTTCTTGCGCCTAGCCAGCTCCAATCAATCGATCAAGCAATCAATCGTCAGCAAACACAAGCTCTGATACCGATTGTTATGATTCAAGATCAAACTTGAATCATAAACTTGAGATAAGAGAGTATGAGATGAGAAAGAAGTGAAAGAGATGAGAATTAGAGAGAAATTAGGGTTGAGAGGGAGAAAGAGATTGATTTTCTATTCCATGAATCCCAATTACAAGATATTTTGCTTATTTACACTAATGAAGAAAGACGGCTAAAACTAAAGCATGAAAAACAAGCTTAAACCGAATTACAAGCATTTCCCGCCAAAACAGCATTTACCCGCTAACTACCACTACCAACCTTTCCCGCCAGAATTACAATTGAATCCAATTGAGAATTCACAGCTAAAATCAACTAAGAATGCATAAATCCTTCACGGTCATGACAGACCTGTCCCTCCCACCTTTTCTTCTCCCCTCCAAAAGAGGAACTATAGACCAATCTAACCTTTTTAACTCCCGTTCCATACAAGACTTAGGAATGCTAGCCTGACGATGTAAGACTAGACCAAAAGGTTGCCCTTTGTGCTCCCTAATATCAAAGCCAGCCCGCACAACGAGGGAATGAGGATCACAGTTGTCCTTCTCACTCCCTAATGGGTCCAAGTCCATAACATTCCCCTAATTCCCCTCGCCCCATGACACTGTGGAGACAAAGAACTAGCACTAGCCCCCCACGGAAGGGGGAGGATGCCTCACATTTCCATACTAGCTAGCCCCCTCCCCGAGGAAGAATCTCTGAAGGGTGTGAGGAATTGACTAAAGAGGGTAGCGAAGAGGTCAAGTCACAAAGTAAGTCCACTAGGAAAGTGAAGGTCTTTATCCACAAGGTCCTTAACAGTGGTCTCACAATTAACAAGAGATTTACCTGCAGAATGTAGAAGCCCGATAGGACAATCTAACCGAGGAGCTATGTCCTGAACTTCCTGTTGACCAGCCGTGTTCTCTTGGAACACACATCACCAATATTAGTCAACCTCAGCTCCTGACCCAACTCGACCAAGCCATCCCCTTTGCTCTGTAAGTCCTCCAAAAGTAAATCCGGCTCAAAGTCATAGAAATCCTCCCAACTAAGCTCAACATCAGAATCTGAATCATCTTCAACACCATCCTGACGCAGATGGGCAGTAAAGGCTGGAATAAGAGCATCTGCAGAGGACCCAAGCCCTAACGGACACGAGGAAGGCAATAGACATGACGAAGAAGTAGCAAACCCTAGGGCACCGGAGTTTGAACAGATAGCACGGGCAAGTGGAGCTGCAGTGAAAGTGGATGGCATCACTAGAGCTTGAGAGGGTAGGCCATCGGATTTGAACTAGGGTTTGAATGAATGAGAGAGCTCGAAGGTAGTCGGAAAGCCGACGAAACACCCGAACCAAGCCGTGGAGATGCCGGACCTATTGAAGGAGAACGCCGGCTGTCGCTTCTCACGTGGGGCTTAGAAGAAACTCGAGCATTAGAATCTAGGGCATTCTTGCGCTGATGGGCCTAATTACAAGGTTTTCGAGCTAAAGAAACCCCTTTCCTAACCCAAACCTAACTAACAGCCTTTTTTCCGTAGCCTAGCTACAGCAGGCCCACGAGATTTGGCCCACTTTAGGCCATGACCCAGTCTTCTCTCCTTACTCCAATCCTTTGGGCCCAAGCAACTAAAAATCGGCCCACGATAACCCCTTGCGGTATTTGAATTTTTCTTTTGCAAATTTCTCCTAAAATCACACCTCCTAACACAATAGGAGATTCTTCCCTGCCCTCCCTTGCCTCCGACACCGACAGCCCGTTAATCGGAATTGGCTTGGAAGGAGCAATCACAGCAAGCGTAGCAAAGGATCTAGCAAAATGGGTACCATCTAAGCAACAATAGCAACAACAACAGACCCAGTGCCACAAGGGCTCCAGCATAAGCAGGGTCTAGGGGAGTAGATATACGCAGCCTTCCCCCTTCCGGGAGCTACCCTGTAGGGAGGCTATTTCCGAGAACCCCCAACCTGATGAGCTAGTCCGCAGCATAAAACATGGATGCCTGGCAGCAAGAGAGCAATAACCAATAAACATATGAGTCGGTCAAAGCATAAAGCGGGCATTACAAGCAAACTTAATGCAAGCAAGCTAGGCAAATAATAGGCAGAGAAATAGCAGTTGTAGTTTGCAAATAAGCCGAAAAGCAGATAGTAAATTAGGAGATCAAATATGCACATACGTACGCCAAAGAGGAAGTGAAAGGCCATAAAACACTGGTGATACCCCTAATAGGCTAGACTACCCTACTCTAAGCTGCTACATCTGCTACCCCTATGCTAGCCTTCCATTGGGCTCTATCTAAGGCCATCTCCTCCCAAAGGTTTAGGTGGGTGAGGTCCTGTCTGATAGTCTCCAGCCATCTCTTCTTTGGCCTGCCTCTCCTTCTCCGGCCCATAGTAGTATGGGGCTGTTCACATCTCCTAACTGGTGCTATGCTCGGTCTCCTCCTAACATGTCCAAACCACCTCAAATGTTACTCCCTCAATTCATCCTCGATGAAGGCCACACCCAGTTTGTCTCTTATGACGTCGTTCCTGATCCTATCCTTCCTAGTGTGTCCACACATCCAGTGCAGCATCCTCATCTCCGCCACCTTCATCTTCTGTGTATGTTGTTATTTCATCGTCCTACACTCTGCCCCATAAGACATGGCCGGCCTCACTACTATCTTATAGTATCTTTCCTTTAGCTTTAAGAGAAACTTTGTATCGCAAAGCACCGCGGAGGCCATCCTCCATTCATGCCACCCTACTTTAATCCGGTTGTTAGCATCGTCGTCAACTTCGCCGTTGTGTTGTATCATGGACCCCAGGTATCTGAAATTTTCCTTTCTCAGTATAGGTTCAGGACCAATCTTGACGTCTTCTCTGCTAGGCATGGTGGAGGGATCGAACTTAAGCTCCATATACTCGATCTTGGATCTACTGAGCCGTAAGCCCTTCGATTCCAATACCCTTCTCCACAGTTGTAGCTTCTCACTAACCTCTTCCCGTGATTCCCCTACCAGCACTATGTCATCCGCGAACAACATACACCAAGGTACACCTCCTTGGATGTTCCAAGTAAGCTCATCCATCACCAGAATGAACAAATAGGGGCTCAAGGCAAATCCTTGGTGTACCCCGAATGTTATCGGGAAAGCATCTGTCTCCCCTTCCACTGTGCGCACCCTAGTTTGTACATCCTCATACATGTCTCTAATGGCCTGGATATATGGCACGGGGATGCCTTTCCTCTCCAAAACCCTCCATAGAACCTCCCTTGGCACTCTATCAAATGCCTTCTCCAGATCAATGAAAACCATGTGTAGGTCCTTTTGTCTCTCCCTGTAGTGCTCTATCGTCCGCCTTAGGATGTGGATGGCTTCTATTGTTGATCTTCCGGGCATAAATCCGAATTGGCTCTCGGACACCTCTGTCTGTTGTTGTAACCTCTTCTCTATGACCCACTCCGACAGCTTCAGAATGTGGCACATTAGTTTGATAACCCGATAGTTGGCGCAGCTCTGAATGTCACCTTTGTTCTTATAGATCGGGATCAATGTGCTCTTTCTCCATTCATCAGGCATCTTCTCCCCCAGGAGGTTTTTGTTAAATAATTTAGTCAACCAACTGATGCCCTTCTGTGCAAGGCATTTCCATGCTTCTATGGGTATGTCATCTGGGCCAACTGATTTACCCCTTCCCATATGTTTCAGGGCTTCCTTGACTTCCTCGAGGCTAATTTGCCTGCAATAACAGTGGTTCTGGTGCTCCTCGGATGTTTGAAGATCACCTAGGGATATTTCTGTATCCCCCTGTTTGTTGAACAGATCATGGAAGTAGGCTCTCCACCTCGCTCTAATTAATTGCCTGTCCACGAGCACCTGTCCACCTTCGCTTCTTATACACTGTACTCGGTCCAAGTCCCTTGTCTTCCTATCTCTCGCTTTAGCAATTTTATATATATCCCTAGCTCCCTCCTTGGTCTCCAGCCTCTTGTAGAACTCCTCATAAACTCTCGATTGTGCTTCTTTGACTGCTCTCTTTACTTCTTTCCTCGCTTGCTGATACTGAAGTCGTTTGTCCTCCTCTCCACTCCGATCCCACTCTTTGAAATAGTCTCGTTTGGCTTTAATCTTCTCTTGGACCTCCTCACACCACCACCAGGACTCTCTATTGCTTGGTGCCCCTCCCTTTGACACAGCCAGAACTTCCCGTGCCAGCCCTCTAACCTTCTGGGCTAGTTGATTCCACACTTGGTTTGTATCTCCCTCACAGTCCCACTCGAGCCCAGCCTCCGCTCTTTCCTTATACACTTTATACTTCTCCCCCTTCAAATCCCCCCAGCGAGTATGTGTTTGAGCGGGGTTGCTAGTTCTTTTGGCCCTCTTCTTGCCTTTATATCAGCCCACAACACCCTATGTTGTGATGAAAGGTCTTCTCCTGGGATAACCTTACAATCCCTACAGTCACTTTGTACCCTTTTCCTTAATAGTATGTAGTCAATCTGTGTCTTTGTCCCACCGCTTTGATATGTGATGATGTATTCATCACGTTTTCTAAAGAAGGTGTTGGCAACCGTTAGGTCATAAGTAACCGCAAAATCTAGGAGGGCTTTGCCCTTTGCATTCCTGGTTCCAAAACCAAATCCTCCATGGTATGATGCATAACCATCCTCGATCGTGGCGACGTGCCCATTAAAATCCCCGCCAATCATCACTTGTTTGGTTTAGGGTATGCCTTGCATCGTTGTGTCTAAGTCCTCCCAGAATCTTGCCTTCTCACGCTCTGTTAGTCCAATTTGCGGTGCATAGGCACTGATGACGTTCAATACCTCCCCATCTAGTACCATCTTGATGCTTATGATCCTATCGCCAGTCCTGGACACTCCAACTACTTTATCCTTGAGGCTGCTATCCATGATGATGCCAACTCCATTCCTGCCTCTGGCCTTGCCCGCATACCACAACTTGTAACCCAACACATCCCTGGCTTTCATGCCAACCCATTTAGTCTCCTGTAGACAAAGGATCTTGATCTTTCTCTTCATCATCATTTGGGCCACCTCAAAACTCTTCTTTGTTAGTGTCCCAAGTCGCAAATTTCCCTACCCCTTTGCTTCGCCCTTCCCCTCCCCAACCCCTTCGAAGATGGCCTCAATCTCTGAGTTCCATAACTGGTAACGTTCATCCACTAGCTGTGACTATCCCAAGTAAGCAAGCATATAGACCAGATGCTTACCACTACAGATACGCACGTAATTACCACCACAGTCAATCACGATCAGATCAACACAATTCAAAGTAATAAAGAGAATCAAGGGTCAAATTAGATCAGAAAAAATTAAAATATATCCAACAGTCGAAAATTAAAAGTACCACTCTGCGGTAATAAAGGATAGATCAAACCTAGGCTAGTGCGTAGTTGATAATCTGACTCGGCTAACACTTACCTGGGCCCGCTCCTAGCAACTGGTTGGGGGCTATTGGCTGCGGCGTGGTGGTGGTGGTTGTTTTTGGGGGGGTGGGGGGGACCGGTTGGCTAGGAAGGGTTAAGGTTAGGGATTTCAGTGGGGTGTGGGGCTGGTGTTAGCAGGTGGGTGGGGTGGGGTGTGTGGCTATAGGTGGTGGTGGGTGGGGTGGGGTGTGGGGTGTGGGCCGGTGGTGGATGGGTGAGGTTATAATGTGGGGGGGTTCGTGGGGGGTGGGTGTGTGGGTGAGGTGGGTACCGGTGGCGGGTGGCGGCAGCAGTGGTGGTGGTGGTGTGGGTGGGTATCGGTGGTGGGGTGGGGTAGGGTGTGGGCCTGCTGGTGGTGGGGTGGGGCGGGGCGGGGTGGGGTGGGGTGGGGCATAGGGCTCGTGGGGCTCGTGGGGGGTGGGTGTGAGGGTGGTGGAGGGCGATGGTGGTGGTAGGGGCCGGTGGTGGTTAGTGGCGGTGGTGCCTGGTTGTGGGGTGTGAGGGTGGTTGCGGTGGGTGGTGGGTGGTGGGTGGTGGGTGGAGGAGGAGGGAGGAGGGGGGCTACGCTTACCGGCGGTCGGTTGTCGCCGTCAGGTGGGCGTCGCCAGCGTGGTTGTCAGTGGTCGTCGGCAAGCTGGCCGACACTGGAGGAGAGAGAGTCAGAGAGAGAAAGACGTTGGAGAGAGAGTCAACAAGTCAGAGAGAGAGAAAAAAGGGTCCCCAATACAGCGATCAATAAAAACAAAAGGGTACCATCTAAGCACTGATTTGAATTCTTCTATGGCAAATTTCTTCTAAAATCGCGCCTCCTATCACTGAGATGAGATTCTGCCCTGCCTCCGGCACCAGCAGCCCGTTAATCGGAACTGTCTTGGAAGGAGCAATCATAGTAACCTCAGCGAAGGATCTAGCAAAAAGGGTACCATCTAAGCACCATCGACAAAACGGGCAATTATCCTTAATTTGAAGCCCAATACTAGAAGAGCCGTCTTATTCCAAATCACCATTTGAATTAGGAGGACAAAGCCTATCTGCAATGCTCTTGAAAATTTGATCCCGACCAGCATTGTCCTTTCCGGAAGGAACAATCAAGAATCTCTGGGCCCCTGCAATTAATTTGGATATTTGTAGAAAACTCCCCTTTGTATTGTGTTTCACCTCAATACAAAATAATTTGTCATGATCTTTATGAGTGTCCCACTTATAATGATTTCCCTTACTACTCCGAAGCATCTCCCAAACTTTTAGAAGCCAATTGGCCACTGATCAATGAAAAAATAACGACAGACAAACATGCTTACTGACCTCTGTAACTCGAAGGAAAAGGCCATCGAACTCCAATTGAAAGGTCTTGGACTGAATACAGATAGAAAGAGGATGGCAAGCCACAGTAAATCAAAAGCCATAAAAGGCATCCACTAGAGTGAACATTTCAAATCTCAATTGAGAACGAACAGAGAAAGAGAGAGAGAGAGTATAATTAATTTTTTTGTTTTAAATAACCTTATTCAATTGAAAAAAATAATTATGAGAAAAGTGATTAAAAAAAAATAAATAAATAATTTCACAGTAGGGCCAAACAGGCTTTAATTGAGCTCAAAATATGCTTCACATGTGTTGAATCAATATATCCTTCACAAAGCATGGACATTCAAATAGGCCCCATAGTGCAGGGATGGAATGTATCAAGCAACACCTAAGTAATGCCTTAAGTAGAAAGGTATATATCACAAGATTTTGAACTTGTTACGCAATAGGCCATTGTTCAGTAGTACTTCTGTAACGATTTCCACAATGCATATGCAATATATTTTATCAATTGAAACATTTTTTTAATCAACATGATAAAAAGTATTTAAGTGACATAAAATTAGTGAATGTATGGCTATTCATTCAAGCTTTGCAAACATAATACTTAAAACGAACTTATATTCCTTCAAGAATACTCAAATCCAATGAGCGGCCATCGCGTAGAGTTTTTGACACAATACCAGGAAAGTAACAGGAGCGCGAGCTGCAATTTAATTTCATGGCATAGACAAACGGAGAAGCAGATGAGTAAGGACCCTCATAATCATTCAATAACTCAATTGTTTATACTAATTGTTGTGCAATTACAACATCAGTCTCCCAACCATCCAAGGGAAACTTGCCATGCACCAATCATAATGCAACATCAACAGAACAGAAAAACAGTTACCTGAGAGCCACTCCCATTGTCAGCGTGAAGTAGTTTCCCAGCATCCTCTTCCATGTGGACCCTAGTAATCCCGAACCTCCTATGACCACCGCCAAACTCAACTGGGAGATCCAAGTCGATATACCCACCAGCAGCAATAGGGATATCAAACTGGGAGATTTGATACCCTTTTGGCAGATCAGGATAGAAGTACTGCTTCCTATCAAACTTTGAATTCAAAGACAACTTGCAATTTAGTGCAAGACCAAGTTTCACCGCAAACTCAGTGACCTTGGAATTTAAAACAGGTAGAGCACCGGGCAAACCCATACAGACAGGACAGATGTCGGTGTTTGGTTGTGAACCATAATTGTAAGCGCACCCACAAAAGGCCTTGGTAAGAGTGGATAACTGAACATGGGTTTCTATGCCAATAATTGCCTCGTAGTCTTTCAATAGATTATCAAGTATTTTTCCTTGTCTTTGTGTCAACACTTTTGTTTGGGGCTGTGGCTTCTCTTGTGTCACGGTTTGAGTTTGCGAGCTCTTGGATGTAGCACACAAAAGACTAAATCTTTTAGTGATTAGTGGCATTGGGTAGAGAAACAAGGGGCGGCATTGAAGCCCTCTAAAAGCTATAGAGGCCATTACAACCATAACTTAAACCAACACCACCATCAAACAGAAGAGTTGGTCCTGCAATGCAGCAAACCACAAAATTATTTTCAGATGTGATAGAGAAAATAAGACATATTGTAAAAATACAAACTTTGACCCAGTTCCAGCAAAACAACCAAAAAGAAAAAGATTTATCTCTAATAATTTCTAAAATAGAACTTACTACAATAATCCTTAGTTAAAGATTCATTCAACCAAAATATGTCCAAGATCAGCCTTGGGACTCCAATGAGAGTAAGTACCGGTTTCTTAGTAACCTTACAGAAGGATATTGTTGTTAGAGTATAAAATCATTCTTGGCCTTCACCTGAAAACTTGAACTTTTAGTATAAATGGTTCTGTGACATGGAATTGAGGCCTCTTGGACCAAAATGTCTCAAGTTCAAATCCCAATAGCTCCTAGCACCCTTATACTAACATAATTTTAGCACAAGGTAGTAGGCCAATGCAATATCCGCACTTCATGCCCAAAAAGGCATTTAACATCTTGAAACATAAAACCATGCCCAAGCAACCTAACAGCATAAGTTTTTAGGATAATTGGTTTGTTAATGGATATGTAACATAGAATTGAGGTTCAGTTCCTTGGCTATTTGCTGATACCGCATTTAACTTGCCATCCTATTATTCCAATAACGCAATTCTCCACGCTTTTACTATGTATCCATCCTAAAAGGCCATGAATTGATGTGGGTTCTATTTCTAATAGAGGATTGGAAGTATAAGGTCGCCCCTCCCCCGATATTATTATAAAAAGGGCATTAGGGTCGTAAACGAAGGATATGAAATAACTGTTAAATGAAATCTCTCTCTGCCCCTGCTATTCTCTTCTCTTGCCCTCTATGAATTCTACTCTATTTCCTCGTCAATTTCTATTATCTAGCTAGTTAAACTTCAAGAGAGCAATTTATTCACTCTTTCTCGTTTTAACCATATCATCATAATCAATATTCAGTTGCCTGCCAAGTGTTCGACGTTTTGCCTCAGTGAGGCCTCATCTCATTATGCCCCCAGTTAGTCACTAGAAAGGAAAACCCTTAAACTGGAATCTAGAAATTTGTAATCCTTCAATGCTTCTCTGAAATGGGCAGACGAGTGAATTCCTAAAAGATAAGATTAAGTAAATTAAACACGTCAAAAAAAGAATAACAATAGATTTCGAAGTTGCACTAAATTCATGTCATTGGCACGAAATACAGAGGATTATAATGCAAAATTAACAAACAATAAACGGTGATTTTGCAAAAACCTAGAGAGGTAAGAACATACCAGAGAAGGAGAGAGGGAATTCCTGGCTCTGCCTCAGTTTCAGTTCAGCCTACTGCTATATCTATTAACTGGAAAGAAATTAATTATTAATTTAAATAATTTGTAATTTAAAAAGCAATAAAAGTGGGCGTGCCGGAGTGGTTATCGGGTGTGGGCGCGCAGGTTCGAATCCTGCTGCTCACGTCTTTCTCGGTTCCCTGCCGGAGTGGTTATCGGGCATGACTAGAAATCATGTGGGCTCTGCCCGCGCAGGTTCGAATCCTGCCGCTCACGTCTTTCTCGGTTCCCAGTAATTGAACCCCACATTCATCAAATATCCACCTAATTTGACCTTGGGGGAAGAAGTTATTTTGTAAAGATTTATATCTCTAAAAACATAATCAAATTTGTCGGTGTTTGCTTAGGTTTCTCGTATTTGGGGTGTTCTCACATCTTTTGAGTTCTTCATCCGATGATTCAAGCAACATATTGAGTTTTTAAGAAAGAACTTTAGAATTCAGAAGGTAACTGGTAGTGTTGGATAAGAGTTTAAGGTTTTTGATGATAATAATTAAGTTAAATCAGAGTTCAAAATTTTTAAAGATAATAATTGAGTATTTATATATAAGGTTATTTACACTAAAGATCTTAGTACTTTGCTCATTGAGTCAATTTAGTCCTTCTACTTTTAATTGTATCAATTTAGTCCCTACACAATAGATATATTGTTAATTTAGTCATATAGTCAAATTAAAGTTAAGTTGATAATGTAATCATATTAGATACAAGTAACTCACTACAAATCCATACGTTGACTCAATTTAACCTCACTCGTAGCCGAACTATTAAAAATTTCATCAAGAACTTAACATAAGTTTACTCCAAGTACCAAATTGATAAAATATCAATGGTATAGGGATTCAATTGACACAATTAAAGTATAAACATTAAATTGACATAATGAATAAAGTATATGAATTTTTAGCGTAAATAACCCTTATATATATAGTATGGGTTTGTCTAACATATATTAAGAATGCGTTAATTGCACTATTATTATCCTCTTTTTTTTTTCTTTTGGCCAAAAGCGCCCAAAGGCAAACCATAATAAACCATCAAAAGTAAGAGCAAACAAAAAAGATGGGGGCTGAAAAGTCACCCAATCATGGGAATAGACTCCCAAATAATGCATCCTAGCAACTTTATGGACTGCCATATTGGGTGATCTATGACACCAAGAGAAACAAAAAGAACAAAAAGAGTAACACAAAATCTTAATATCCTGTACAATAGCAAAAATGTCCCACCAGGGATGACTCATCTCTTCAAGGGCTCGAATCATATCCCGACAATCAGACTCAAATAACACTAAACGATAACCGAATTGAATAGCAAGAAAACAAGTAGCTCTCAAGGCAAGGCATTCTGCAACACGAGCTGAGAGAGCAAAAGAAGAACCGCACCATCTAGCAACAACCTCTGCCCATCATTCCGAGGAACCACTGCTAATCCCACAGCTTCCGAAGGGGAGACCCAGCTAGCATCAACATTGAAATTAATCTAGCCCTTGAGAGGTCTGATGTTACATACCAAAGAAGGTTCCATCCCAAAGCCAATTGGCAATGGGTAGAGTTGCCCCTTAGGTATATAAACACTATCTTTTTCACTTGCTCACCTATGTCGGACAGCATTTTGCACTTTTTGGACTGCGTCAAACTACCACGCTCCGCAACCATCGTCCTCGACGGCTTCATTCTCGGTAGCTTCACTCTAAGTAGATAGCCCTTTTCTCTCGTGGATGGCTTCACTCCTTTTTAGGTAGCCCTTTCCAAAACTGAGGCCCGTTACAGGTGGCTATTTGTGATGCATATGGTCAGTGTGCTTATTCATCATTTTAGAGTTATGTACGAGGTGGAGTTCATTAGGATGAGCTGAACTCAAACTCTAGCTGTACGCCCGACTTGATATTCCCTGCGAGATCAAACAAACGGTTAGAGGGCCACGGGGGACCCCTCCAACGCTCAAGTTAGTATCAATACCATAAAATAGTAAATAACGGCAAGTAATAAATAGGCATAATACATATAAAATACTTAGCCTGAGAGGAGTAGGACGTTTGAATAATTATTACTCCAAAGAGGTGATCGTCAAAGTGGAAGAACAAGGAGGCGTCAAGCCCTCCTCAACGCCCTCCCTTTATTCTCTCTCTTTTTCTCTTTTTATAGAAGAGGAAGTGGGTGGATGAGTATGATTTTCAGGATAAATATGTTTGATTCTATCCTTTAGTACTTGTGTGTAAGTGTGTTTTGGAGGGATAAAGTAGGGAATTGTGCCAAGTCGGTTAAAGTGGGCGAATTGTATTGAGTTGAACAAAATGGGCGGATTACATTATAATGTATCGAGTGGGTGAATTGCGTTATACTGAACCTAGTGGGCGAATATTGCGTTATATTGAACCTAGTGGGTGAATTGCATTAATTTGTATCCAATGGGCGAATTACGTTAATTTGTATCTAGTGGGCGAATTGTGTTATATTGAACCTAGTGGGCGAATTGCATTAGTTTGTATCTAGTGGGCGAATTGCACTATTAGTGGGCGAATTGTGTTGTTTGTACCAAGTGGGCGAATTACATTGTTAGTAGGGGAATTGCATGGATAGTGGGCGAATTGCGTTTTATGCCTTTTGGAGATATAGTTGCAAACAATTTTTTATCCGAATAATTGCCCATATAACCTAGTTCCCCATCTACAACAGCAAGCTATTCAATTATAAGTTACCAGTAGTGGCTTGTCCAGCATCGAGCACGGCCCGTCCCATACCAGACCAAGCACGACTTCAGAGCAGGGTCCGTCCCATACCAAACCAAGCTCCCTAGAATCAATCTGAGGATCGACAACTCTTATACCAATTGTTACATACCAAATGAGGTTTCATCCTAAAACCAATTGGCAATGGGTGGAGTAGCCCTTTAAGTATATGAAATAGTGTCATTTTTACTTGCCCACCAATATGAGATAACATTTTGCACTTTTTGGATTGCATCATCTGATCCATCTCGGCACGCAATGCGGAGCCGAATGAACAGTGGGGAGCTCAACAACCAAGGCTTTAAGACTCTCAAGAGCATCCATAAGCGCACAATTAGCAATGCATTTAGGGTCATCGATAGCCCTCTCAAACACAAGCTTGCAGTGAGATTTTCAAATCCTCCAACAAATAAAAATAATTCGATTCAGAATGGCTTCATCATCATAAAAAGACATGACTACGTTCTCCCACCACCAAGGAAAGCCACAAAATCCCTTCGTAAAAAGCTTATAGCCAATATTGGACACAAACCACACCGCCTTCACAAAAGAGCATAAGCCTTATAGCCAATATTAAAAAAAAATTATTATAATTTTATAAATTACATGTGTTATCTCCCAATTAAAATACCATATATTAATTACAGGTTCAATTATCAATAACAATTGAGTGACTAAACAAAAAAAAAAAAAAAAAATATATATATATATATATATATATATATATATATATATTAAGTGAAACAAATGTTGGACATGTGTCAGAAAAATTCATATATTAATGTTTGATTTATTAGTATTTGATGCATACTTAGATTATGATCAAATCTTATCCATATTGGTGTTTGAATAATCTTTCAAAACTAAATTTTAAATTGGCTTCTTTCCGACCTCATCATAAATTTGTCATGATCCATTTAGCTCATTTTCTATTGGATTATATGGTCACAACTACTACATTGTATCATATACTAGAGTTTTTGTAAAAAAAAATTTTAATCCAAATAATAATGATTTTTGAGTAAATATATCAGATAAATAATAAAATTCGACCATGTATCACACAGGAAATGCCCTGTAATATTAGTGTTTGATTTTTAATAATATTGGATTTGTAGTCAAATTATTGCCAAATCTTATCCATGTTATCCCTTTATTTTCTCTATTTTCTAAGGTTTTCAAATTTCTGATTTGTAACATTTTTAACTGGTTTTATTTATTTTATTTCATAAGGTTTTTCTGTAAGTTATTTTAAATTTTATCTCATATATAGTTTTTGCTATTTTTTTGGTATATTGAGTTGTAATTCTCTTTTATAGGTTTTTATTTTTTGTGATATATCATGTCTTTCAAATTCTTTTATTTTATTTTATGTAACTTATTTTTCTTTTTATAATTATTTTTACAATTTTTGATATGTCCTATTTTATTTACATCTATATATTTTTTTTGTTTATTTTTTAGCTATTAATTCCAATTAATATTTTTTTTATCTTTTATTTTGATTTTTTGGTATTATAAATAGTTAACTTTTTTTTTATTAGGTTGTTTTTAATTCTTTGTCTAAATCATTTTTAAAGATTTTTGAGGTGTGTGATTATTTAAAATGTGGAATTGAAAGTCTTTACATGCCTTGACTTTTGGTAACTTTTTTAGGTACCCTCAGCACATAACTCCATTAATTTATGTTGACATGTCACTTTAAAATTATTTCTAAAAAATAATATATTTAGGGTTTAAAATATTTTCAAAAAATTTAAAACATTTGGAATATTAGAAAATATTTTAAATACCAAAAATTTAAATATTTAGAAAAATATTTAAAACATCTAAATATTAAATAAATTAAATATTTTCAAAAACATTTAATATCAGAAAATTTCTAGATATTAAAAACATATTATAAATATTTAAAGTTATTATAAATATTTAAAAATATTAAATATTTGGAAAATATATTTCAAAATTATAAGTAATTGAAACATAAAAAGAGGGCACCAACACGCCGTCACCAGATCCGATTAGAACTCCGAAGTTAAGCATGCTTGGACGAGAGTAGTACCAGGATGGATAACCTCTTGGGAAGTCCTCACTCTTAGGTTGGGGGCACTAGGAAACAACCTCTTTTCAGATTAACACCCTGAAGGGGGGAAGGCTGCGTACATCTGCCCCCTCCATACCCTGCGTAGACGGGAGCCTTTGAGGCACTGTGTATATTTCTTTCCTTTATAAGTAATTGAAACATACTAAAAAAACTTATACACAAAATCCCATTATAACAGCAACACCACCACAAAATCCCATTATACTAATATATAATTCACCAAAAAAAAAATTTCCAATGAAAATTTTAATCTTAAAAAAACCAAAACTCCATATAAAAAACAAACCAAACAAGCCCTTGGAAAAGCGAGTATCCAAAGCCCTGTATTTCATCAAAAAATTTCAAAAAAAAAAAGGAACACCCACAGACAAAATTATAGCTAGCAACACTAACTCTGCAAAGGGGTGTAAATAAGCCCACCCGACTTGTTCAACTTATCGAGTTGAGCCCAAGCCTAGTGAAGCTCAAGCTTATAGGCTCGCAAAAGAGCCTAAGTGAGCCTTTTTTAATATATTATATTTATTTAAATATTGACCAATCAAGCCAAATTTGAGTCTAAAACGAAGAGCCTGAGCTTAAACGAGCTTGACCGAGCCTAAATTTAGCTTAAATGAACCGAAATATTGTAAGCTTAAATTTCAAGCTCGTCGAGCTTAGATCGAGCCGAGTTGAGTTCGAGCCTTTGACGAGCCGAGCTTAAAGCAAACGAGCTCACGGCTCGGGCTCGGCTTAAAAACACCCTTACATCAGATCCACGTGAATCCAAACCCAACAAGAAAATCACCCGATCTGATTAGATAATCCTAAGTATTCAATATGTGGAAACCTCATCAAACCCAGGATTCGACTTGTCAAGACAAAAATAGAGCATAAAAGAGCAAAAGAATTAATAATACAAAGATACCCAGATGCTCATACACTGATACAGTCAGCTATACAAAGCTGTAATATCCAACACTTACTGCACTTTCATATTTACATCCTTAAAAATTAGAAGTCCAGTATGTGTAACACCCTACACACTACAGACAAGGTTGGCTAATTTTCCCTCCTTTCAAATCCAGCACTGCAATGGCAAGTCTGACTGACATATGTCAAACACAGAAGCATACATTTTCGTACTCGTTTTTCGCTTTTTCACCCAAAATTTTCTGCTTTGTTTCGCCATCTTACCAATAACAGGCTGCTAAAAAACTTTGTGCGAGTCCCAATGTCGTCCTCATGAGCCTGCTTTTGTTAACAGGGATGCCCTTGGTTGTGTATGGTTTCATCTGCATGTCGGGACAAAGTGTAAGCAATGCACCCAAAGGCAAGAGACTGGGGGTTATTTGTCTACCCGAAAGTAACATATGAACTTGGAATTCATGGAAAGGGGTTATTTACCCTCTTGTTTGGTTAATGAAACTAACGGAACATGGAAAGTGAAAATTCCGGGGAATTTCCGATTCCTTTGTTACATAGGAATTAACATACCTAGGTGGGCCAGATAAATTATAATTTCCAGAAAGTTCTTTTTCCTATTCTAACAACCAAACACAAATACTTACTTCATGGAAAGTTGACATAGAATTGAATTCCTAGGAAATATAACTTCCCACAAGAATTAGTTCCTGAATTAACCAAACAAGGCCTTGAAAAAAAATGATCGGTTTGAATTTATTGTTTTGCAAGACGAGAGCGCATGAGTTGAAGATCATATGTTTGGACAGGTAAAAGGCTCGCAATTTGCTATAGAGAGATTGATGTTATGAGCACAAGTAAAGCTAACTAAAGAGGTGCCATCTAGAGAAGCCTCCATGCCATTTTCCTGATGTCAATGACAGCAGCTAATGTTACAATAAAAGACAATTGTAACTCAGGAAAATCAAGAATAGTGGTGGAACTGAGAGTTATTTACTTCATTAGTCTCTAATATTAGTTTATTCAATCTAGTTCCTCACCTTTTTTATTTAAAATAGTCCCTCATGTTTTATTTATAACAAAGTTCGTCCTTCATCTCTTTAACTTTTACCTACCAATTTGGTCATAAAATAAAACATGACTATTTAAAACCAAAATAGAATGAGGGACCAATTTGAACAAGCTTACAAATATTACGGACTAATGGAGTAAACAGCTCTGAGATCGAGAAAGAAGATCTAAGGAAGAGCTAGATCAAGAGAATAGGATAGGAAAAAGAAGTGAGAAGAGGGTTAAAGGGAGAATCATAAGGAGAGAGAAAAGAAAAAGTTCAAGGGAAGACTTGAGGGAGGATTAGATGGACATGTATTCCTTCTCCTAGTGATTCATGTTGTGAAGTACAAGCTATATATGGTTGGGTTTCTTGTGTGGAGCCTAATTTTTATACTGTAATGGGCCATGAGGTTTTTTTTGCACTAAGGCAACTAGGGTTCTCTGGTATGTCTTTAACAACCCTGCTTAGGTTTTTAGAAGACTAAGAGAGCAAAAAGGAAAATCCTTGTAGAACTTCTCAAACTAGTGAAATCTCTGCAACTCTGCAAACATAGGCACAATTGGCTGAACCACGTAAATCTTATACGCGTTGTTTCTTTTCTCGTTGAATTTTTCGAAGTGTTCCGTTGGTTTCATTTCACTTTAACATACATAAGCACCTAAGCAACTCAATATACCAAGACCTCCCACTTTAAAACTATCCGTGTATACTTCTACCGAGATTACCCCCAACTAGCTTTTGAAATGCGCCCCCCAGCAAACTCTTCTTTGCTTTCCTTAACTAACCCAACCTCTGACTTGGTCTAACTTAGCCACTTTTCTCTGCAGTGGGTGTCCTAACAACTAAACCGGCAAGATTAGCTAGAATATCAAATGGTGTCCTTACTCAAACCTTCACTTTAAAGTAAGCAATGCAGGGATTTGAACATAGGACCCTTTATGCTACAGCCTCTTCAACTCTAGTATTGCTTTTACCACTAGACCGAGACTTCATCAGGGTACACAAATGTGGGGATGTGTTAACTCACAAAAACCATCAGGATACACACGTTAGGATATCTCAGTTCCTCGAACGGCAGATTTTCAAGGTGTCAGCCCACAAAATAGAAGTTCCTTGGAAATCCTTCCAAACAACAGGCAGACTCTTTCCATAAGCTAAACGAAAATGTTATTGGAATTCAACGCTTCTAATCACGTCATTCTTTTTATATAGGAAAGGAGGTTACAATTTCCTTAAACATGGACGAAAGCAGTTCATGAGCTTTGATCTTGGGACCTAACTAAAAGGAGTCAGGGATCTTAACCACTAAGCCAATTCAAGAATATCTCTGACCATATTATTTCCCTTACATCGGAAAAAATCTGAACCAACTAGTATGAACTTCTCTTGTACAGCTACCACTAGACATTTCTCAAGGATCCTTATTATCCAAAACTAACAAGAGTGTCAGAAACATTAAATAAAGTCACAGAGCATTACTACGTAACTCCAATGGCCAAATTTTCATACCAACCATAAAACACGCAAGCTACAGCAACCATTAATGGATAAAGCTACCAAAATCTTTTGGTAGCATTGCAAACTTGATCCCTCACTTACCCGCAAATAAATTCTCAGTTGAAAAGATTCTCCTTGGAATTCTCTTATACCTAGTAAATCCGAATCAATCCCAGTCCCAGTCCTAAAGTTAGAACAAGAGGCATGTTTCAATTATTCATTCAAATGCCTATTTAGAAAGGCTAGGCCAGAAAATTTACGTTTAGTCATAGGATTCACCACTCTTGAAGATCAAATGGTCCTAAAACAAAGTAACAAAAAAAAAAAAAAAAAAAAAAAAAAGAGTACGAAATACACATCCAAGTAGAGAAACGAAATATCAAATTTCTGCTTTATTTTTGTTTTTAAATATCTTCTTGAGGTATCCTTTTCACAATTTATCCAACCTTTACCACCCCCAACCAAGAAAACACATGCAAACAAAGAAAAGAAATAAAAAAAGCGTAATAGCATAGCTAATCTCAGTGCCTCTATTGTTTCCAAGTTCTTGACACTGAAAATGATGGTATTATAGCATCTGTTTAGTATGATACCCAGGAAAAGATATGAGTACTCAACTGTTGTTTGTTATGGTACAACACGTGAGTCCTTCATATGGACTTGAAAGTTGAAAAGATGATTCAATAGAGATACAATCTCGGAAAATATTTGTCTGATGATACTATAATTGAACAAAGCTATGCCGAAGATGACAAGAAAATTACTAAAAGAAACTAGTTTACATGAGCATAATCAATAGATAACTTTAAACAAGGATGTTACTGAAGAAATAGACTGAAAATGTACTCTGAAAAAATAGACCAAGTTGATTCAATATATCACCACATAATCTAAGAAATCAAATATCATCACAAAAGCTATATAAATGGATGGTTCCCTTTATAGAAAATGCCACCATTGTCCATCTTAGAAAGTTCTACAACTGGTTGCCGAAAAAGGAAAAAGATAAAAAAAAGGCTCCTCTATATGTTTGCTTATCTGGTTCGAGCAAGCACTCATACATCCTTCTTTATCGACTAGTGCCCCCCTTTTCCTACAACAACAATAACAAACCTAGTGCCTCAAGGGCTCTCTCATATGCGGGGTTTGGGAGGGGTGGGATTTACGCAGCTTTACCCCTTAAGGGTGCTACCCTAAAGGAAGGTTGTATTCGAGGACCCTCAACCTGAGAAGTATAAAGGCATACAAGCATAGAAGCATACAAGCATAAGAACATCTAAGCATAAGAGCATATGGCATGACACAAAGCAAGCCAATAGGAAGCATGCAACAGTAATAGGAAATAACGTGACAGAACGACATAACAAAATGCACCGATACACGGCCAGAGATGCATACAATCAAGTAGGTATACATATAAGCCTAGGGGTGCTAGTACTAGCTTGGATAAGCTCCGCTATTCTAACCCGCTATATCGGCCAAACCTATGCTTACCCTCTACTCAACTCTATCTAGGGTCATCTCCTCATTTAGGTTGAGGTGGGTGAGGTCTTGTCGAATCGCCTCCATCCAACTCTTCTTTGCCGGCCTCTCCCTTTCTTCCCGTTTGTAATATGGAATTGTTCACATCTCTTGAACGGGTAGTGGTCAGTCTCCTCCTTACATGCCCAAACCAATGCAAACGTTGCTCCCTCAGCTTATTGTTGATTGGGGCAACGCCCAATTTACTCCTTATAATGTTATTTCTGATCTTATCCTTCCTTGTGTGTCCACACATCCACTGCAACACCCTCATCTCCGCCACCTTCAGCTTCTGCATATGGTGAGGTTTAACTGGCCAGCACTTCGCCTCGTAACTCATAACCGGTCTCACTACCGTTTTATAGTATTTTCCCTTTAACTTTAATGGGAACTTTCTATCGCATAGTACCGCTGAGGCCATCCTCCATTTATGCCAGCCTACTTTAATCCGGTTGTTGACATCCACGTCAACTTCATTATCTTGTTGCACCAAGGAACCTAAGTATTTAAAGCACTCTTTTTTGGGTAAGCACTCTAATTCAATTTTAACGTCTTCTATGCTAGGCCTGGTTAAGGTATAGAACTTGAGTTCCATATGCTCAGTCTTGGATCTACTGAGTTGTAAGCCTTTCGATTCCAAGGCCATTCTCCAGAGTACCAGCTTCTCATTCATCTCTTCTCTAGACTCTCCCACCCGAACTATATCATCAGCAAAAAGCATGCACCACGGCACGTCCCTTTGGATATGCCTAGTGAGCTCATCCATAACCAGGATGAACAAAAAGGGACTCAAGGCTGATCCTTGGCGTACCCAACTGTAATAGGGAAAGCATCTGTCTCCCTTTCTGCTGTACACACATTGATTAGTGCATCTTCGTATATGTCTTTAATGGCTCGGATATAGGACAAGGGAATGCCTTTCCTCTCCAAAACCCTCCATAGGACCTCCCTTGGCACTCTAGTATATGCCTTCTCCAAACCAATGAAAATCATGTGAAGGTTCTTTTGTCTATCTCTGCAGTGCTCTATCGACTGCCTTAAAAGATGGATTGCTTCTATCGCCGATCTACCAGGCATAAATCCAAAACCAAACATAGCCTCTATGACCTGTTCCTATAGCTTCAGAATGGGCTCATTAGTCTGATTCCTCTATAGTGGGCACAACCCTGGATGTCGCCTTTGTTCTTATAGATTGGGACTAATATGCTCTTTCTCCACTCATTAGGCATCCTCTTACCTTAAAGAATTTGGTTGAATAGTTTGGTCAACCATCTGATGCCCTTTTCCTGCTAGCATAATTTTACTTTTATAATTCACTAGGATTTGGGTCGTAAGTTCATATGAATCCACAAGAGCACATAAATTCTTGGAACATAGCTTCTAGATATATTAGAACCCTAGAGTGTAGTTCTTTTCTTTAAGCTAACGAGGCTCTATTTTGACAAACAAGCTGATTACTATGGGTATTTAATCATGGTCGTAGGTCAGTCGATTTGATCACATTGAATGAATTGCCTCATATCCAAGAGAGAAAAAATTGTCATAGGTCAGTCGCTTTGATCATATTGAAGGGAATGCCTCATATTTGAGAGAGAGAAAAAAAGGGAAAGGTGATTGATTAGAACTTTTGCCCCGTTATCTTGGACTTTTATACATATCTCTAACTTATGTTCCAACCCTTGAAAACATACATTCTGACTAGAAAGGATATACTCATCTCTTTCAGCCCAAAAAGGGAAAGAGGAAAGGCATCTTAACTTAAGCCAATCTTATGGGTGATCAGTTTGTCTTTCTCATCTTTGATCTGTAGTTCTATAAGAATAGGGCTATGGTTGGAATGTTAAAATATTAACTATAGATTTTACTACTCAGCCTAGAACCAGTACATCAGTTCAGGAGTTAAATAGGTGCATTGGAATTTGATTCAAAGGTTAATCAATAGCTTTGAGCGTGTGTTTAAGCCATTAGGTCATGGTGAGTTTGATACAGTATAAATAGTTAAGAGAGTGGCTAGGCCATAAAAAATCACATCAGACACTGCAGCTCTAGGAAGCAAGGATACGGATACGGATACGAGATACGACACGATACCGACACGCTGATACGTGATTTTTCCAAAAACTAGGATACGACACCTAAGGGACACGCTATTTCAAAATTATATATTTTTTATATAGAGTCCATGTAATTGATAAGGGACACCCAAGTTGGTCACTAAAGTGACCAAAAATTGCCCTTTTGGTCACCTAGCTCAAATTTTAGAAAATTTAGTTACCCTACTCTTAAAAAAAGTTCCATTTGGTCACCCAAGTGATTTAAAATGAACAAATTAGTCACCCAATTCAAATTTTGGAAAATTTGGTCTCTCATTTAGTCACCTAAATAATTTAAAATTAATTAAATTCATTATTCAAGTAAAAAATAACAAACTCAATCATCTTTATGAATTATTTATTTCATTAGTCTGTAATTTTCTGACTTTATTAAAGTTTATCTATAATGTTCCAAAAAAAAGTTTATCTATTATTTTTTCTAAAATAATTTTTCAACTTTTATTTTATAATTAAATAATTAAATAATTATTTTGCTATTAATATTACATAAAAATTAAAAGATAAGTAATTAATTTTGCCATAAAATAAAATATAAAAAATAATTTAAATAAATGATCCAAAATAATTTGCATATAGTTATAATTATAAAAAACTAAAAAGTAAAAATATTTACTTTAAATTGAATACTTAATCCAAAATTTCTCTTAAATTCATCCTAAAAAAATTTCCCTCCCAAAATCCGCCCAACCAAATTTAAATTTTGGGAGGGAAAATTCCAAAACTCTAAAATTCCCTCCCAAAATTTAAATATGGTTGGGGGGATTTTGGGAGGGAAATTCAAACCCTCAAAAACGTGTCGGGACGTATCGGAAGAGTGTCGGAAATTCAAAATTCAAAAAAAGAAGTATCGGATACTTTTTCACGTATTGGACACGTATCGGAAGCGTGTCGGAAACGTATCGGAAACGTGTCGGAAATTCAAAATTTAAAAAAAGACGTATCGGATAATTTTTTCACGTGTCGGACACGTATCGGGGCGTGTCGGAGGAGTGTCGGTGTCGGATACGTGTCGGACACCGACACTCTGGCCAAAAAAGAGTATCGGTGCTTCCTAGCTGCAGCTCTATTACATGTCATCAACAGAGGAACCGCTGATGTCAGTTATCAAACTCTTGCTACCAAGTACATTTTCTGGTACTATTTGCTAAAAACAATGAAACAAAGCTCTAAAAGGACAGCTAAGGTATGATTAGGAGGACATAGATATTATTTTATATTGGCAAGGAGATTACAATTTCATTCGAAGGGATAATAACAGGGGCAGGGGGGTTGAGCTTTGAACTCAGAACGTAGCTGAAAGCAAGCGAGGATTTTAACCATCAAGCTAACCCAAGAAGTTTCTGGGAGGATTTAGTACACATCTTGCAAGTGGTACTGAGCGAGTATTAAAAGAATCACCATCCTCCAACATACTCTCTAGAGGAGTAAAATTAGGAAGAAAAGATAACCTTGGTGGCAATCCAGGTGTCCCTTATTTGTCACTGTATCTATGAAAGCCATATCCAGTCTCCAGAAAACAGAAAAATACTATCTTCCTAGAATTAATGAGCCCCCATGACATGCTATTAATTGAAAGAAACTTTGGGAGTATAGTTCAGCACTCACAAAACATGTTCTAAGGTAAATTACATATTAATATCTTGAGGTTTAGTGTCTCGAGTTTTTAGTCTACAAACTTTGTGAAACAGTTTTTTGGACCAAAAGTTACATGTATTTAATAAAATAATTCAAACCGCAGTATGTAAGGGTGTAAAATATGTCCCTTATTCAACTCTTTCATTAGCAATGTCGCAACACTGCGGTTTGTATATCGGATGAAGGGATACTAACAAATAATGGCAAGTTTTAGACACTTTTACACCATTGTTTGGACTATTTTATTAAATACATGTAATTTTTGGACCAACAAATTACTTTACATAGTTTGTGGAATAAAAAAATTAATATAGGGTACTAATATGTAATATACCATATACTCTAGTACTGTCATAATGCCACTCCAATTGGGCAGGAGAACACTTCAAAGCTAAAAAGACTGCCCTTGATAGCATGACATGGAAGTTGCAGAATGGTAATGCTCACGAAAATTTAAGTCACAAGGGAATCTGGAGAATTGCACTAGCATGCAGTAGCTTCCAGTCAGAGTTCTATCAAAGGATGGAAAGTGAAGCATAAGACAATTTTACCAGAAATCCCCAACAAGACACCAACCAATACAACCCACCTGCACTTTAAAGCCATTAATTTTCCTTGCGCTATAGCGGGCAGCTAGCAAGTAACTTGATCAAAATTTCCTCAATATGGCACACATTGATTGCATGGAATATCCATGCTGTGATAAGTATATAAGAGGTGAATGAAACATGGAGAATCCTTAAATTGCAGGAAAAAAGGTAAGGATATTTCATGTGCACCAAGAACAGGATAATCATAAATTTAGAGTTTCATGGTAGGAAGTTTTGCCATATTAACCCAAGCATAAGGCAATCGAAAGCGAAAAAGACAAGAAAATAAATTCCAGCAAAAATATTCTACATTATATCTAAAACACTGATCAATGACATCGAACGAATAAAAATCCAGAAGTACAATAATGACTGCAAGTAACAACTTCTTAACTATTAAATATGTTCTTGCTTTCATATTACTAGCCTGTAAATATCCTTCCACCCACCTGAACCCTTGTTTACAGCTTAAGCGCAGGAAGTACACCATCTTCTGTGCAAGAATGAGATTAATAATAATAACTTCCACCTAGATTCCTCATCCTACACTAAAAAGAACTGAGAAAGAACTGTTTTTTACCCTTTATGATATCTTACAATATAGAAGCATAAACAGGCAATCAAATCCAAATGGCTCTGCTCTTCGTAACTAACCACAAATTTTCTCCATCAGCGGCTACTTCTCCGCAAAGTAGGGTTATCTAGACATGAAGATAGTATTTTTTTTTTTTTTTTTTTTTCCTCCTTCGATGGAAAGCATATAATAGTCATTTATTCTAAAAGGGATAGAGTCATCTCATAGATTTCCCTAGAGCCTAACTATCTACATTCAACATGGCAAGCACACACATACATTTCTTTCCCAAGTTAAGAATGGGAGAAACTTCATGTTCCATAGGGCACTCACTAATTTGACCTCTAGTCCAAAGAGTGCGTATCTGGAGGACAACAATCAAGTGACATGTATGACCACAAAAACTGTTCTCAGCTATTTTGGAGGGAGATATAGGCAGATCCTTACCAGGAAAAGGGACGAGGAGACAGGATGACACACGATCAGCAGTAAGATAAGAAGCCCATTGGATCAGTTGAATCAAATAACTACCATTTGTTACATTTTTCCACATTAGCCCAGCAGAACTTCAGATTTAGTACGATAACAGCCAGTAACAAGCAAAGTACTAGAACTAGAACTGATTAGTTTACATGAAAAGAATGAAATATACAAGTGACATGTGGAACAAGAAACCAATGAGACTTTGGTCTAGTGGTAAAATACAACAAGATCAAGGCTCTCACACAAGAGGTCCTAGGTTCAAAACTTCAACTCCCTTCTCCCATGAGCCCACTTAATTACCAAAGAGTGTCAAACGGAGAAGGTTGGAAACAAGATTGACATAAACTACTCAAATCTAAAACTAAGAGGTGTTCTAAGAAAAGGAAAATAGAAATTATCTTCCAACAATGAAGGATGGATGAAATCACTGCACCTAAACTGCAAGAAAATTCTACTATTGACCGAGAAAAGAGAGCCAATTTTACCTCACAGCATCTTCTCACGAGGCAATATGCTGCACCCTCCATAAATGCACCAACTTCTCCAAAGGTATATTAGTGGCATATAGAGAGCTTCCCAGTGTATTCATCAGCTACCCCATAATCAAGGCTGAGTTCTCTCATTGGCGGGATGTTCTCTATTGCAAAAAGCATCAGGTGAGGAAACATCATGTTGTTATGATCATAGAGCACAAACTGCACCACTACATTGGGACTTGAACTGTGGCTAATGTAACAAGCAACATTCCTCTTCATCGAAACATCCATAGCGAAATCCAGAGGAGGAAGTGAAGGATAGGACGGCCTTACATACTCTGGATATACTCGAGATATATCCCCCCATTCTGCCCATCTCTCTGCGAATCTACCAGGATATATTAGACTGTCTCCACCCATGGAAAACACTTGTGCTTGCTCACTTGTAAGAGAAACACCGGCATATTCGCATATAAAAGCACCAGCATGTATCACGTCCAAGCTTCGAACTCCCCATCCTGTTTCCCTCGACCGAAACACTTCCAGCCTATGCCTGAGCCCTTTCTGGCTCACCCGGTTGCGGCAACTTGGAGGACATCTACAATGTGGGCCACATTCGAAAATCAAAGGCTTCCCTCGCAACAGAAAGCCATTATAATCGTATGCAATCTCACCCCCATTCTTTAAGCCACACAAACAATCCTCTGTGCAGCTAGTAATACAATTACATCCCATGTTACTACCTGCATATACAAAAGGAGGGAAAGCCATTCTTGGAAGATATTCATAGTACATGGGATCAGCATCAGAATCAATATCATTAAACAGAAATACTGGCAAATTCTCTTTCCGGCTTGAAATATCGAGACTAATATAACCCAATGGCCTAGCCTGCAATGGGGTCTTCCTAATACTATGAGCAAACTTCATAAGAGTACTACCCATTTCAGGCTGCCCCTCGATTCTAATGAGCTTATACTTATAAACACCAAAGCCAGACTTACCCACATCAAACCAAGACTCCACAATTCTATATAAACCATCATACACATAAACCTTTGTCGTAAGCGTACCCTCATACTTTAACCCTCTAATCACCCTAATTTCAATCCCATAATGCATACTCCTTTCAAGTGCCAAATTACCTCCTTCAAGCTTCTGATGGTTGCTCATCTTGTGGAACTTGTCATGCCCACCATGCCCTGTGTAGATTAACACATCCCCAGCATCTTCATCATCCTCATACCCCCCAGAAACGATTATGCTCGTCGCAATTGGCTCCCCATTTGAGCTCTGTGTGGAGGGAAGATAATCAATGCCAGCCTGCGGCTGCCCGTGCAACCCAACAACACACAATTCCATCCTAAAGAAGAACAAATCACCAATGTACACACCAGGAATTGAACCCACAATCCGCTTATCACGATTCAACCACAAACCACGCTCCCTCAACATCTGTGCAGCCTTCAAGTCACCTCTCCCCCTCCTCCCCGACCCAAACCCACTACGTTTCTCCTCCTCCACCATGGCCAAGATCCGAATGGAGTCATACAACATCCGGGTCCGCCTCACAATATCCCGAAAGTACCTCTGGTCCTCGACGCTAAGATTCGTGACCCGAACCAACTCATTAGACCTTTTCTGGTACCGCCGCGGCGTCGACACCACCACCGCAGAGTCCGGCACAGGTACAATAGCCCCAGACTCAGAATCCAACCCCTCAACATCACCACCATACCGCTGCATTGCAGACCTAAACATCTCTCTAATCCTGCAAAATTCAGAGTACACATTGTTATCATCCGTAGATGGGGTTGAATCTAGGGTTACAGAGTCAGGATTTGACAGCGAATTTGAATCATTTGGGTAAGAAGGCGGCGAGCTAGGGATTAAAGAAGGGGTGCGTGAAATGGGTTCGTAGTCAATTGGCTCAGATTTAACCTCGATTTTGGGGCGGAGAAGTGTGGTGGCGGGGGGGTCTAGGGCTGAGCTGGGTGGGTCAGGGAGGAGGTTCAGGTCTTGGAAGGGGATGAGAGATCCCATGAGAAAGAGTGGTTCAGTGAGGTCAAGGGGGGTGCGGCGGTTAAGTGGTGGTGATTCGGTGGTGGTTCAGTGGAGGTGGTGACGGATGATTCCGTCATGCGCAAAGAGCAGCGGGGAGAGAGTACAAGTGCAGACAGTGGCTGTGATTTTGTCAAAATTATGTTGCACTAAAAAAGTTCTTTTCATGACTTTGAGCTGTTAGATTTGATATGATTGAATTATCAATTTTGAGTATGTGTTGAATTGAGATTGAATTGGGCCACTTGGATCAACAATCAAACTATATTAAATCATGAGATTGTAGATTGAACAGACTAAAATTAGATTAATTTGGTCTAACCGATTAGAAATCAGTCTTGAGCCGGTTCTTTATTTAGAAATTGTAATTATATTGAGAAAAAAGTTACAAAAACTAAAAATTTAGGAATAGTAATAATTATAACTAAAAATTTAGGAATAATAATAACAATACTATAATATTCATAATTCATAATAATTGAATGATAAGTATACAAAATATTTATATAATAATTACTAAATGATAAAAAAATATTTAATTTTTTAATATTTGATATTTTTAAATACAAATAGTATACATTAATTATATATTAAAATTACGTACCCCAAATATATAACACAAAATTAGTATTGATTGTTCTTTTGTTTGGTCATCGATTTTCTGGTCTTGGATCGAACCGGACCGAAGACTGATTAGGCCCATATGCTAAGACCAAAGACTTAATTGATATATAAACGATCTAGCCTGGTCCTTGACTAAAATGGCTGGTCTAGTCTGATAAATAGGTCCTGACCAATTTTTGTCCACCCCTAATTCTATGCTTGAGGTCTTAGTTCAAAGCTTGCATTTTCTATTTCTCCATGATATAAGGCAAAATATATATACATACACACACACACACACACACACACACATATATATATATATATATATATATATATATATATATATATATATAATAGAGGTGATTATTATGTATAATTATTTTATAGTTAAAAAAATAAATCAACATATATTATATAAAAATTTAATCTACATAATATTATTTTTTTGTCAAGCTGAAAAAGAAATTTGGGGCGAAGAAATTGTCCTTGGAAGTATTCTTGGTTTTTTTTTTTTCCAATGATTAAATTATAGGCCTTATAAAAACAATAAATGTAGAAAAGAGTGAAGACATGTTTGACTAAACTTTTTAGCTAAAAGTTTAGGGACGGTAATGGAACGGGTAAAACCCACTATTTATGGGTACCTGCTCCATATAAGTGAGGCGAGTAGTGGATACGAGTCCGGTATACCCATCCTGTACCTACCAAGGGTATGGGGTAGGTAAGGATATAGTGTTGTACCCGCCTTGTCCCGCCTCGCTCTCTCCACCATACCCGTTATATTTTGTATCTAGTTGATTTTCAAATTAAAATATACATGCTTAAATGCAATTAAGTAAATTATTTATCAAAGTTATAACAAAATATAATTGAATTCCTAAAAATAGTATTAAAAATTAATACGGAAGAATATGAATAATAATTTGGTACCCATATTAGGGTGGGTAATGGATATCCATCAAATACCCACGGTAATGGAGCCGGTATGGGTATAAATTTAAGTGACGGGTATTGGTATGGAGGAAGAACCATACCCTCCCCGCCCTATTGCCATCTTTAGTGTATTTTTACTAAAAAAAGGATTTTTCTAAATTTTATAGGGTATTTAATCAAACTATAAGGATTTAAGATAACAGTAAAAGTCATTTTTCTTGATACATAGAAGAAAAAAATTTAATACTTATTTTTCTGAAGCGTAAAAAGAAAGTAGAAACAATGGAAAATAAAATTTGTACTCATTCATAATTTGACCAAAATGATTCTAAAACAAGATAATATTAAAAAAGTAATTTCTTACGCTATGACTAAATAAGTTTTATGCTAAAAAATGATTGGGCTTGCACACCATAGAGGCTAAAGTTATCATTGTCTTTGTGTTTGTCACACATTTTAACCTTTTAAGATGGAGTTAATGGGGGTTTCCAACGGTGAATTTACAATTGCACAAACTCAAATATCAAATGTTTAAAAAAAAAAAAAAAAACCCAAATATCAAAATATCTTTGACTATGTTGACATATTCATTAGTAATATGCTAAATAGAAATAGACATACTATTATCATATGATAATAACTTTATTCGCTTGTTATTTGTTGACTTTAAGTCCTAAACTTTGCTATTTTCTTTTCCGCCAAGTGCTATAAGAGGTGGTAAAATTATCATGTTCATGTTTGTGTTCTCTGAGAGGTTATAGAAAAAAGGTTAACATGATCCGGGCCATTTATGAACGGATCAGGCACCCTCTCTATCCATTTAATTACATGGATGACTTTTTGTTACATCTGAGTCTTCCAACTTGTAAACATGCCGACATTATGCCCTTATGGTTGATATTAATAATGGATGCATGATATATTGATGTATTTTTAAAATAAGTATTTTTTTTTTTTTTTTTTTTGTTTTTTAGATTTTGTTCCAATATTGTTTGAAGTGTATTTGACTTGAATGTGGTGTGTATCGACACGTAGGGCTCGTGTGTCAACACTTAATCCTATAGAACCGAAGTGAAGCAGCTATGTGTCGACACAGGTCTAATAGAAGCGCATGAAAGGGTTTTGTGTGTCGGCACAAGCCTACAATAAGGTGTGTGTTTAAGTGAGTGTCGACACTCACTTCGGCAAACATAATTACAGTAACATGAGTGTCGATTTGCGTGTCGACACACAAGGTCTATGTGTCGACACACAGGGCAGTTTTGACTATTACTCGCGTGGTTTTTTCCCCGTTTTTTGGTGTTTCATTGGGATGTGTTTTGGAATGTCTCTCTGCACTCACTTACATATATATTCCCCTCTTTGATTGTTTAATGATGACATGAAAAAGATTGAGAAGAACTTCGAGAGAAAAGATTGAAAGATCCAAGCGTAACACTTGTGTTTGTTTGTGAAAGTTCTTTAAAACATCATTCTCATTCATCTCTCCTATCTCTCCTCTTACACATCTTCACTTCATCGTTTTTTGTTGTCATTCTATCCCCAAGACTATTTTGTACACCAAAATAAGTCTTAAGAGAAGTGATCATATGGCCTCGACACCTGAGATATTTGGATACCCGATTTGCAAGATATTCGAGAGTTTGCACCAACAATCTTAAGACTTAATTTATGATTTGTGATTTGGTTTGACTTGGCTTCATCATTGCAAGAAATGACACCAACTTCGTGAAGTTGTACCATTTTGATGGCGGGAATTTTTGCCGATGGTAGAGGAAGATGCACTTTCTGGGGCGGGGAGGGTACGGGGAGTGTCTCCTCCATACCCGTACCCACCACCCAAATCCTATACCTTTACCCGTCCCATTACCCGCCACGGGTATGAAGTGGATACCCGTACCCGCCCCGACGGGTACAAACTCATACCCGTACCCGCCCCATTACCCGCGGGTATCCAGCGGGTATGCATTACCCGCCCCGTACCCTCTCTAATGTGCATAGAAAACGATTATCTATACCGAATCATATTAGTTATTTAATACTACTTTTAAAAATCAATTATATTTTTTTATAACATTGATAAACAATTTGGGTTATTCACGCATTATTTTAATTTGAAGGTTAATTATGTACAAAATAAAGCGGGTATGGCGGGTATGACGTGGAGTGGGGCGGGTATGGAGCGGGGCGGGGTGGGTACAAAGCTATACCCGTACCCGCCCCGGCCCCATACCCGTGACGGGTACGGGGCGGGTACACTGAACCCATACACACTACCCGCGGGTAACGGGTTTTACCCGCCCCATTGCCATCCTTACTTAATATATATTCCCCTCTTTGATTGTTTAATGATGACATGAAAAAGATTGAGAAGAACTTCGAGAGAAAAGATTGAAAGATCCAAGTGTAACACTTGTGTTTGTTTGTGAAAGTTCTTGAAAACATCATTCTCATTCACCTCTCCTATCTCTCCTCTTACACATCTTCACTTCATCGTTTTTTGTTGTCATTGTATCCCCAACATTATTTTGTACACCGAAATAAGTCTTAAAAGAAGTGATCATACGGCCTCGACACCTGAGATATTTGGATACCCGATTTGCAAGATATTCGAGAGTTTGCACTAACAATCTTAAGACTTAATTTATGATTTGTGATCTGGTTCGACTTGGCTTCATCATTGCAAGAAATGACACCAACTTCGTGAAGTTGTACCATTTTGATGGTGGGAATTTTTGCCGATGGTAGAGGAAGATACACTTTCTGATTACTACCCTGACCGTGGTGTATGTCTTGAATACGCCAGCCCCTGAACCCTCTACTGAGGAGGAGGAGACATTGGCCGAGCAACGAGCCCGGTTGAAGTGGGAGAATGCACATCCTGAATGGTATGACCGATGCCCTCCTTGACATCTACTCCAATGTGCCTACCGCAACGGAGTTGTGGGACGATCTAGGGGTATGCTACATGACAGAGAATGCCACAAGTAAGAAATTTTTAGTTAGTCAATTTAATAATTACAAGATGGTTTATGAACATCTTGTCATGGAACAATTCCATGAAATAGAGAGAATATTGAATAACTTTAAAGAATATAGCACGAATATGGATGATACCACAGTTGTGTCCTCTTTGATGAACAAACTTCCGTCTTCATGGAGAGACATTAAGAAAAGTCTCAAACACAAGAAGGAAGACAAGTCAATCGAAGAATTGGCTAACCATTTGCGTATTGAGGAAGGGTACAGGTTGCAAGACGATAACAAAGATCGCCCCGATGACGTTAGAAAGATCAATGCCATAGAAGAAGGCCAGTCAAGTAAGGGACCCAAAAGAACCAGACACTACCAAAAGAAACGAAATGACAGGAGGCCAAAACCAGTCTGTTGGGAGTGTCAGAAGCCCGGTCACCTAAGAAGGGAATGTTTCTGCCTTAAGAATAAGAAAGGCAAGGGGCTTAATCATCAAGCCAAAAATTCGAATGATAGATTCGTGGTGATGATATTAGAGATCAACCTAGTCGAGAGTGATGACTCTTGGTGGGCTGACTCGGGGGCCATGAAGTATGTATGTAAAGACAAGGGGTTCTTCAAATATTTTGAACCCATAGACAACAAAACTGTGTTGTTTATGGGCAATGGAGCGACCATACCAGTTAAAGGTAAGGGAAAAGTTGACTTACTTTTCACTTCTAGGAAAACCCGTACCTTAACTGATGTATGTTACGGCCCAGACGTACCAGACGTAAAGAAGAACCTCATGTCTGGTGGGCTGTTAAATAGGTTCGGGTTCAAGTTGGTCTTTGAAGCCGACAAGTTCATGTTGTCAAAGGGGGTCTTTGTTGGAAAGGGATACTTGCGTAATGGCATGTTCAAATTGAATGTTGATAATAAAATTGCTAATTCAGTTTATATGCTTGACTCTTCATTTTTATGGCATCAACGATTAGGTCATGTGAACTTTCTTAGGAAGCATGAAGTGGCTAACTCTTCATTGATACCACATATTGATAAAGTGGATGATAAATGCAGAACATGTATTTTAACAAAAATAACGAGGTTACCATTTTCATCGGTTCAAAGAGAAACAAATTTACTTGACTTAATACATAGTGACTTATGCGACTTTAAAAGTACTCCGACCATAGGACGAAAAAGATACTTTAAAATCTTCATTGATGACTGTTCTAGGTTTTGTTATGTGTATTTGATAAACCATAAAGACGAGTCACTAGATAAGTTTAATGCGTATAAAGCGAAAACCGAACTACACTGTGAGTTCTTCCTCAAATGACTTAGATTGGACCGTGGTGGGGAATATTATGAGCCCAAATATTTTGAAACCATGGGTATTGTACATGAGGTCGTAGCACCTTAGATGCCACAACAAAATGGCGTGGCTGAGCGGAAGAATTGGACTCTAATCAAGATGGTGAATTCCATGTTATCTTATTCCAGACTCAGCGATGGATTTTGGGATGAGGCTATGTTAACAGCGTATCATATATTAAATCGTGTTCCAAATAAGAAAAGAAAAATAAGCCCGTATGAACATTGGAACAAACAAGCCCTAAATTTAAACTATCTTAAAGTGTGGGGGTGTACAGCAGTGGTTAAAGTCCCTAAACCTAAACGTAAAAAGTTAGGTGAGAGAGGCTTCGATTGTATATTTGTTGGATATGCGCCACATAGTAAAGCGTATCGATTCTATGTAATTGAGTCAAATAACTATATCAGTGTTAATGCAATAACAGAATAGAGAGATGCCATTTTTGATGAGAATCAGTTTTCCTTTATTCCTAAATCAAGGGATTGTGTACCGGTTGAGAATGACATTCCAGTGTCATATGAAGATGATCATCATGAGAGGGAAGGAATCCCCGAGGATGCTCTAGAACTCCAAAGGAGTAAGAGAGCGAGGAAAGAGAAATCTTTCGGATCGGACTTCTACACGATTTTGGTAGAAGGTTCGAGTAACGATATGGACCATGTAACTCCATATTGTTATGTCATGGAGGCGGATCCCATGACGTTTGATGAGGCTATGAGGTCTCATGATGCCTCCTTTGGGCGAGAGGCTGTAAATGATGAGATGGATTCCATCATGGGTAATAATACCTGGATATTGGTGGATCTTCCATGAGGAAATAAGCCCATTGGGTGTAAATGGATCTTCAAGAAGAAGATGAAAGTCAATGGAACTATAGATAAGTTCAAAGCCCGATTGGTGGCTATAGGGTTTACCTAAAAACATGGGTTAGACTATTTTGACACTTATGCCCCAGTGGCAAGAATATCGACTATAAGAGTTCTAATAGCTCTTGCCTCAATGGATTTGAAAATGGTATTCCTAAATGGCGAGCTAGAAGAGAAAATGTATATGGAAGAACCAGAAGGTTTTGTTATTCCAGGCCAAGAGAGAAAAATATGTAAACTTATACGCTCTTTATATGGGCTAAAGCAAGTCGCGAAGCAATGACACCAGAAATTTGATCAAGTTGTTTTAAACAACATATTTATTATAAATGAATCGGATAAATGTGTCTATAGCAAGTTCGATAATGGCAAAGGGGTCATTAGATGTTTGTATGTTAATGACATGTTAATATTTGGTACTGACTTGAAACAAGTGGAGAAGGCTAAACAATTTCTCTCGATGAACTTTGCTGTGTAAGACATGGGTGAGGCTGAGGTTATCCTCAGTATAAGGATTATAAGGAAAGGTGATGCAATATCCTTAACATAGTCTTATATGGAACTCAAGTTTTGTGTATCTACCATGCCAAGTACAGAATAGGTCAAGATTGGATCAGAGTACATACAGTAAAAAGCATGCTTTAAATACTTAGGTTCCATGATGCAACAAAACGGCAAAGTGGAAGCAGATGTTAACAATAGAATTAAAGTGGGTTGGCATAAATGGAGGATGGCCTCGGTGGTACTGTGTGATAGGAAGTTCCCTCTCAAGTTAAAGGGGAAATACTATAAGACAATAGTGAGACTGGCTATGTCTTACGGGGCAGAGTGCTGGCCAGTTAAGCACCATCACACGTAAAAGTTGAAGATAGCAGAAATGAGGATGTTGAGATGGATGTGTGGACACACAAGGAAGCATAGAAACAGGAATGAAGTCATAAGAAGTAAATTAGGCATGGGCCCAATTGAGGATAAGCTGCGAGAACAACGTTTGAGGTGGTTTGGGCATGTTAGAAGGAGACCAAGCACTGCACCTTTCAGGAGATGCGAACAACTCCGTATTACAGACGGGAAGAGGCGAAGAGGCCGACCAAAGAAGAGTTGGATGAAAGTGATTCGACAAGACCTCATCTATCTCAACCTTAGTCAAGAAATGGCCCTAGATAGAGCTTAGTGGAGGAGTAGTATAGGGGTTACAGATACAGCGGGATAGGAACGACAGGCACTTCTAGGATAGTACTAGTGCTACCAAGCTTCTTGCATGCCTGTCTGTTTTTGCACTTTTCTGTCTTGCTTCTTATTGCTTACACCATTTCGATGCTTCTATGCTTGTCTTGCTCTCTGTGCTTTTTATGCCCTTCTCGCTTTTTAGGTTGGAGGTCCTCGAAAATGGCCTCTTATTAGGGTATCCCCCTAATGGGGTAAGGTTGTGTACATCCTACCCCTTCCAGACCCTGCTCACGCAGGAGCCCTTGTAGTACTAGGCCTGTTTTTGTTGTTATTGTTGTTGTTGTCTCACTATAGAGAAAATGTGTTGAATTGATTCAACTATGGTGCTTGTGCACCGATGTCCATTCCAATGAACCCAAGTGTGAAGCTTGTACCAAATGTGGGAGCTCCAGTCACAATTGGAGTATGCCCGAGTCATTGGATATCTCATGTACGCCATGACTAGCACTAGGCCTGATATAGCCTTTGCTGTCGGAAAACTAAGTAGGTATACTAGCAATCTAAGCAAGTCACATTGGCATGCGGCGTACAAAGTACCGAAGTACCTTAAGAAAACCATGGACTATGATATTTCTTATGTAGGGTATCCTCCCATTTTGGGAGGATGCTCTGATGCCAGTTGGATCTCTGATATGGAAGATTATGCATCCACAAACGGAAGGGTATTCTTGCTTGATTGGGGTGCGGTTTCTTGAGGTTCCAAGAAACAGATGTGTATATCTGACTCCACTATGGCGGCAGAGTTTATAGCTTTTGTGTTTGCGGCTAAAGAAACAGAGTGATTGAAGGATCTCTTGTATGAGATTCCTTTGTGGCCGAAGCCGATCTCACCGAAATCTATCCATTGTGATAGTCAGGCTATGCTCTCAAAATCGTACAGTGAGGTGTAAAATGGAAAGTCCAGACACATAAGTGTGAGACATAGTATTGTGAGATAGCTTATTCGAGAAGGTGTCCTCCCTGTGGACTTTGTGAGAACAAGTCAGAACCTAGCTGATTCGTTTATGAAAGGTCTAGCTACAGACTTGGTTATGAAAACAAGTGAAGGGACGAGGTTGAAACCTGTCATTATAAGTCACCCATGATAAGCCCTCAACTCGATGCCTGGTATGATGCCAGATCTCGGGTTCAATGAGAGAGATTTATCATCCGTGTGACTGCAAGCACTAAATGAGAATTTTCCATCCCTGTGTGTGAAGTGCTTGGAACTTGTGTGAGAGATCCTAAAAGGATGAGCGTATCGTCACGGGATGACTGTTTGAACCTTAGTCACCATATGCCCCACCCAGTGACACCTCCACTTCTGACACTGAGTCAGGCTACCGACACACCTTCGGCATGAAACCTTAGCACGCATCAGAAGATTGAAGTAAGAGGCTTGGACGGATGTGAGGAAATATGAAGGGATGAGTATATTACACAAAGAATATGTATATACAAGTACACTTGGCTTTTGAAGTTTGGTTGGTGGCTGCCCAAATGAGAGCCCTCCACCCTTATTTATACTAGAGAACCCCTCTCCTTCCTTAGGACGGTTGGAAGGTTCTAGACCTTCCTAGGACTCGTGTTCTTCTGGCTTGTCCTAGAAGCTTCCTTCCCTCTTAAGGCTCGTTAGTCATATGAACAAGGAAAGCTTCTAGAAGGCTCTACACCACTCTAGCATACACTGGAACATACAAGGATGATCTGAAATGTTCTGAACAACTCTAGAACATTCTATACACATCTAGAACACTTCGGAAACGAATTTTTCTATACATTTAGTGACTCGTGACATCCTCCCCCACCTAAGCTATTGACGCCTTCGTCAATGTTGTGTGGTATTGAATGCCTCGATCCCCTCCCGAAACTGCCATAAGTCCTCCTCCTCCTCCCATGTAGCTTCGACATCTGGAAGATTCTTCCACCTGATCAAGTACTCTTTATACCTCGAGACTCCTTTATGTCCCACAACCCTTTCTACTAGAATTTGTTCAACCTCATTGTCGAAAAATGTTACAATGGCTATAGGAGCTCTTTGTGACTCGTTCCGACTCGGATCTACATTATCTCCATGATACGACTTCAAAAAGCTTACATGGAACATCGGGTGAATCTTCAGTCTTTGAGGAAGCTCCAATCAATAGAACACCTTCTCGACTTTGCTTGCTATCGGGAACGGTCCTTCGTACCTGCGTACCAACCCTTTATGTACCTTCCTTAGGGTCTTACACTGTTGTGGAAAAAGCTTCACCATCACTAAGTCTTCCACTTGAAACTTCAAGTCTCTTCTCTCTTATCTGCCCACTTTTTCATCTTTCGACTCGCCTTCTCAAGGTAGGCCTTAGCAATGTTGAGTTTTTCATTCCATCCCTTTGCCACTTGGTACGCTGCAGGGCTACTCCCGGTGTAGCCTATGACAACTGCTTGAGGAGTCAATGGCTGCTATCCCATGATGATCTCAAATGGACTGTGCCCGGTTGACTCACTCTTCTGCAGGTTATATGAGAACTGGGCTACATTTATCAGGTTAGCCCAATCCTTCTGGTTAGCCCCCATGAAATGTCTCAAAAACAGCTCCAACAAGGCATTCACCGTTTCTGTCTGACCATCTGTCTGAGGGTGGAAAACCATGGAGTAGTGCAAATTTGACCCCATCAATTGGAAAAGCTCAGCCCAAAACTTCCCTGTAAACCTAGGATCCCGATCACTGATAATATTACGCGGCAGTGCCTACTACTTTACCACATGTTTGAAGAATAAGTGTGCGGCTTTCGTGGCTGTACAGTCTCGAGGGGCTGGGATGAACGTACTATATTTGGAGAATTGGTCAACCACCACTAATATGGAACTGAACACCTTTGAGGTAGGCAATGCCGAGATGAAGTCCATTGAGATGCTCTCGCAAGGATGATCTGGAATAGGTAGAGGCTCCAACATCCAGTAGGCTGTCTCTACTCCACTTTGTCCTACTGGAAGACTAGGCACGTACGTACATAGGCCTCGACGTCATCCCTCATCTGAGGCCAATAATACCCATTCTCTACCAAGCCACTGTGCGCTCTATGCCAGGATGTCCTGCCCATCTTGAGTCATGGCACTCGCACATCTGCTCTCATCTCATACTTCCCCATTTTGGTATGAAAAGGCGATTACCGATAGTGTATGGTAAGCCATCAGAAACCCAAAATTTCCTTGTCTTCCCTTTTGCAACTAGCTGCATTAAGCTCTTGGCCAACGGATCCTGGGCTATGCCTGCTTGAATCTTGTCCAAGAGATCCCCTTGGACACTACTTATGCTTGTCAATTATGCCTCCCGACTCAATGCATCAGCTACTACGTTAGCCTTCCCCATCTTGTACTTCATCACATAGTCGAATTCTGCCAGGAAGTCCTGCCATCAGGCCTGTTTGGGAGACAATTTCTTCTAATTTTGGAAGTCTTGATCACGAACATACTTCAAAGCAAATAGTGTCTCCATACTCGTTGGCAGTGAATGATGGTGCTCATCTCTTTGTCGTGCGTAGCGTAAGCCAATATGTGAACTTCCGAGACTCATAGGAAATGGGTTGTCCATCCTGCATTAGCACCTCGCCCATAGCAAAGTCTGATGCATCGGTATGTACTTCGAATGGCTTGGAGAAATCGGGTAGATATAATACTAGCTTTTCTGCCACAGTCCTCTTCAAGTCCTCAAATGCCGCTTGGCAAGTGTCATTCTAGTCCCAAGCAGCACCCTTCTTTAAAAGATTCGTCAAGGGTGTGGCCCTTGCCAAAAATCCCTGGATGAATCACCAATAGTAATTCACAAGTCTCAAGAAGGATCTCAACTCACTAACCCCCTTGTGCGGCTCCCACTCCTCAATAGCTCGGACCTTCTTCCGATCCATGCTAATCTTCCCCTCACCGATACAATGCCTCAGAAACATCACCTCCCCTTGGACGAACGAGTACTTCTCCTTCTTGACATATAGCTCATTCTGTCTTAGGACTTGGAAGACCTTCTTCAAATGCTCGACATGGTTCTCCAGGGTCTCTGTATAAACCATGATGTCATCCAAATACATGACAATGAACTTATCCAAAAAGGGCTTGAAGATGTTGTTCATGAGAGTGCAAAACGCTGCTGGTGCATTTGTTAAACCAAAGGGCATCACAAGGAACTCGTAGGAGCCATACCTTATGACACATGTCGTCTTTGGCTCGTCTCCCTCGGCGATCCGGACTTTCTAGTACCCCGAACCTTAAGTCCAGCTTAGAGAAGTACCGCGCCTTCCCCAACCGATTGAACAAATCGGCAACAAGTGGAATTGGGTACTTATTCTTCACGGTAATCTCATTCAACGCCACGTAGTCAATGCACATCCTCAACGATCCATCGTGCTTCTTCTGAAAGAGTAGCGGGGCGCATCTAATAATTCCTTGAGCTGCTTCCTTAGCTCCTCCAGCTTCGGTGGGGCCATGCGGTAGGGGCCCATGGCAGGAGGTCTAGTACCCGGCTCCAGATCGATCTCGTGATCTACTCTTGGTGGTAACTTATTGGGCAACTCCGTTGGCAGTACATCCTGGTAGGAGTTAAGAACCTGGTATATCGAAAAAGGTTGATGCCTCCTACTAAATGAAGGATACAAGGTATGTCACCATACCCTTCCAAAATCCCTTCTTAAATTGCATGACCAAGAGCATTTTTGACCCCACCTTCTCCCTTAGTAATGGTATGGCAAAAGTCTCCCAGCCCTCAGAAATGTGCATTACATTCTCCTTTAAAAATGACAAGGGCTTGACTCAATCCCATAAATCCATCCCGAGCAACACTTGGAAGTCATCCATTTTTACAACCATCATGTCCATGGTGCCTCTCCAACTCCCCAACTACAGCAGCACCTTATGAGCTACCCCATGGATCGGTTTGGATGAAGAGTTGATAGCCTTCATCCATCCCGGTTCATGGGCGTATCTCAATCCCAACCGCTCGACTTCCCTCCCAGATTTGAAATTATGCAAGGCTCTAGTGTCCACCTGCGCCCTAGTTTCAACCCCAATGATTGTAGCGCTGACGAACATCAACCCACCATCGGGATGCGCCTTCTATCCGGTTGTTGGCGCATCCTTTTGCACATCTCCTGTGTGCACTGTGTGGGCCTCCTTTGTTACTGAACTAAGGACACGCATCGAACCCATTTGTGTCTCCTCGGTCTTGGACTGATCCTGTGTAGCAATGATGGCATTAAGTGCCTTCCTCTGTGGGCACTCTCTCACATAGTGTGGTCCTCCACGTAGGAAGCAACCCCTACTCTCCTTCCTCGGTTTCTTCCCACCATCATGCCATCTCTCCTCTTCTTTTCCTTTGGGTGGTTTGTGGGGCCTTTCTTCCCCACCTTTCCCCTCGCCACTCCTCTTCTCCTTCTTGGCAAAGTCCTATTTAACCTCTACCAAACACTTGGCTTCGTCAATGACGTGTGCCAAGTCTTGCACAACTCGACGCCTCAGCTCTAATTCGACCCACGACTGTAGGCCATCCATGAAGTAAAAGAGGCGGTTTTCCTCCATCATGTCCTGGATCTCCAGCATCAAGGACTAAAACTCCGTGACATAGTCCTTAATGGACCCCATTTGCTTTAACCCTCGGAGCTTCTTCATGGCAATGCCTTCTGCATTCTCCAGAAAGAACTGCCTCTTCAACTCCCTGTTGAAGTCCTCCCATGTATCCATGATGCACAACCCCCGGCTATTGTCACCATGACGTCTCCTCCACCAAAGTGCGACGTTATCATGTAAATACATCGTTGCCGTATTAATCTGGGATGTGCCATCGTTAAGGTGCATCGCCTTAAAGTACATTTCCAAGCACTAAATGAAATGGTCAACTTCTTTAGCATTGAGGTCTCCCTCATATCTCGGCGGGTCATGTACCCTGACACGCTGCACATCTCGTGCACTCGCACCTCCCGCAATGGCAGCTTTGCACAAGGTGCAATCAGCCTTCACATTGTCCAGCTCCTCTCGGAGCCCAAACACTATGGCACTCAGGTACTGACAACACACAACACCTTGTCTTCACGCCTTCTGACGCCTTCCTCCAAGGCCACAACATCATCCAATTAGTCATGGACATCCCCCATTGCAAACTCCAACTTAGCCACCTGAGCATCCAGACTCGAAAGAGCGTCTTTGGAGATGGAGGAATCCTTGCCTTTCCCCTTCTTCGTGCATGTCTTAGCCCTACCCCATTGCTTCTCTGGGTTCTGAGTCACTGCACTTGCATTCACATCCTCCATACTCATGCCAGCCATGTGCTACCCCTGCACACCCAATAGTAAGTCACACGCACACCAACGCCAACAATGCACCACTCAGGGAACCACCAGCGCACCCACACGCACCACCTGCTCCTCAACAGCACTACTTTGCACAACCTGTGCATTGCTAAGTGCAACACTTGCACTACACTTTGCACACCAAGCGCACCCCAACGCACCACAAACACACCCCTGCGCAACCTTTGTGCAACCCCACGTAGCACTTGAGCACCACTAAACCCTAATGCACATCAAGTGCGTTACTTGGCGCAACACTTGCATTATGAGGCGCAACCCTTGCACAACCCAACGCACACGAAGCGCACTCAAATGCAACACCAACGCGCCTAAGTGCACCACTTGTGCAACAAGGTGCAGTACCTTCGAACTTGGCACAACCGAGGCGTAGCCTTGCGCAACCCTAGTAAAGACCTGCTCTGATACCATGCCGTCATGAGATGACTGTTTGAACCTTAGTCACCACGTGCACCACCTAGTGACACCTCCACTTGCTATCGACACACCTAAGGCATGAAACCTTAGCACGCAGCAGAAGATTGAAGTAAGAGGCTTGGAGGGATGTGAGAAAATATGAAGGGATGAGTATATTACTCAAAGAATGAGCAAATGCAAGTACACTTGCCTTTGAACGTTTGGTTAGTGGATGCCCAAATGAGAGCCCTTCACCCCTATTTATACTAGAGGCCCCTCTCCTTCCTTAAGTCGGTTGGAAGGTTCAAGACCTTCCTAGGGCTCGTGTTCTTCTAGCTTGCCCTAGAAGCTTCCTTCTCTCTTAAGGTTCCTTAGTCATATGAACAAGGGAAGCTTCTAGAGGACTCTACATCACTCTAGCATACATTAGAACATAAAAGGATGTTCCGGAATGTTTCAGACAACTCTAGAACATTCTATACACATCTAGAACACTCCAAAACGAATTTTTCTATACATTTAGCGACTCGTGATAGTATGCTCTTAACGGACCCGAATATGTATTATTATTGAATGTTGCATCATAGGGACATGATCAATGGGGCCAAGTTTGGCCGCTTCAAGGAGTGATTTTTGACTAAGGGTTTGGCTCTTAAGCACTCATGAAGGGTATATGACACAAGGCCACAAATGTGTCGATCTGGGAGTTGTAGGGTGTGTACCATGCTTGCATGCATACTTGCTTAGCAGAATCTCTATACTATACTTTAATGGCTACTCATAACTATCAATATCAATATTAAATATCAGGTTGGGGGTCCTTAGAAATAGTCTCTCGTCAGGGTCTCACCTTGATGGGGTCAGGCTGTGTACATCCTACCCCCCAGACCTTGCGTAAGCGGGAGCCCTTGAGGCACTGGGACTGTTGTGTTGTGTTGTGTTGTATATGAGAATGGTTGTATTTTGAAAATGCTAGGGGAATGTTGATGTATTTTTAAATAAATATGGTTAATAAAGTAATTAAGATTTGTCCCAATATTGTTTGAAGTGTATGTGTGTTTGACTTGAATGGGGTGTGTGTCGACACACAGGGCTCGGTTAACACACAATCCTACAGAACTGAAGTGAAGCAGCTGTGTGTCGACACGCAGGGCCCGTGTGTTGACACATAGGCTTACAGTAAGGTGTGTGTTGAAGTAAGTATCAACACTCACTTTGACACACAAAATTATAGTGTGTCGACACACAGGACAGCTTTGACTGTTACTCGTGCGGTTTTTTCCCTTTTTTTAGCGGTTCATTAGGATGTGTTTTGGGACGTCTCTCTTCACTCACTTACTTATATATTCTCCTCTTTGATTGTTTAATGATGACATGAAAAAGATTGAGAAGAACTTTGGGAGAAAAGATCGAAAGATCCAAGTGTAACACGTGTTTGTTTGTGAAAGTTCTTGAAAACATCATTCTCATTCATCGTTCCTATCTCTCCTCTTACACATCTTCTTCATTGTTTTTAGTTGTCGTTATATCCCCAACACTATTTTGCATGCCAAAATAAGTCTTAAAGAAAGTGATCACACAGCCTCGACACCCGATAACTTTGGATACCCGATTTGCAAGATTTTTGAGAGTTTGCACCAACATGATATTTTATTTATAAGTTTGCAAAATCAATTATCAAATTACTATAATCGGACCTAGGCATAATAATCCTATACCAATTTAGGTGATTACAAAACTCAAACAACTCATATATTTTTATTTTTTTTTAATAATTGAAAAAAACTAGAATTTAGGGGTAGTTTTGTGACAAATTTCTTAAAATGAAGGACTTCAATCTCACATCAAAAGATAATAAGAATGTAAAAAATTCCATAATAGGATGAAACTTCGCGTGGAGGCACGCTAAAATCTCCAGTGATGTTCATCCCACAACCTTCCAACATATTCTTGAGTGCAAGCAGCCAACATCAATCACCCACTACAATCAAGAAAGGAAATCGTGTGATCTATTTATATGGGATTTTTATTCAATGTATTTTCAAAATAAAGTATCTAATAAAGTGTTTCATATGTTTATATGTTATTTATTTTGGCTTAAATATGCATAAACATTTTCAGGGGGTCGTGTGTCGAAACACAGATTCTGTGCGTCAATACACAGACTTATAGAACCCAGACTTTGGGTCTGTGTGTCGACACATAGGCCTATGCGTTGACACAAAGTAGTTATGGCTGTCATTTTGGCGCGCAAGTTTCTGATTTTTTGGAAATTAATTTTGAAGGGATGTGTACCTTAATTTTCATGTAATATTAGCAATTAAACATGTGATTTTGATTATCAACATGTGCTTAATGTGTTTTTGGATGTGTCTCTTCACAAGAGACACATAGTTCTCTATATAAAGCCCTCTTTTGTCATTTGCAAAAAACCAAGAAAAGTTCATTCACTCTCTCACAAAAAGTCTCGGTCATATTTCTCTCTCTACGCTCTTACTCTCACTTTGTTGGTGGGTTTCGTTGTATCCCTTAAACTATTTTGGTATCCAAGAAATAAATCTTAACGAAAATGGTTAGCTATTTGCCTTGAAAGCAGTGACTATGATTGATACTTGTTCTTTTATTGTCCTAACGAATTTAGGTGTATTTTTTTAAATTATTCTAACAATCTTAATACTTATTTTCTGTTTTGAAAATGGCTTTTTCTCTCGAGAGATGACTGCAAACTTTGTGAAATTCGACCATTTTGATGGTCTTTCTGTCGGTGGCAAAGAAAGATGCACTTTTTGATTACTACTTTGAAGATGTATGTCCCGAATACACCAATTCCCCCTCCTCCATTCAATGATGAAACCTTGTCCGATCAATGTGCGAGACTCAAATGGGAGAACGATGACTATATAGGTGTGATGGATGCTTTCTTCGATATCTATTCCAACATGACTACAGCCAAAGAATTGTGAGACGCTCCTGAAATGAGGTACATGGTGGCACGGTTATTAAAATTGGGATTTCACTTAGAATCGATAGGGGCTTTTGGAATTGGAATCGTAGAATCGAATTGAGAATTGTAAGATTCTACTAAATACATATTATAATTGTTTTTTGAATTAATATTAGTTATATAATTCAAAAAATTATTAATAAGACCTTTAGTTACAAGGGTATATATAAGAAATATAATCAAGTATGATAAAATATTTTCATGTAACATATATGTGTCATTTTATGTTATAATAATTATGAGAGCTTTTAAGATAGATGTTGCTAATCTAACTTTATGTTAAGGTTAAAACATAAAACTATACTTAATTTAAGTTTCTTAAAAGTATATGACGCTTAATTAACTTTCTTTTATTTTGAACTAATAAAAGTAAGTTCATTTATAATATATGCTTATTTTTTTTATATTTTAACTGCTAATTTGTATAAGTTGGTAGAATCGAGATTGGATCAGTAGAATCGTAAAATCATATTACGATTCTACTAGTTAGTTTCATGTAATATTAATGAATCGTAAGATTTTAAGACTCGAATCGGGATTTTAATAACCATGCATGGCGGAAGATGCTACAAGTAAGAAGTTTCTTGTTAGTCAATTCAATAATTATAAAGTGGTTGATAATCGTTCTGTTATGGACCAATTTCATGATTTTAAATCACTTTAAGCAACATAATATGAATATGGATAATACTATAATCGTTTTTTCCTTGATAGGCAAACTTCCTCCTTCTTGGAAAGATATTAAAAAGGGACTTAAATTTAAAAAAGAAGATTTGTCTATCGATGAGTTGGCCGACCATCTCTATGTTGAGGAAGGTTACAAGTTACAAGATGAGAATAAGGATCGTCTCGGAGACATGGGAAAAATTAATGTCTTAAAAAGACCAGTCGAGTGAAGGATCAAAACGAACCGGACACTTCTCAAAGAACGTGAAGAAAAGAGGCGTAAGCTTGTTTGTTGGGAGTGTCATAAGCCCAGTCACGTGAAAAAAGGCAAGGGGCTAGGTAATCCCAATGATAATTGAAAAAAATAATTTCGTGGTGATAATTTCTGAGATCAATCTCAATCAAGATGATGAGTCTTGGTGGGTTGACTTGGAGGGCTACAAAGCATGTTTGTACGGATAGGAGATTCTTTAAAAAGTTTGAGTCCATTGATGATGGCTCAGTTTTATGTATGGGTGCAACTATGCCAATTAAGGGTAAGGGCAAAATTGGTTTAATTTTTATATCGGGAAAAACAATTACCTTAAGTGATGTATGCTTCGTACCAGACGTTAAAAATAATCTTGTATCTGGTAACCTTTTGAATAGGTTAGTTTTTAAGTTGGTCTTTGAGGCCGACAAGTTCATCCTATCAAAGGCTGGAGCCTTTATGGGAAAATGTTATTTGTATGAAGGGATGTTTAAACTCAATGTGAATAATATGATTAATATGGTGCATATGCTTGACTTTTCTTATCTTTGGCATAATAGACTTGGACATGTTAAATTTCGTAGAATTCAAGCTATGTCTAACTTGGACTTAATTCCACACTTTAATAAAGTTAATAATAAATATAAAACTTGTATGCTCATAAAAATATCAAGATTACCATTTTGTTTTGTGCAAAGGAATACGAGTCTATTTGATTTAATACATAGTGATTTGTGTGATTTTAGAAGTATCCCTACACTAGAAGAAAGAGATATTTTATCATTTTTATTGGTGACTGTTCAAGATATTGCTATGCATTTCTTTTGAATTTTAATGATGAATCAACGGATAAGTTTAAAAGTAGGCCAAATCCAAATTACATTGTGAAACATTCCTTGAACGCTTAAGAAGTTATCATGGTGGTGAGCACTAGGGGTGCTCAAAAAAATCCGTAACCGAAATACCGAACTGAAATCCCGAAATACCGACCCGAAAATGTGGTTAACCATACCGAATTTTCGGTTCGGTGAGGTATTTCGGGACGGTAACGGTTAGTGATTTTGTCCATTTCGGTTAACCGATTTACCGAAATAATATATATCATGTATATATTTTCACATGTTCAAAATATTGTATTGTTTACTAAATATGCTTTTCTATCGTATAAATGACTTTTCTATAATATATGATTAATTTATCTTTTTCCTAGTTCATCTCCTATCACGGAGTATTTGTGCCTCATTGTTATATCCTAAATACTAATTAAGCATTACGTTACTACAATTTAGTGCTACTCGCTTGCTCACATATTGGTTAAAATGGGATATTATACGTTTAATTTTTTAGAATTGTATTATAAGCTCATAATTTATTGAATATTCTCACAATTAATGTATTTTTTTGGACGTTTACAAACCATTAAGGAGATAGATCATATACATAAAAGAGGCGTTGCATTACCTTTTCAGTTACCGGTTAACCGACATAACCAAACCGAATTACCGAAAGTCGGTTAACCGGCCTTTTCGGTTACGGTAACAGTTAGAGATATTTGAAAATTTTGGTTATAGTTAACTGAACCGAAATACTTTTCGGTACGGTTAGCCGAATCACGAACACCCCTAGTGAGCACTATGATCCTAAATACTTTAGAACCACAAATGATAAAAATCATGATGCGGGGGAGGAAATCCCTGAAAACACTCTAGAACTTAGAAGAAGTCAAAGAGTGCGGAAAAAGAAATCTTTCGGACTGAATTTTTACACATATCTAGTGAAACTAACTAGGGACAATGTGGAGTGTCAAACTCCATATTATTGTGTCATAGAGTCGGATCTTATGATATTTGATAAGGTTATGACGTCTCATGATGTCGCCTTTTGGAAAGAGGCGATAGATGATAAAATGGATTCCATAATTAGGAAAAACACTTGGATTTTTTATGGATCTTCAACGAGAGAATAAGCCCATTGGGTGTAAGTGGATCTTCAAGAAGAAAATGAAGGTCGATAGAACCATTGATAAGTTCAAAGCCCGGTTAGAGACTAAAGGGTTTACCCAAAAACAAGGGATAGACTACTTTTATACATATACCCCGGTGGCAAGAGTATTGACCATTAGAGTTTTGATTGCTCTAGCATCTATATATAAATTAAAGATTCACCAAATGGATGTTAAAACGGCTTTCTTAAATGGTGAATTGGAAGAAGAGGTGTATATGGAACAACTGGAATGATTTGTTGTTTCACTCCAAGAGAAGAAAGTATATAAACTCATACGCTCTTTGTATGGGACAAAACAAGCCACTAAACAGCGGCATCAAAAATTTGATCAAGTTGTTTTAAAAACAAATTCCGGATTAACGAATCGGATAAATTTATCTATAGCAAGTTCGGAAATAATAAAGGAGTTATTATTTGTTTGTATGTTTTTGACATGTTAATTTTTATACTGATATGGAGCAAGTAAATAACACGAAACAATTTCTCTTAAATAACTTTGCTATAAAAGACATGGATGAGGCTAAAGTAATTCTTGATATTAGAGTAATAAGGGATGATGATACTATTTGCTTGACTCAATCTCACTATATTGAAAACGTGTTGAATAAATCTTATATGAATTAAAGTGCTATGGCTTCTAGACCGATGGATCAAAAACTGAATATTGTACCTAATGATGATGATCCAGTGGATCAACTGCGATATGCTAGAGTCATAGGTTACGTTATGTATGCTATGACTTGTATGAGGTTTGATATAGCCTTTGGTATTAGAAAGTTGAGTAGGTACACTAGAAATCCAAGTATGGTACATTGGCATGGGGTACTAAGAGTACTAAAATACCTTAAGAATACCATTGATTATGGTATTTCTTGTGATGGGTATCCTCTTACTTTAGAAGAATACTCGGATGTCAGTTGGATTTTCAATATGGATGATTACGCTTCTACAAGTAGATGGGTTTTCTTGATTAGGGGTGCTATTTCCTGGGGTTCCAAGAAACAGACCTGTATTACTAATTCCACCATGGCAGGGAAGTTCATCGCTTTAGCTTCTATGGTAAAATAAGTGGAATGGTTGAAGGATCTCTTGTATAAGATTCTTTTGTGGCCTAAATCGATATCATTGATTTCTATCAATTGTGATAGTCAAGCTATGCTATCAAAAGTGTATAGTGAGGTATATAATAGAAAGTGCAGGCACATTGGTGTGAAACATAGTTATGCGAGACAACTTATCAAGAATGAGGGTAGTCACGATGGACTTTGTAAGAACGAGTCAGAATCCCCTTTTACTAAAAAGCCTTGCTAGAGACTTGATATTGAGTACATGTAAGGGATGGGGCCCAAACTCGTCATTTATTTGTCACCCATGGTGGACCCTCAACCCAATGCCTAGTACAACGTTAGGTCTTGCATTCAATGAGAGGTTCCATCATCCGTGTGATTGTAAGCACTAAAAGTAAAATCCCATCCCGGGTTTAGTACTTGTTTACTTGTGACAAAGGGAAAATGAGGTTGAGCGCTTGCTCTTAATGCACCCAAGATTTTATTGAATGTTGTGTTGCAAGGACATTATCAATAGGGTCTACCTAAGTGAGTGTGAAGTTTAGCCGCCTCAAAGACTACGTTTATGACATGGGTTTAACTTCGATACACTCATGAAGGGTACATGACACAAGGCCTTAAACGTGTCTGTCGAAGATGAGTGTGTTGTGGAGAGTAAGTCTTGTGTGTGGAGACATGTGTAGTTAGTCAAATGGACTCGTATGGTTCAAAGGTTAGCCTACCATTACGCTCCGATTAATTGTAACGTGTCTTTATTAAGTGAGGGTTCAATTGGAAGACACTCTCATTTATGCATATAGACTACTTTTAATTGCGAGATATTGTCTAAATTATATGAGAATGGATGTATTTTGAAAATGGTGGGGGGAATATTGATGTATTTTCAAAATAAAGTACTTAATAAAGTGTTTCAGATGTTTATATGTTATTTATTTCGGCTTAAATATACAGAAACACCTTTGAGGTTTGTGCGTCGACACACAGACTTACAAAACCCAGACTTTGGGTCTATGTGTCGACACTCAGAGCAATTATGGCTGTTATTTTGGCGCGCCATTTTCTAATTTTTTGGAAATTAATTATTAATTTTGGAGGAATGTGTCCTTTTGTTTTTAACATGTATTATTAGTAATTAAACATGTGATTCTGATTATCAACATATTTTTAATCTGTTTATGTATGTGTCTGATGCTTACTGGGTGTACATGCTTAGCAAGTGCACTAAGTCGTATCAAATAATAAAGAATGAGTAAAGTATCGTTCCCACGAGGGTTGTTATTGAGTGAGTACCAAAATTAGTAGTTCCAGTGCTATTTGAAAGACCAAAAATTATAGTTTTTGAAATGAAATAACACAAAATAAAAAGGAACAAAAATATTTACAAATTTTTATGAAAATTTTTACTAATTTTTGTGGTTTTTTATGATTTAATAAGGTCCAAGGCATCCGATTGCACCTAGTTGAATTAATATGCCTTTATATTCTCGGTATTCATGTTGTTATTACATGTTGATGGTCGAAAATCCTAATTTACTAAATATTCTTTCTCGAGCAACACTTAGCATACTTCTTTTTGCATATTAACTCATTAATCTCTCGCATGAATTTAAATAAGAAAATATTTTTAATGATCCATAGTTTTTACTTAAGACCACAAAAATTGTGTTAATCTTTCTCGAGCATTCGCTCAATTTGTTGTGTTTATCACCTTAACAGTCATCATAAATCTCCTCTCGAACTCATAATGAATCATTATAGGCCTTAAATGGTGATCAAGCATTCAAAACTCATGAAGAAACTTCAACAACGCCAATAACAAAACATCAAATACGTTGAATTAGAATAATGTGTATATTACAACTTAGGCTATATCGTAGCCTTGGAAAAAATAAAATTAGTTCATGATAGACATAAAATAAGATATAATTAAGACAAAATTCATGAAATTAAAGAAGAAAAGGATAGAAAGAACTTAAAAATACAAATTTACAAACCAAACTTCCTTCCTTCTTCTTCTTCTCCTTCCCTCCGGTTTTCTTCTTCTTTTCTCTTCTATTTCTTTGTGTTTTTTGGTTTGACGGATTACCAAACTCATCCCCCTTAATTATAGTGTTTGAAGGGGAGGAGTTATGAATAAAAAATCTTGAACTAGCTTGCTTCTCATTTGCTCATGCTTGCAACTACCTTTCAACTTTGTACAAACTTGCAATATTTTATGCTTTCTTTTGCTTTCCACCACCCAAATCTGACTCTTTGCATCATGAAGCTTGTGTTCATACAATATACAATGTATTCAAGCAATAATACGTACTTAAAGTTGCCGCCCAAATGCAACTTGTGTCATTTCTTGTTGGTCGTGCTAAAACCGTGTGTTTTGGGATGAGTTTTGCCATTTTTTTGCTTTTAATTGATGTATCTTGCTTCTACTTGTTGATGTTGATGATAAAACCTAGCAAGATTTAGTATAAAATGAGTGTTTTTGTAAGAAAATGGCAATATGAGCGAAAAATTGCAAAATTGAGCAAACGCGATAAAATATGAGGTAAAATGGTTAGAAAATGAATCAAAATGATATGAAGAAATATATACTAAATTAGACTTATCAGTATCTCTTCACAAGAGACACATAGTTCTCTGTATAATGCCCACTTTTGTCATTTGTAAAACACCAAGAAAAGTCCATTCTCTTTGTCTCTCATAATAAGTCTTAGTCATCTTTTTCTCTCTACGCTTTTACTCTCACTATGTTGATGAGTTTCATTGTATCTCTTAGACTATTTTAGTATCCAAGAAATAAGTTTTAAGGAAAAAGTTTTGCTAGTGATTGCGATTGATACCTGTTCTTTTATTTCTCTAATATATTTGTGTATTTCTTCAAATTGTTCTAACAAATTTGCCAATAAATCAGCAAGTCCATTGACCTCTCGAGACTAATGTGAGAGGCACACCACAGGAAGCCTCAGGATGCGCTCTCTTATTCTATTCATTAAAAAGTTAATATGCCAAAGATATTGAGATGATCCAACAACCTAAGAAATGGTCATTCTCAAGTCCGACTAATCAATATTGAGATGATCCAACAACGCCAGTTAGGATGATCCAACAAACCAGTTACCTGGAAACTAATAATCAATATATGGTTAATAAATCTACCTCTTTTGAATCCATAGAGACAAAACAGATCAGGAATAAACATATCGTCCTTCCCAAGCAGTTCGGCAGCATACACTCTATACCCATCAATTAGATTTAGCGCTTGTAGCTCTATCCACATTACATTAAAGAATACTAATTGGCAGGGATACCCAAGGCACTTGTTGCCTACCCTCCTAAGTAGCTTGCGCACTTGAGTGTTGAATACATATTTCAAAAATATTTCCCAAAACGGCTTGAGCGGGCATAGCGGAAACGAATTTTAAATCTAAAGCCCCTGACCCAATCAACCTATTTAATTAGATCTAGATCGTACTCTAATGGGTTTATAATATGAAAAAAATATCGACTAAACACAAGTATAAAAATAGTATGTAGAACAAACAAAATAAAAGAAAAACAAATTAAATATCGCATATTTAATTAAACATACCTAAAGCGTGAATCCTAACTCCAACTTGAAAATTTGAAATTTGAAAAAGTTTTCTTGATAACTCAAAGTCTTCTCGCAATGACCTCTTCTAGCACCCGGAGTGTAGGCTCCCAAAAATATTTATTTAGGAAGAATTTCAAAGAAAAAATCATCCTTTTAATTTATCGAAAAATCATATTTTTTTCCGAGAATTGTTCGATTGCTAAATTGAACCCCAACAACCTTATTTACAAAGGGCCTTGGGTAGAAAATTTTTCAAAATTGTCGATGTGGGATTTAAAAAATAAACAAAATATGCGTTTAAAACATCTCAAAACAACGTCGTCTTGCTGTAAACAAACACGCCTAGATTTAAGCATAAAAGATTGCCACGTGTCAGCGTATGAGTGGTTAGAAGGTAAGCACGTGGATTTCAATCCGTGCGGCCCAGCTCCGACCAATCCCGTGCAGCCATTACTCCCTGCCTTATGGCACGGTGTAAGACCCGTGACACTCCGGACCGGGGCACAGGTGTGCGCCTTGCGCCTGTGCCGTGTCAAATGGGCTGCCAATGATTGGCATTGTGTGGACAAGGTGCGCACTCAGTTAAGAGTGCATTAGGCCTCCACGGACCTAGGCCTAAGTGACGGACGAAGTGGGAACCGAGACGGACGCGGTCCCAAGACAGTGTCATGACAAGGGCCTGGCACGACCCAAGACAGTGTCTTGACAAGGGCCAGGCACGGCCCAAGACAGTGCCGTGACAAGGGTCAGGCACGACCCAAGACAGTGCCGTGACAAGGGTCTGGCACGACCCAAGACAGTGTCGTGACAAGGGTCTGGCACGACCCAAGACAGTGTCGTGACAAGGGTCTGGCGCGACCCGAGACAGTGTCGTGACATAAGCGGGACGTGACCTAGACGGTGTCATGACAAGGTCCAAGGCACGGCACTGGGCCGGCCCAAGGACACAGACGAGTAGCGATAGGCACGGGCCCAGTGCAGGGCACTGGCCCGGCCCAAGCCCAAGTAGGCCCAATAAGGCCCAATGAAGCCCGACCTTGTAAAATGGTAATAAAGAGCACGTGACACATATTGGTGACGGTTACCAAAGGAAAAGAAGCGGGAATGAGCATTGACTAGTTCAAACGAGGTAAAGTGCGGGAAAATGGAAGAGTGGGCTGAGGTGGAAATAACCGCCAGTTAAAATCAGGCGCCTAAATAAATATAACATGTGCTTTGACCAGCTGGACTTGTAACCGCCAATGCATGCATGGGAGAGTGGACCACGGCTTGAAGAAAGAGGGAAAATGGCGGGAACGGTTACTCCTTGTTCATGGGGTTGACCACGGCTATAAATAGATGTAATGGGCATTCATTTTGGATATCTGGTAATCTCTGAAACATTAATGAGAAAGCCTCTTCCCTTCGTGTGAAAAATAGTGTCTTACATTTCCCTTTGAATTTCTATTGTGTTCATTTCTTTGTTGTTGTTCTTGTTCGGGTGAGCAAACCTCACCGTGCACCTAGCTCATAAAATAACTGTGACAATTGTGGTATCAGAGCCTTGGTTACGTGAACGATGGCTGGAGATCAAAATGAACCATTGAAGAAACTCAAGGCTAGTGAACGCATAGCTAGACTTGAGGAGATCGTTGGAACCGAAGGTGAAGATGGTGATAACCCTCCCCCTGGAACCATTTTCGGTAATATCAAAATGCTTTCTAATGACATTCAATCTTTGAAAGAAATTATGAACAATTTGCTTGAAGCCCATAGGACCCCGTCCCCAACACCCCCGGCTCCACCCAATGTATACCGTAGGGAAAATTCAACCACGGGTGGGAACTCAAATGTAAGAACCTCAAATGAGACCCTTAATCCGACCATGGAGTCCCTTCAAAATGAAATTTCCGTGTTAAAGAGAGCCATTAACACCGGTTCTCAAAGCCTAGAGAAAAGAGGGATTAAAGTCCCCACACCGAGATCTTATGAAGGAGAACGTAGTGCTCGGGTCCTTGAGAATTTTCTGTGGGATATGGAACAATACTTTAATGCCACTAGAGTGAGGGAAGAAGACAAGGTTGTGATTGCGTCAATGCACCTCAATGGGGACGCAAAGCTGTGGTGGAGAGCTCGAGTGTCCGACGACCGGGCTGCTGGTCGTCCTGTCATCAACATGTGGGACGTTTTGAAGAAGGAGCTGCGAAGTCAATTCTTGCCATTGAACACCTCATGGATGGCAAGAGAGGCGCTAAAGAACCTAAAGCAAACTGGATCCGTCCGTGAGTATGTTAAGTCTTTTTCGTCTTTATTGCTTGATATAAATGACATGACTAAGGAGGATAAGCTGTTTAACTTTGTATCGGGTCTCAAATGGTGGGCCCAAATTGAGATTCGGAGGCAACGAGTTCATGACCTTGCCTCCGCAATCATATTGTGGCTGATGGTTTAATAGACCTTAAACCAAAAGGAAATGGGGATAAAGAAAAACAACCTGTTGCATTTAGAAAGAGGAAGAGAGAATACAAATCAAATTGGAACCGGTATAACAAACAACCTCAATCAGGGCCGCTCAAGCCCACGTTTAAGAAAAATGCACCGGTTCCTAAGAAGAGTAAAATGGGAGTGACTTGCTTCATATGCGACGGACCGCATTATACAAGAGATTGCCCCAAGAAACAACACCTAAATGCATTAAGTGAGGAAGTACAAGAGGAAGAACAACGAGTGCAAAATGATGAATTTAGGGCCACCTCTTTGAGACTACTTAATGCCATTAGTCATGACACACCTTCTTTAGAAGGATTGATGTATTTTCGTGTAACTTTGAACGGGAAACCTATAGTTGCTATGGCCGACACCGGCGCTTCACATAATTTCCTGAACTCGAAGGCCGCCCAAACTTTGAAACTGAATTTAGTCCCTTCCGACACGAGATTGAAAGCTGTAAACTCTAACGCTATAGCAACTAAAGGTAGAGCCCCAAATGTGACTCTGAAAGTAGGGGATTGGGAAGGAAAGACGGACTTCACGGTAGTGGACATAGACGATTTTGAATTGATTCTAGGCAATGAATTCTTTCGGACAGCAAGGGCCTCGGTCACCCCTCACCTAGGGGGGATGATGATAAGCGACCCGACAAAACCTTGCTTTGTCAAGGCGTGGTCCACTACTATGAAACCTCCGGGCCCGTTACAAACATTATCCGCAATGCAACTCAAGAAAGGGTTTAGGAAAGGACTCCCTACTTTTGTAGCAACCCTAGTTGAGATTAAACCGGGGAAGAAGGTGGAAGTACCAGATGTAATTGTGGGGGTACTGGACGAGTTTAAGGATGTGATGCCCTCTGAATTACCTAAGCATTTACCGCCTAGGAGGGCCATCGACCACAAAATTGAGTTACTGCCAGGCTCTCGACCCCCTGGGCGCGTCCCATACCGAATGGGGCCGGCAGAACTTACCGAGCTGCGTAGACAGCTAGAGGAATTGCTTGATGCAGGTTTTGTTCAACCTTCTAAAGCACCGTATGGGGCACCGGTGTTGTTCCAAAAGAAACAAGATGGGTCCTTACGAATGTGTGTGGACTATCGGGCCCTAAACAAGGTAACGGTGAGAAACAATTATCCTATTCCTCGTGTCGATGATCTTTTTGACAGGTTGTCCAAGGCAAAATACTTCACCAAGTTGGACCTGCGCTCGGGTTATTGGCAGGTTCGGATCGCGAAAGGGGACGAGCCCAAGACCACTTGTGTAACTCGTTATGGCTCTTTTGAATTTCTTGTAATGCCGTTTGGGCTCATTAATGCCCCGGCTACCTTTTGTAACTTAATGAATGATGTCCTTTACGATTACCTCGATCGTTTTGTTGTGGTTTATTTGGATGACATTGTTGTATACTCGGAATCCCTAGAGGAGCATGTAACACACTTAAGAAAAGTGTTTGAAAAGCTAAAGGAACATGAACTCTATCTAAAGAAAGAAAAATGTGAATTTGCCCAAATCGAGATCATGTTCCTTGGGCACAAAATTAGTCAAGGACATGTAAAAATGGATGAGGCCAAGGTCAAGGCCATCTTGGATTGGTCCTCACCCAAAAATGTATCAGAGTTGAGATCATTCTTAGGATTAGCCAACTATTATAGAAAATTCATACTTGGCTATTCTAAGAAGGTCTCGCCTCTAACAGATTTGTTGAGAAAAGATAGAGTGTGGTCGTGGTCCGAACAGTGCCAAGAAGCCTTTAGGGCCCTCAAGAGTGCAGTGTCAACGGAGCCGGTCTTGAAGTTGCCATGCTTCGACAGACCTTTTGAGCTTCATACGGATGCCTCTGGACGTGCCATTGGTGGGGTGCTTGTTCAAGACAAACATCCGGTAGCCTTTGAAAGTAGGAAGTTAAAAGAGCATGAAGAACGGTATTCTACACATGAGAAAGAGATGCTTGCTGTAATACATTGTTTACGTGTATGGAGACACTATCTTTTGGGAGTGAAATTCGTGGTTCGTACTGACAATATTGCGAACACCTATTTCAAGTCACAAAAGAAGTTGTCATCCAAACAAGCCCGTTGGTAAGAATTTGTAGAAGAGTATGATTTTGTATGGGAACACAAACAGGGGAAGCATAATGTAGTCCCGGATGCTCTAAGTCGTAAGACCCTAGAGCTTGTCGCAGCCTTGTCACGGGTTGAGACGGACTTCACCGGACGTGTCAAGGAGGCGGCCCGGACCGACCCTATGTACCAACGGTTAAAACAACAGGTAATCAGTGGCGAAGCACGCAGGTACTGGATCGATGATGATTTAATCTTTGTGCAGGGTGCTCGTTTGTATGTCCCTGCAGGTAAAATCCGAGTGGAACTGTTGCGGGAATGTCACGATGCGAGGTGGGCTGGACATCCAGGGCGCGAAAGAACCCAGGCATTGCTGGAGCGCAGCTATTACTGGCCGAAGATGGGACAGGAGATCGAGGCCTATGTCAAGTCATGTCTCGTTTGCCAACAAGACAAACTTGAGCGAAGAAAAGAAGCGGGTCTTCTACAACCACTACCAACACCTAACAAGCCATGGAAGTCTTTGTCGATGGATTTTATTTCTGGTTTTCCTTGTGTTGATGGACAAAAATCGGTAATGGTTGTAGTAGATAGGTTTTCGAAATATGCCATTTTCATGGCAGCCCCAAACGCTTGTCCAGCGGATCAAGCCGCCCAACTCTTTTTCAAAAACGTGGTCAAGTATTTCGGTCTACCCGAAGATATTGTAAGTGACCGAGATTCTAGATTCACGGGTCGGTTCTGGACAACGTTGTTTAACTTAATGGGGTCTCAACTAAAATTTTCCACGGCCAACCATCCTCAAACGGATGGGCAAACGGAACGAGTAAATGCCTTGTTGGAAGAATACTTGAGGCACTATGTGACGGCCTCCCAAAAGAATTGGGTGGAACTCATGGACTCTGCTCAATTTTGTTATAACTTGCACAAGAGCAGTGCCACGGGCTTCAGCCCATTTGAGTTGGCCATGGGTTGGCAGCCCCTCACTCCACACGAGATTGTGAAACAAAATAGGGGAAAGTGCCCGGCTGCACAACGCTTTGCGTTAGATAAACAAGAGCTCCTTGACATGGCGAAGGACAGCCTTGACAAGGCAGCTAGGCGTATGAAAAAGTATGCGGACAAAAAGAGGAGACCCTTAGAATTTAAAGTAGGGGACAAAGTAATGCTTAAACTCACGCCTCAAATATGGAAGAAAATAAATAGCAAAACAGTGCATCGTAGCTTAGTGCCTAAATATGATGGACCCTTTGAAATTGTTAAAAAGGTTGGACCCGTTGCTTACCGATTGGATTTACCCCAGAGGCTAAAGGTGCACCCCACTTTTCATGTTAGTTTTCTTAAACCTCACGTTGAGGACCTAATGGGTGCACACTTAAAGCAAAAAAGGGCGCCACCTACCATTCGGAAGCAATTTTCACAAGAGGTGGAAAAAGTCCTAGACCATCGGGTATATGGTCAAAGTAAAAAGAACAGGAGATGAGACTTCCTGGTTCAATGGAAAGGCACTCCTATTACGGAGGCTACGTGGGAACGAGACGTAACTTTGTGGCAATTTGAGGACAAAGTTGCGGAGTACCTTAATTCCCTTCCGAGGACGTCAGGTCTTTCGGGTGGGGGAGGTTTGTAAGACCCGTGACACTCCGAACCGGGGCACAGGTGTGCGCCTTGCGCCTGTGCCGTGTCAAATGGGCTGCCAATGATTGGCATTGTGTGGACAAGGTGCGCACTCAGTTAAGAGTGCATTAGGCCTCCACGGACCTAGGCCTAAGTGACGGACGAAGTGGGAACCGAGACGGATGCGGTCCCAAGACAGTGTCATGACAAGGGTCTAGCACAACCCAAGACAATGTCATGACAAGGGCCAAGCACGGCCCAAGACAGTGCCGTGACAAGGGTCTGGCACGACCCAAGACAGTGTCGTGACAAGGGTCAGGCACGACCCAAGACAGTGTCATGACAAAGGTCTGGCAGGACCCAAGACAGTGTTCTGACAAGGGTTAGGCACGACCCAAGACAGTGTCATGACAAGGGTCTGGCACGACCCAAGGCAGTGTCATGACAAGGGTCTGGCGCGACCCGAGACAGTGTCGTGACATAAGCGGGGCGCGACCTAGACGGTGTCATGACAAGGTCCAGGGCACGGCACTGGGCCGGCCCAAGGACACAGACGAGTAGCGATAGGCACGGGCCCAGTGCAGGGCACTGGCCCGGCCCAAGCCCAAGTAGGCCCAATAAGGCCCAATGAAGCCCGACCTTGTAAAATGGTAATAAAGAGCACGTGACACATATTGGTGACGGTTACCAAAGGAAAAGAAGCGGGAATGAGCATTGACTAGTTCAAACGAGGTAAAGTGCGGGAAAATGGAAGAGTGGGCTGAGGTGGAAATAACCGCCAGTTAAAATCAGGCGCCTAAATAAATATAACATGTGCTTTGACCAGCTGGACTTGTAACAGCCAAGGCATGCATGGGAGAGTGGACCACGGCTTGAAGAAAGAGGGAAAATGGCGGGAACGGTTACTCCTTGTTCATGGGGTTGACCACGGCTATAAATAGATGTAATGGGCATTCATTTTGGATATCTGGTAATCTCTGAAACATTAATGAGAAAGCCTCTTCCCTTCGTGTGAAAAATAGTGTCTTACATTTCCCTTTGAATTTCTATTGTGTTCATTTCTTTGTTGTTGTTCTTGTTCGGGTGAGCAAACCTCACCGTGCACCTAGCTCATAAAATAACTGTGACACACGGATAGCTAGAAGAAGCCCCAGCGCGCTGCCACCTGTCGCTTCGCCATTGGTCAGCCCAGGCACACGCAAATAGCGTCCTGTGCGTTTTCCTCCTTTTTTTTTAATTCCCACATTTATAAATTCATCTTATAAATTATATTTGATAAAATAAATTTATTAATCGCATGAATTATGTTTAGAAAAATTAATTTATTCATCTCATGATCAACTAAAAAGCAAAAGCAACATACCCAGTGCCACAAGGGCTCCCATCTCAGCAGGGTCTGGGGGGCGGATATATGCAACCTTCCCCCTTCAGGGTATTACCCCTGAAAAGAGGCTATTTTCGAGTGCCCCCAACCTGAGGGTGAGGACTTCCCAGGAGGTCACCAATCCTAGTATTGCTCTCGCCCAAGTACGCTTAACTTCGGAGTTTTAATAGGATCTCGTGAACAAATAATTCATCTTATCTCCAAATGGGCCAAATCTGATTATCATCTCACGATAACAATTGATTACCATTTATTAAAACTTAATTCCACTAAATAAGTTTTATTGCTCTCTAAAATTAAATATATTCACTGAAGAATTTTCCAAATAACTTTTAATAAGGCAATTAACCTATCTATTAGATATCCATAAGCAAAAGTAACTTTAACTACTATCGTTACTTTTTTTCACAGCTCTCATCATTATTCCCAACTCGTTGTTCTTAAACAATTCAATAATATAGAAACAATTTCCATATTAATTTCAAATGTCAAACGTATAGCATACTTTGGACAAAGATTATAGAATCTGTTCATATACTTGCGAATCAACTAAGGGGATATCTTTATATCATTAGAGACTATAAATTCCACGTAAAACAACGGTTCCTGCCACACTTCATACCGTTACCTAACGCATGTAAGATTCAAGTCAATGCACTTTGACTAATACTTTTGGCACATCAAAGGAACAAATAATCCATACGTGAGTTCGGATTATTTCCTGTATTTAGAGTTATCGTCTTACAGAATCAATTATCTCTAATAGCAATTAAAGAAACAATTAATTCAGGTAGTCCTGCTCAGTGTTCCAATCTTATAGACAACACTAGCATAATAGTTTTGGATCCCTATTCACATGACCAAGACAAGTCATCAAAAGTATTATATTATAGTCTTACCAGACAAGTTGTTCAAACTTATCACTAATTAGGAACATAATTTGACAACATATCACTAGTTTGATCCGAGTCTATCTGTGGTTTAATCTCATTGACCATTTAAACCAAATCTGACATGTTATCTTGGACTACATCCATCTCAGGTACGTTTTAGAAAACAATCACACACGTGTTTGACTCGTAAAACATAATCAAATAATAAATAAATAAAATAATTTTATTTATCTAATATTTAAAAATAACTAATTGGGTTTTCTAGGATACCAATTCTAACAATCTCCTATTTGCCCTAAACCCAGGGATATGTCAACTTTTTGGCTATAAACTTTGACCAATACTGATCCTTAGTTGTCCCATTCTTTTGCTCACATGCTTTCATCTTTTAAGAACCTTTTGAGTTAAGTAATTTACTTAAATTTCATAGTTGTCAAATGCCCGACTTCCATAGTGAAGTAGGCAATACAAGACTAATTCACTCTTCACTATCTAATGACTCCCACTAAAAGGGTAAACACAGATTTCAGACGTCTAATGTCTAAAGTCCTTTTAGAACAAATGACCCATGATAAACTTAACAACCTTTCTTTAAATCTCATTAAATCTTCATCCTAAGAACCTATGGTGCTTATCTTGGTTCTTTCATTTTAAAATAACTGGACATTTAAATGTTAACAGCTCATGACAATTCTACACTATTCTCAATGAACAAAATTCCACCTTTATATACAACACTTAGAAAGTCACTACTTTCTAGCCATGTCACACGTACTCTCATGGTTCACCAACCATTGATTCAAATCACTAGGACTTGATAACCATCATTAAATCTAGAATTCAATGAATAAGATGCTCATCTACATCCACAAATAGACTTCCTCAATTTGCATACTATATGCCCTTGACCCTTGGCAACAAACTTGTTTGGTTGTATGATATACATAACCTTTCCAAGATGACTATTCAAAAAATTTAGTCTTGACTTTCGTTTCCCATATCTCATCACAATGAGATACAATACATAAGAGCACGGACTTAAGCATAGCTTCTAGCTATAAGGTTTCCTCAAAGACAGTCCCTTCCTTTAAGGTATAACCCATTGCCATCAATCTAAACTAGAAGGTCACAACCTTATCGTCCAATGAACTCTTTATACTCTTAGATCCATTGAGATCCACTCTAATGGACTTAATGCTTATCGATGCCTCTATAAGTTTCCAAACTTAGTTAAAATATAATTACTTTAACTTAACTTTTATTGCTCTGACCAATTGGTCTGTATCTTTATACTTAAGAGTTTCATTGTCATCTAAAGGATCAGATTCACCATCATACTTAACCGTTAAGACTAAAGACATGAATCCGTCAGGTGACCCTGACTATCCTCCCACTACACCAAATCTCTCATGTATTTAGTGTGACAATAACCTGGTTAAAGATATATCTAATACATCATGTACACTATTTGTTGTATCAAGCTGTAGAGACACAATATCTCATAATGTCAATCTATGCAAAACAAGCTATCTGTTATACTTTTATAACACTTTCTAAAACTTCTGACGTAACAAACCTTTTGATTTATTAATGTGACTCATCACATGAATCTTACCATATTCAATAAAACGTTATTGATCCTTTCTACAACTCATTGTGATACAGAAAAAAAAAAAAAAAGAATTCTCCTGAAACCACCATTGCAATCTAATCAAAGTGACTTTATACAATTGCCTAACTAATCCCAACTTTAATCTTTAATTCTTTGTACTTTTCAAAGGATTCAAGACTTTAATCTTCATAGGTATATCCAAACATCATTTAAATGAGTAGTCATTCATAAATATTTTACGAAATACTCATTGCTTCCATCCACTTGTAGTAGTCCATAAACATTTTATGAACAAGTTGTAGCAGCTTAGAGGTTCTGCTGCCCTTACTGTTAAATACTCTTTCAGTCACCATTAATTCGAGCATGATTCACATACCGGTTACCATTTAGTACTTAATGATCGAATGGGACAATCAAACCGGTTTTTGAATCATACTAAATTAAAGTGACCTTATATCAAGTACCACTTAAGAGCGATATGGAATTCAGGAAATTCTTCTTTTATATAGTTACACAGCTTAGCTTATATTAGAAAAATAAATTACCATTAACATAGTTTTGATTAAAATAAGTTAGCTATCTAAAAGTGTACCCTTTAAATAAACACTTTGTCTACTTAACTATCAGTCTATTTTTCAGAAAAATAACTGAAAGACTATTTTAAAACAAATAGTGGTGAAATTTAAATTTCTAAAGTACATTAAGATAGTAACTTCAAAATCAAAACTACATTCCTTAACTTAACTACTATCTCTTGGTGCCATTACTGAAAGCCCACTCACTATGACACTAGTGAATTATCTACTAGTCACAACTAGAGGAGATAGGATATCAAATACCTTGTCATGTTGGCTTTCCAGTCTTGGAAACAATAGTACCTAAGTACCTAGGCAATTCATTTATAAAAAAAACATCCAGTACTGTTATAACAGAGACAAAACTATTTTGACTCATGCTTTATCTTGCCCACTTGAGGTTCCAAATTCCTGAAATAGATGCTTATACTAAGTGGACTCTCACTTAGTTCTCATGACACCTTTAGTTAAACTGTACTTTCATCCATTCAGACAACGAGTAATCTCTACTACTCGATGGATTCAGTCTAAGCTGATTGAAAGACCCTAATAGGCAAGTCAGGATCATATCCTCTTGATATTAGCTATCAATATTTGCATCAAGAATTCCAATTCAATTAAATAAGCAATCATCATATAACGCGCAATTGAATTGAACTTTCTTAATAAAATCGTGTCCCTATCATCTTTTTCATTATTTGTTCCCATGCTACTAGTTCTTTAATCAAACACTTCTTTCAAATATCTGATCATCTCTACTATAGTTGAATTTTCAAGTACCTAATAGTAGAAAATGTTTGACATCTAATGTCTGAATTTTGTAACTGACTAATTCTTTAGTGTAGACTAACGTTCCTAACTCTTTTTCAACTTAGTAGATCTACTAGCAACAATCCAGAGAACCCTGAGCATCTACGAGCATAACAGAATAGACAAGTAACATATATACCAGTATTGATTGCAATGTATAAGATAACAGCCAATTTGAAATCAAAACTGTAAACAAGTCATGTAACATACATGATTACTTTTCTTACTTTTAGCAAACATTTAAAGTCCGAAGTTCACAATCTGGCACTTACATGTATGCCCTGGCGACCAAACTGAACTACCCAAAACAGAAGTCTAACCCATATTCGATGAACAAACACCCTCCTCGGGAGTAGTGCCCATTCACTATATTATTAGACTGGCAATGGAGACCGTGAGGAATCAACTCCCAGTCCTAGCCTTCACTTGAAATTTTAAATGGTGGATCTTTCTTTTAAGTTTGATTATCTCGTAATCAGTATTAGAATCACATTCTAAATTTTATTTCACAAATAAAAAAAACCCTAATCCAATTAGATTCCTTTAATTATCCAGCCTATGTAATCTAATCTCATTAGACACACTATGAGAACTTTCCTGTCAAATAATTCAACTTTTGAATTATCTAATCATATTAGATCTGTTTGAAAAATTCTCCCACTCGACTAAATCAAATATTTCACCAAGTTTTATGGCCTTATAACTTTATTCACGTCATACATAATATATAACTAATTTAAATAATATTGAACATGTCAACTAAAATTTATCAAATGTAATATTGTCAACCAATTTGAATAACAACACTTAAGCCGTAAAGATTGGAACAATTAAAGATTTTTCTAAAATACTTTAAGAAAATATTATCATATAATCTTAATTAAAATATCATTCTAATTGATTAATTATTTATTTATTTCCTTTTAAAATAAAATAAAAAATGACATCTGCCCAGCACCACCCCCTTTTATTTATTTATTTACTTTTTAATTTTAATTTAAATAAATAAATAATTATTTTAAATTTTAATCTTATTTGATCATAAACCAAACATCTAATAATATTTTTTGTTTTGGATTATCATAAAATATTGAACAATTGAATATTTTATACCTTGGATCAAAATCTAATCATATTACATTTAGTAATCTAAATCGTTCAACTCTTTGAATATCTAATCTTATTAGACTTGATTTAAAATATGCTCCTGAATTGAATTATGATTCATCTAAAATTTTAAACAATTTAAAACTTTAATGAACCTTCAATGCTGTTATTAAACTCTTTACAAAAATCTTCAGGATTACCTTTTTCCTTTAATGAAATTCCTAAATTTCATATTTTCATAATTCTACATTGATACGACTAGAGCCATGTCGCTAGATGACCCGTCAGCTAATCAGGACCCACCCATGTGACACGTCAGCAGAGGATTAAGAAGATATTTAGGAGGCTTATATTATTTAGTTAAGTATGTTTAAGGTCCAGTTAATCTAATGTAAATAATGACCTAAGATTAGCAGAGAGAGTATGGATTAGGTTTTGTGTGTCTCTTCTCCATATCTCTTTCTCTCTTTCTCGGCCCCCTCTTTCTCTATATATCTCTCTAATCTTCTTCCTTATCTAACCCTAAATTTCATTATACTTGCTATGCGTTACTTGTAATTACATCATATATAGCGAAATATACGATACAATTTAGCTATCATCTCATTGATTTGGTGTGTTAGATTGGATTTGCTTGATTGATTTGGTGTGAGTTAAAGTTAAATCACAACAATTGCTATCAGAGCTTTTCCTTTCCTCGAACCTAATCTAACGGTTGATAACATGCATTCTCAAGCTCTGTTTTGTGAATTGGAGGAAAACTTGAGGCCACATTTAAGGTGCAATAGGAATATTTGAGAAATGAGCTGAGGACTGTCTTTTTTACACCCCAAGATGAGCTCGATTCCCGGATTACCCAAAATAGTCAATTGATGGATGGCCTTCAACGTTCGGTTCAAGGGTTATCGATTCAAGTGGGGTCAATCGTGAATATTCTCAGTGATTTGCAAGGAGCCATCAGTGGGTGTGGTGCTAGGGCACCTGATTAGGTCCCAACACCAGCTTCACGTACCTCGGATGGTGGGGTTCAGATTTACGGTAGTACCCGTGGGTCAGACCTCACAGCCCCAAGCTGAAATTGTAGTGCCCGATTCAGCTGAGCGAGGAGATGGTAACTATCACTTCCCTACTCGTGCTACTAAGATTAATTTTCCACGTTTTGACGGTGGCGATGTTAGAGGATGGGTGGGGATCTTTCATGGTGCTTGGCAATTCGCCTGAGGATCTTTCTTGCTAGAATTGGGGAAAGGATTGTCTTTTCTGCTAATGATTTATTTACTAGGCACTAATGCACCGGGTCCCAATAGTACTCTCAAGTTAAGCATGCTTAGACTAGAGTAGTACCAGGATGGGTGACCTCCTAGGAAGTCCTTGTGTTGCCAATCCTATAAGGTTTGGGGTCCTCGGAAACAGCCTCTCGGCAGGGTTACAACCTGAAGGGGTAAGGCTACTTATATCTAAACCCCCAGAGCCTAGCCCTTGAGGCACTGGGTCTGTTGTTGTTATTGATGTTATAGGATGACTTTTTCTTTGTCAGAATTACTTTGCTATGGATAGACACGTTGAGGCGAGTCAAGTCCAACTTGCTAGTGTTTCCCTTGAAGGAGATGCACTTTCGTGGCACCGTGCGTATGCGTGTGCATGGCCCTCGGGTAGCATCATTCCTTGGGGACCCTATTTTACTAGTGTTTGTGGTCGTTTTGTAGGTAATAATGACGACCCATTATCGGAGTTGATCCAATTGAGGCATACTGGTGATTTGAATGATTATTTGAGTTGCTTGTGAGTTGATGTGGTTTGTTTGAGGCCCAATGCATCTGTGCTTTTTTGGGTGGTTTGAAGGTTGAGTTGGCTGGATGGGCTAGAATGTTTAAACCCACAACCTTACAAGACACGATCGAGTCAGCAATCTTACAAGAGCAAAGCTGTACTCATTGGGCCTGAGCCACGGGTAAAAGCTCCAATAAAATGCTTCCCCCCCCCCCCCCCCCCCCCCCCCCCTCCCCCCCACCTACTACTTCACATCGTAATAGCTCAGGTTACCCTAATAAATTGCCCCCACACCTATCGAGGCCTATTGCAACCTATAGGCTCCCACACCCAAACACAACCTCATCCCACACAAAGAACCAAAATTGGGGTCAAATTCAATTGACTTCCGCAGAGGTGGAAGAACATTGAGCTAAAATCTCTGTTTTTATTGTCATGAACACTTTAGCCCTGGTCACAATTGTTTCCTGAAGAAGAGGTATCAAATGTTTCTTATAGAAGTGGATCACAAGGAAGTAGTTGCTGCGGTTACCAACGGTGTTGCAACAGGCGATAGCCCCATCCAAGCCAGACCCGGACCTCAACCCTCATATTTCAATTTATGCTCTTGAGGGGATTGCTCAATGTCAAAGTATGAGGATTCATGGCTCTTGTGAGAAGCGGGTAATTAGTATTCTTATTGATAGTGGAAGTACCCATAACTTTATCGACATAGCCTTGATTCGACAATTTAAGAGTTTTGTGGATGCATCGCATAGACCCGCGGTTACAGTGGCTAATGGCAAACAATTGATATGTGCCAGGTTGTGCTGTGACTTTCAGTGGAAAATGACATATATCAATTTTGTGTCCAATTTTCTAGTTATCCCACTCTCAGGGTGTCATAAGGTACTCAGGATACAATGGTTGCAAATGTTGGAAAAAGTCCTAGCCTGCCTTTGCCTCTCTGCGACGGTCTATATCCTTTGGTATGAGCGTAACCTGAGGATTCAACGTTCACAGTCCAGACGTTCCGCTACTGTCATCGAGGAGATCGCAGGATTGGTTCGTAGCCATCTTATTGCTACTCCTACGCTCTGTGATGCTCACCGTCATACTCAGCTTCTGCAGGAGTGGGGTGTTGAGCACTAGCTCTTTGTTTTGGCTTTTCGCTTTGTTTCCTTTGTTTGGTCATGTTGACCTTTGATGCCTTGCTTTGTTTATTTCATTCATTTGATTCATTAATGTAGGCATTTTTGGTCTTGACTTAGGGTATGCACCTCATAGACTTGTACATATATATTTTTTTCACATATATGGTAAATATTACCGACTTACCAAAAAAAGACTTCAAGGAATTTGTCACATGGCAGGGTTGCGAAGTTAAATTGCGAGGAGCACCAAAACTACCTAAATTAGTGTCTGAAACGTCGCTGCATAGTGTTCAAACCGTGACTGCCAAGCTGTATGCAGTATAGCTCATGGGTACTACAGACCCCAACTATTACAGCCTGCAGCTGTCGGGAATAGCCTTTGACAAGTCCAAAAATGAGCTCGCTGGTTTTTTATATGAATTTAGGGGTTGGTTGCTGAACCGAGACAATTACCACCCTCTAGACCGAGTTTGATCATCGTATTCTTCTCAAGGAGGGAAGTAATCCCTTTAATCTTCAGCCTTATCGTTACCTCTGCTTTCAAAAAGATGTGATTGAGAGGTTAACTCAAGATATGCTCAACTTAGGAGTAATTCAAAATAGCTCTTCTCCTTTCACTTCACCGGTCCTACTAGTGAACCAGTCGTACTAGTGTAGACAAAAGACGATAAGTGGAGATTGTGTATAAACTACAGAGCTCTCAATAAGATGACAGTATAGAGAAGTTGCTCGATGAACTTGGTGGTTTAGTCCTTTTCAAGAAGCTTAACTTTCGCTCCAGGTACTGGCAGATTAGGATGTCCCCACAGTGTGTACAAGACTGCCTTCCATACACACGCCGGCCATTTTGAGTTTACTGTCTTGCCATTGGGGATGACGAATGCTCCGTCTACATTTCAAGGGATCATGAATGAAACTTTCTGCCCCTACTTACTTAAGTTTGTGCTGGTCTTCTTCATTGATATTCTGGTTTATAATGCTTCGTGGGTTGAGCACATGCATCGCCCATTCGAAGTGCTACGTGACAGTTAGTTTTTGGTTAAATGCTCTAAATGTTCTTTTGCTACAAGGAGAATTGAGTTTTTGGGGCATGTTGTTTCAAGCAAGGGAGTGGCTACTGACCCCAAGAAATTATGTGCCATTCATGAGTGGCCCCGACCCTTGAACATCAAGCAACTTAGGGGGTTTTTGGAACTCACTAGATATGATCGCCATTTATAGAGCGGCATGGCACCTTAGCTCAGCCCTAAACTGGCCTACTGAAAGAGGGGAGCTTTGGTTGGTCTAGTGACACTGAGCACGCATTCGATTTTTTGAAGAGAGCTTTGACTTCAGCTCCTGTCCTTGCTTTGCCCGATTTTTCTAAGGTTTTTGTGGTGGAAATCAAAGCTTTTAGGGTCGGGATTGGAGCCGTTTTGATCCAAAAATGTCACCCTTTAGCTTTTATCAACCGAGTACTAGCTCTGAGACATCATGCTTGGTCTGTTTACGAGCGGGAGTTGTTAGCCATTGTTTTTGCAGCTGACAAATAGCAATAATATTTGATGGGCCAACACTTCATCATAAGCACAGATTAGTAGGGCTTGAAGCACCTGTTGGAACAAAAATTGTCTACTCTGTTCCGAAATTTCTAGTTGTCCAAGTTGATTGGGTTTGATTAAGACATAGTTCACAAGCATGGCAAGGAAAATTGAGTGGCCAATGCTTTATCCCGAGGTATTCTGTATGACGGTATTAGTGATCTCATCGGACTTTCTAGCTTGACTCTGCCAATCATGGCGTACGGACCTCCTTCTAGCTTAGAGTATTCGTGAGAAAGAGGATGACTTGCTTTCACACCCCAAGTTTTCATTGCGAAGGAGGCACCTTCATAGGAAGGGTCAGCTAGTGGTTGGCTGAGATTTGAATTCACATTAAACGATACTGTTATGGCTCCATGATTCCTTAATGGGAGGTCAATCCAGCATGGAGGCGACATACCGATGTGCTCGCACCCTTTTCTTTTGGAAGGGGTTGAAGAGTGATATTCGCCATTACATACGACAATGCACGTTGTGTCAGCAACATAAGTACGCGGCCATTGCATCCCTGGGGTTACTGCAACTGCTCCCTATTCCCGACATGGTTTGGAGTAGCGTCTCGCTTGATTTCATCTAGGAGCTCCCCTCTTCGAATGGACATACAGTGATATTAGTGGCTGACAATCGTTTGAGCAAGTACACTCGCTTAAGTCACCCTTACTCAGTGACTTCTGTAGCTCAGCTATATCTCAACCAAATTTTTTGTCTGCATGGTATGCCCTATACCATGATTAGTGATCATGACCCAATTCTCGTGAGTACGTTGTGGCAAGCGTTGTTTGCTCACCTTGGAACACAACTTAACCTCTCCTCTTCATATCATCCACAAATTGATGGACAGACTCAAGTGCTTAACTGCTGCCTCGAGACGTATCTACGTTGTATGGTGAGAGAGCGTCTCGAGAATAGAGTAAGTGGCTACCGCTTGTAGAATGGTTGTACAATACCATCTTTCACACTACCGTCCAGGGTTCACCTTTTGAGGTGTTTTATGGGAAACCACCACCTATTCACCTTCCTTATTTGTCGAGTGAATCTTGAGTTAAAGTTGTAGACCATAACCTCCGAGCTCGAGAGGACACAATTGCCTTGCTGCGGTTCCATTTGCATTGGACCCGCAGCCGTGTGAAGCAGTATGCCGATTATCAGCACACTGACTGCGAGTTGTAGTGGGTGATTACATGTGGCTAAAGCTTCAGCCTTATGGTCAGCACAGTGTGAAGCACTGGGCCTTCCACAAGCTTCCACCCGCTATAATGGAGCATTCCATGCCCTTAATCGAGTTGGAGTTGTGGCTTATAAGCTTGATCTACTGTCTCAAGCCCACATACATCTTACAATCCATGTGTCCTTGCTTAAGCGGTGCTTCTCGATTCCCACCCACAGCATTCCGCTTCCCGATGTTTGGCCCCCAGTCGCTCCTCCACCTCAACCACTGTGTGCTCTAGACCGTCATCTTGTGAAGGGGCGCCATGTCATAGCTACTCAGATTCTCTTTCAGTGGGTTGACTGTCCTCTGGAGGAAGCCACATGGGAGTTCCTTTGTGACTTCCAGCATCGATTTCTTGATTTTGATCCTTGTGGTCGAGGGTCAACTCGAGAGGGCGGTATTAATATGATCGTTGACCCACAGTTGGAGCCACATCACTGGGTGACATGTCATGTGACACGTCAACAAAGGATAAAGAAGACGTTGAGGAGGCTTATGTTATTTAGTTAAGTATGTTTAAGGTCTAGTTACTTTAGTGTAAATAATGACCTAAGATTAGAAGAGAGAGAGTGTGGATTAGGTTTTGTGTGTCTCTTCTCCCTCTCTTTTTCTCTTATTCTCGGCCCCCTCTTTCTCTATGTCTCCCACTAATCCTCTTCCTCTATCTAACCCTAAATTTCATTATACTTAGGGGTATAGTCGAGTCGAGCCGAACACCCTCTTGTTCAAGCTCGAGTTTAATAAGCCTTATCGAACTTGAGTTTGAGCCAAGCTCTTATCAAGCTTTCGAACCCCTTGTTCGATTAAAATTTTATTGTGTTCGAAGCTCAGCTCGGCTCAGCTCATTCAGGTAATTGAGCCGATTCAAGCTTCTTTTCGAGCCTAGCTGAGCTCCTAATCTAGCGAAATCGAGCTCATAACCAACATGAACTTATTATCGAGTTGATCTTCCTATCGAACCGAGTTATTCGAGTTACTATCAAGCTATTATCGAACTATTTTGGAGTTAATATTAACTGCTAATGAGCCCTTAACAAGCTCTTAATGTGTTCTTAACGAGCTCTTAACAAGCCCATGATGAGCTGTTCACGAACATTAACAAATCGAGCACCCCCTTATTCAAACTCGGCCCCGTTAAGCTTATCGAGCTTGCTTGAACTCATCGAGCCCCAATAACGAACACAAATGAGCCATAATCGATTTCGAACCTAAGTAATTCATCCAATGTTCAATTCGTTTAACACCCCTAATTATATTTACTATACCTTATTTGTAATTATGTCACACATAGTGAAATATATGATACGATTTCGCTATCATCTCATTAATTTGGTGTGTTGGATTGGATTTGCTTGATTTATTTGGTGCGAGTTGAAGTTAAATCACAACATACATACTTCAATTTTATTAAACCTGATCCTTTTAATGTTAATCATGAACATATTTAGAGTTAGCTCTGATACTAATTATTGGGTACATATTCAAAACCCTAAACGGCTTGAACAGGCATAGCAGAAAACCGATTTAAAATTCAATTTTAAATTTATAGCCCTGACCTAATTAAAATATTTATTTAGATATAGATCTTACTCTAATAGGTTCATAATTTCACAAACAAAAACATCAAATAAAACAACTATAAACATAGTATATAGAACAAGCAAAATAAAGGAAAAAAATAAATATCTCATATTTATTAAACATTCCTAAAGTGCGAATCATAAATCCGACTTGAAAATATAAAATTAGAAGAAATTTTCTTCACAACTCAAGGTCTTATTAACAATAACCTCTTCTAGCCCTGGGAATGTGGGCTCCCAAAAATATTTATTTAGGAAGAATTTCAAAGAGACATTCATCCTTTAATTTTTCGAAAAATCGTACTTTTCAAAGAATTGTTCGATTTCTAAACTGAACCCCAAGGACCCTTCGGGTGGAAATTTTTTCTAAATTGTTGATTTGGGATTCAAAAATGAACAAAAACGCTTTTAAAACATCTTGAAACGATGTCATCTTGTTGTAAACAAAGACATTTAGATTTAAGCGTAAAAGATTGCCACGTGTCAGCGCATGAGTGGTCAGCAGGTAAGCACTGGGATTCCAATCCGTGCGGCCCAGTTCCGATGAATCCCAACGTGCCACATGGCATGTTGCCATTAGTCCATGCCTTATGGCACGGATAGCTAGAGGAAGCCCCAACGTGTTGCCATGTGTCGCTTTGCCGTTAGTTAGTCCACAACACACATGGATCATGACCTATACGTTTTACTCCTTTTTTTGGGGTAAATTACATATTAGTGCCCTCAAGTTTGGTGAAATAATTTTTTTTAGTCCACAAACTTTATGAAATAATTTTTTGGTCCACATGTTAAAGTGAAATAATATTTTAGTCCAACCGCCGCTAAATCTTTCTCCAGAATTTATGAAAAGACCAAAATACCCTTTACTAAACAAAAAAGAAAAATAAATTAATTAATTAAATCATGACACCTCATCCCACTATCACCCACCGCCACACCCTCGATGTTGCCACCAATGCTAGTCCAATGCAATGCTTCACCACCACACATAGCCCTATCCGACCACTATAGGTACCTCACCCCGTCACCCTCTCTCTTTCTCCCCTCTTATTGGGCACTATCACTATGAATAGAGTTACCCAAGATATCATGAATTTAAGAGATTTGGAAATACCTTTGATTCTTTAATTTCGTTGAAGAGAATGGTTGGGAATTGGGTTTGAGGGGTGGATACGAATATTTTTTGTTGAAGGAACAAGAGAGGGTGGCAGTGGAAGTGAAGGAGGAAGCGGTGGTGGCCATGGTGGGGGAGAGGTGGTGAATAGGTGGATGAGATTTGGGTGAGAGAGAATGGGTGAGATGTTATAATTTAATTGGTTAATATTTTTATTTATTTATTTATTATTTAGTAAAGGGTATTTTGGTCTTTTTCTAAGTTATGGTGAAAGATTTAAAAGTAGTTGGACTAAAAAATAATTTTGCCTTAACCCTGTGGACTAAAAAATTATTTCATAAAGTTTGTAGAATAAAGAACTATTTTGCCAAATCTCAGGGTACTAATCTGTAATTTATCTTTTTTTTAAACACCCACATTTATAGATTCATCTTATAAATTATATTTGAAAAATAAATTTATTCATCTCATGAATTATGTTTAGCAAAATTAATTTATTCATCTCATGAACAAATAATTTAGTTCAAATATTTTGAAACAGTGTTCAAGTTGAGGCTTGCAAAGGGACCTCAAGGACAATCGAACTCTAGCTCCAAATGAGTCAAATTTGATTATTATCTCATAATAACAACCATTTAGTAAAACTCAATTCCACTAAATAAGTTTTATTGCACTCTAGAATTAAATATATTCACTTAAGAATTTTCCAAATAACTTTTATTACGACAATTAACCCCCTCTATTAGATATCCATGACCAAAAGTAACTTTAACTACTATCATTATTTTTTTCATATCTCTCACCGTAATTCCCAACTCGCCCTTCTCGAACAATTCAATAATACAGAAACAATTTTCGTATTAAATCCAAATGTCAAACATATAGAATAATTTGGCCAAAGGTTATAGAATCTATTCGGATGCTTTCAAATCAACTACGAGGGTATCTTTTATCTCATTGGAGACTATATATTCCACGTAAAACAACTGTTCCCGCCACACTTCATGCCATTATCCAACGCACATAAGATTCAAGTCAACACACTTTAATCAAAGTAACAAACAATCAATATGCGATTCAGACCATTTCTAGGGTTTAGAGTTATCATCTTTCAGATTTAATTATCTCTTACAGCAGTTAAAAAACAACTTATTCAAGTAGTGCTGCTAAATGTTCCAGTCTTATTGATAACACCAACATAATACTCTTGGATCCCTATCTACATGACCAAGACAAGTCATCAAAAATATTATATCATAATCTTATTAAACAAGTTATCCAAACTTATCACCGATTACGAACATATTTTGACAATATATCACTAGCTTGATCTAAGTCTTTATGCGGTTCAATCTCATTAACCACTTAAACCAAAATTGATATGTCCTCTTGGACTATGTCCATCTCATGGAATGTTTAACTCATAAAATATATTCAGACAATAAATAGATAATACAATTTTATTTATTTAATATTTAAAACTAATTAATTGGGTTTTCCAGAACAACAATTCTAACATTGGGCACCTCCAAGGTTTCTCTCCACTTCCTCTCAGGTGTAAGGGAAATCGATGCCCATCCTTTGATTCAAAAGCCTAGCCTTAGTTTGACTTGCCTCGCAAAGTCATCCCGATTTAGAATCTCATTGGAGCACGCCATACCTTCAACTACACACTAAATAACACAACTCTTACATTAAATAATCACAAACAACTTACTTTTAGGGCAAATGGAATAGACTTTGGAATAAAAACACAAAGATGCAAAACAAAGAAGGATTTGATTGATAGAAGTAGCATAGTGTATAACAAACAATACTTCAAAAGGATTACAACAAGGTTGCATGAGAAAAAAAATGTAGTATAGCTATTCAAAATGTAAATACCAGCCACACATTGTACGGAGACCAACTAGTATTTTAAAATACATTGCCTTTATTCATTTTCCTAATTTTTTTTTATAATAGATGAGTTATATTAAATATTTTTTATCCATTTTTTGAGTTTCTTTTTTGAATTTTTAGAATTTATTTTTTTAAATTTTCGTCTTTATTTATTTTCAAAATTTTGTTGCTTTAATAATTCATTATAAATATTTTCTTTACCTATTTTTGAGTTTTCTTTTTTGAATCTTTTTAATTTTTTTAAAAAATTCTTGATTTTTGGAAAATTTATTTCTTAAAATAATTAGTCTTTACTTATTTTCTTTATTTTGTTCTTTTTTGAAAAATAAATAATTTATTTGAAAATTTTTAATCTATTGTTTGAGTTTTATTTTCATACTTTATTTTATCATAGATATAGTTATGGTGGGTATAATAATCGAAGGAATATAAATTATTTTAATTGTGAGATATGGACACTTCTACTTAATATTTAAATAGAATAGATTATGTTCTTTTGAATATTATACCCACTTACCTATATTTAAGATAAAATAAAGTATAAAAATAAACTCAAAAAAATAGATAAAAAATTTCAAATAAATTATTTATTAGGAAAAAAAGAATTAAATAAAGAAAATAAGTTAAGATTGATATAACTTAAATGTGACACTTTTGACACTAAGAATTCAAATTAGGAATGAATTGGTTATGCTATTAGTGAAGTTAGTTTTGGAATTAATTGAGGTTGGTTATGCTATTAGTGGAATTAGTTTTAGATTAGTTAAGCTAATTAGTTTCTATAAATACATGTAATAAAAATTAGTAAAGGAACAACAACAACAACAAATCCAGTGCCTCAAAGGGCTCCCTCACAAGCTAGTAAAGCAAGCAATAACGACAATTTACTTTCTTCTTTAATATTCTATCACTCTCTAATTCTTTCTTTTTCTACTTCTTTCTAAACCCTAACTCTCTCTCTCTCTGATCTTCATCTTCTAATTCTCTTCTTCTTCAATATAAGTCACTCAAATTTAGATGTAATCCTAAAAGGTTATATCACTAGGTATCAGAGCTGCCGTTCCTCAGCACTCGAAAGTTAAATGAAAAAAAAAATGTATCATGAAGTGTCGCAACTAAACCATGGGTAGCAAATCCATCATTTGAGCAAAGGAAATTCCGTGTCCAAGATTTCAACAATTTTACTCTTTCAGTAAAGATTTCTTCTGTTCTTTATCCAATAAATGAGAATTTATTACACCAATTTTTTTTTCCTCCTTATGGCAATCTTTAAGAATTGCAATTGATTTCATCCATAATTCACGAAGTAGCATATATTAAATTTTCTTCAAGTTGAAGTGCGGCCTTAGCAGTTGTCAATTTGCATGGAAGAAATATATTTGAAAATTCTTGTGAGATAAATATTGACTACATAAAATTTAGTGATGATATTCAACATATTGCAAAAAGCCACTGTTCAATCAAAAATGCTACGAAGCTGAAGTGTACCAAGGACATATATATTTCCAACATGACCAAGTTTGAGGTTGAGTTAAAGGACTTTGGTTATGGGGCTAGTGTCCAAGAGACCACTTACAAAAATCCGGCATCATGTGGGCAAGGATAAGATTATATTGGAGGTGACTTCAGGTGTTTTTAGCATGTTAAATGAAATTAAATAATATGATGATGACATGGATATGAAAGGTGGCAATCTTTCCACATCCCCTGCCAGGGCAAATGTGGTTGTATGTGAAATTGCACAAGGTTTATTACCAGTTAGGATATTGTAGAAAACAAGTCCTAGTCATCCCACTGCTATGTACTCAACAATTTACATATATGTGCTTGTTTGCTTGGACAGAGCATATAGGCTTCAAGACAAGGAATACACTCCTACAATTGCAATCACATTCCTTGCCAAGCAAAACCTTGAACCTAAGAATTTTGCGGTAGTCTTCTTTATTTTTGATCCCCAGGGACCTAGTCATTGCATGCTCATGTGGAATCCGAACGTTGATTTTGATGGTGTATTTTAGCGCTCGCTTCTGAGAAAATTTCAATAAATTCACCTTAAGTTTTCCTCAATTTCTTCCTTGAGGACAAGGAAGTTCTTTAGCAGAGTGTAATGATACAACTAATATGTAACACTTTTGGCACTAAGAATTCAAATTAAGAATGGACAGGTTATGCTATTAGTGAAGTTAGTTTTGCAATTAATTGAAGTTGGTTATGCTATTAGTGGAATTATTTTCAGGTTAGTTGAGTTGATAAGTTTTTGTAAATACATGTAATGAAAGTTAGTAAAGCAAGCAATAACAACAATTTATGTTCTTCTTCAATATTCTATCTCTCTCTAATTCTTTCTTTCTCTACTTCTTTCTAAACCTTAACTCTCTCTCTCTCTAATCTTCGTCTTCTACTTCTCTTCTTCTTCAATATAAGTCACTCAAATTTAGATGTAACCCTAAAAGGTTACATCAAAGACTAGTTATTTCATGAAAAAGATTTTGGAAAAATCAAGAATTTTAAAAAGAAAAAAAAATTAAAAAAGATTATGATATAAGTCAAAAAATTGGGCAGAAGTAGAATTCCACATAGGTGGGTTGGAAGAAAAAAATATCACTTTATATACCTAAGGAGCTACTGCATCCATTGCCAATTGGTTTTGATGAAACCTCCTTGGGAATGTAACAATGATATCAGAGCCGTTAATTCTAGAATCGATTCCAAAGAGCTTGATTTAGTATGGGACGAACTGTGCTTTGAAGTCCTCCTCGGTCTAGTATGGGACAGACCGTGCTCGATAGCCATGCTTGACAAGCCATATGTAATGGGACCAAGTTTTGGAAAGGGCTACCTAGGAGAGGGCTACCTAAAGTAGAGTGAAGCCGTTTACGAGAGAAAAAGGACTACCTACTCAGAGTGAAGTTACCTAAAGTGAAGCCGTCGAGGACGATAGCTGTGGAGCATGGTGGTTTGATACAAGTTTAAAAATTGCACAAAAGTAGATACCCACATAGGTGGGTTAGATAGAGAAAATACCACTTTATATACATAAAGAGCTACTTTGGCTCATTACCAATTGGTTTTAGGATGGAACCTCCTTTGGTATGTGGCAATATTGATATAATCCAAGATTTCACAATCAACAATTTAAGCTTAGCTCCTCCATTCAAGTACACAAATTCACAATCAACTGGGAAAATTGAAAAATTAAGAGTATAGTATTGATTTGTATATATGTATGAGTATATCTAATAACAAGTTGGTGGAAGATTCACCATAGTATTAACAAAAAAAAGTAGTATAAAGAAAGAGAATAAGACATAAAAGAGAAATTGAGGGGTAGAGGGAGAAACACATATTGATCTCCAAACACAGCCCCCATTACAATGACCTAATCTTATTTATATTAGTAAATATCTAGGGATGTATGCCACATAAGCAGATGACTCCGCTCCTATGGCAATGACGTGGCATGGAATTGCAACTGGGTTAAGTCGAAATGTGAGGATCAAGAATATTTGTATCATACCTTTATCTTATTTTGACTCATATTAGGTTCAAAAAAGAAAACTAGAAAAATAGATAAAGAAAATATTTAAAATAAATTATTTACTATAAAAAGAGAAAAATTAAGAAAATGAATAAAGATAATATATTTTAAAAAATAAAGTTTAAGACAATAAGAATTTTAAAAAGCAATAAAAGGATTCAAAAAACTAAATTTTAAGAACAAAAAGTATTTTACAAATTATATTTTATTTTATAAAATTTTGATGCACCAATTAGTGGTACATCAGGAAGATTGATAGGGAATTAAGGTTAGAGAAGAGAAGAAGAGGGGAGAGAGAGAGTTAGGGTTTGAAGGGAAGGGGGAGATCAAGACAGAGAAAGAGGAAGACAAAGAAAGAAAGAGGAGAGAGAAAATGTTTATTTATTTGATACCTTAATCTGATTTGTTACAAGTACTTATACTCTCATCAACACATTCTTATTATATCTTTCTAATTACATGTATCATTACCCCCTCCCCCCGCCCGAGAACTTCCTTGCCCACAAGGAAGAAAGTCTGGAAAATGAAGAGCAAGCTCATAGTGGTCCTCCCATGTTGCAATTGGCACCCCCAACTCTGACTCCCTAGATTTTGGGACCTAAGCAACCTTCGAGGAAAACCCCTCGATGTGATCCTTTTCCTTTGGTAGCAAGTAGAAATTCATAATTTTCATCTTCTATATTTTCGCATCAAAGAATGTTTGCTTGACCCCCCAAATAGCCATTATCCATTGCCTTAGAATATAACACACATATATGTAGTAGTACTCAATTAGTTCAATATTAGTAACAACTGCAGAATACCACCTCCCACAATTCTCATCCTTCTTAGAGGATAAACCAAGACCAGTTTCTTTCTTCATCTTGGTAGTTACCATGGCTTAATTTCCCTGCACCGAACCAGTGCCGGCATTACAAAATGAAGAGTAAAGGCCACGCAGCACCCATGCCTTTCCCTTCAAAGTGAACGACATTTGTAACCAATCAAAGTCCCAAATAATAGAATCAAGGATAATCAACATTTGAATATCCAGAACCATGTCACAGCCTCCCAAATCAATTAAAAGGATGTCACTGGCAAATTCGTGACCTTGAGCACTCCAATGGAAATCACGACATAACTCCCGACATTGGATTGTAGTCCCATCAGCCATCACAACTAACAGAGTCGGAGTAGGTAAAGAAACACACCCCAACCACTGAGCCTTCGTACAATCAAGAAAATTATGGGTGCTACCACTATCCATAAGATTTTGAAGTGGTGTACGATGGTGAAACCCTATAATCGGCATTGTACTAACAGAAGAAACGCTTGCCAAAGCATTACACGAAATTTGGGGCCTATCGTCAACCACGGTATCACCCAAGTCAAGAAGTAAATCATCAGGATCATCATGGGCAAATTCTTTAGGGGCACCAGAAAGCATTTTTAGTTGAAGGTTTTTAACTTTACAAAATTTCATGTGACCTAGAGCAAAAGATTCATTACAAAAGAAACAAAGGAATTTTGTTCGACGATCCTTAATCTGGGCCGCGGAGATAATACATCCATCGCGTGTATTACTATGAGACCGCAATCCAAAATTGGAAGAAGAGTGCACCACTGAACCCGAAGGTTGTATCACCGAGGCTGCAGGGGTGCGAAACGACGTGGGCTGAGAGTGTCCGGGAACTGATGAATGCGGGTTCAAGAACAAATGAGCCTCCTATAATCTGGCTAATTTCATAGCGTGGTGCAAAGTTATGGGTTAAAGCATGAGAACAGAATGCTGAATTGAGTCCTTTAACTCGGTGACAAAACACAAAACCAAGTAATCTTCTGCAAGACTCAAACGAGGCACTAAACCCTCAAATTGCTTTTGATATTCTATCACACTACCATTTTGATGCAATTTCATCAATTCAGCTATTGGATCTTCGTAAACTTTACCAAATCTTTGAATTATTAACGCTTAATATTCAGACCTCACTACTTCCTCAATTGGTTGTGTATGAGTTTTAAGGAAGGCACGATGCCATTCAAGAGCGTCATCCTCAAGATGCATCGATGCGAGTTTAGCTTTTACGGAGTCATGAGTTTGATCATAGTAAATAATTGTTCAGCTTTCCGCACCTAATTTTTGACTCCATCACCACCAGGGAAACACGAGAAATCTATTTCGGACAGTCGAGTATTAAATTGATATCGTGAAGGATCGGGAGAGGTTAGACTAGAGCCAGTGATTGAGGCAATTATCAGAATTATAGGCGGATCTGAAGGTCGGCCGAGTATGCCATCACCAGGTCGGTGATGACTCCGTACATCACACAAAATCTCCATGATTTTGCTCTGTTCCTGCTTGATAGAAGAAATATCCAATTGAACACGACTTTCGAAAGCCTGTAAGCCCTCGTCCATGGTATGTTGCAATTGAGCTTTAGTGTTGTCTAATCGAGCCTTAAGTCGGTGCAAATCCGTGACACTATGGGTGCCATCAGCCATGATTGATCCAAACGCATCAAGAACCTAAAATCTGATACCAAATGATGCATTAATTAGTGGTACATTAGGAAGATTGATAGGGAATTAGGGTTAGAGAAGAGACGAAGAGGGGAGAGAGAGAGTTAGGGTTTGAAGGGAAGGGGGAGACCGAGACAGAGAAAGAGGAAGAAGAAGAAAGAGAGAGGAGAGAGAAAATGTTTGTTTATTTGATACCTGAATCTAATTTGTTACAAGTATTTATACTCTCATCAACACACACTTATTATGTCTTTCTAATTACATGTATCAAATTTATCTTTATTATATTTACTTTAGAGAAATATAATGATATTTGGCGGAAAAATAAAATGAAAAATTTATATAAAAGGCATGCAATTCATAAGATGAAAAAGTAATTTTTAAATAAAACTACGAATTAGAATTTTTAAAATATAAACATCTTCTATGCCTTTTACAAAAAACAACTAGTTTATATATCGATTACATGTTTAAAGCATACATTACCTCAACAAAATCAAGTAAATCTTACATGTTTAAAGCATACATTACATCAACAAAATCAAATAAATCTTACATCATACTCGCTATTATATAATAAAGATAAAGATTTCCAATTTCTAAAAGTTATTCTCATTGTCTTATTCCCTACTCATATAAATTCATTCTCACATACTAAACCACGCCTTGGAGTTAAAATAAAACCCCATCTGGCTTCTTTTGTTTGCAATCCCACAAATGAACCCCCTTCCTTCACTTGTCTGGCCAATCCAATATCCAAAAAATCAAAAAAAAAAAAAAAAAATTGATTTTTTTTTTGGGTCACAAAAAAAACATAGATAATGTTATAAAATTAGGGACATATTATACTCAATAAAATAATAAAAATACAAACTTAAATATAATTAGAGAAAGATAGCAAGTATTTTACTCCAAAGCTTAAGAACCAAAATCATATTATTTTCTCTTAAATTTTTTTCATTCTTAACTTACACACTAGGTCCCATCTATACATATATTAATCTCAAGTTACTTATCATCCTCAAAACTTTTCCCGCCAGTATCTGAATACTTTAAGGATGCTTTCATATTTTTTTTAAAAAAGAAAAACAAATTGCTCATCCCACAATGTCCCTACTATTGTACAGTTACTTAAAAAACGAAAACTTGCTTCCATCCATCTTCTCCTTTTTGGAGCCTCAATTTCCACCATTGCCACCACTTCCCATATCATTCCAATGAAAAAAAAAAAAAAATACAATTCTCCCGCAACTATTGATAGCATTGGTAGGTTTGCTAGAAATATTACAGTCTCACTTATACATTTTGGATCCTCCATCCATTTGATGTTGGCAAGGGACTCATCTTCTAATTATTCTTCATGGTTGTATGATTGTTTATAAATATTGCATGTATAATTAATGGATTTCTAATTATGTAGAGAGTGGGCGCGTGGGTACCTTTCCAGGGGCCGGAGTCACCGCCAACGACTCGCCGTCGACCTGCCGACCCAGTCGTACAGCTGTGGCTGCCGTCCTTCAACGCTCGGTGGCCTTCGAAGGAGCACCACTGCCTCCTTCTTCAACAACCAGGCTCGCCACCACCACCACAACCTCCACCAACGCTCTCCACCCCTAGACTCTACCATCCACCACCGAATCCCATCATTTCCACCACCACCCAACACCATTTCCCCCAGACCCATTTTCACCACCAAACACCACCATCTCCATCTCCAACACTAGATTCCACCACCACTCACCACCATCTCCGGTCCACCCAGACCCAACCGCCACCATATTCCGGCGCCAACCAGCAGATTCCATCACCTATCGCCACCAACAGCTCCCATCATCTCCAATTTCACATCCTAACACCGGCCTTCATCAAATCCACCACCACCCTTCCCCACCAACACGTCCTCCTCCCTCCGGCCTTTGTTTTGCCCCCTTCCACTGCTCACATGAGCAACAACGCTTGCAATGCCAACTTCAAATGCAGGGGTGTCGGTCTTCGTTGACGGCCTACCAGAAAAAATGACAAACTCATGGCCTAGAGCTATTTTTCGTGGCTTTAGGTCAATCTATGACACCTTTATTCCTGTGAGAAAAAGGCTAAGATCTAGATGGTCTTATGGCTTTGTTCGATTTTATGACTTCAATGAAGCTACACGGGCAGTTACCCTCATGAATGGACGATGGGTGGTGGGTGTCAAGCTTAGAGTGCAATGGGCAAACCCAGACAGAAGGTCAGTACCTCCACCCGCACGTAGCCAACAGCAGGAAAGGGTTGCCTAACAGGTCAGAAACACAAGTGATACTCAGGAAAAGGGGAACACACCACCTAATCGAGGTGGGGAAGATGTCAACACAACTACTCCGACGATTGAGGTGTCGAATACCAACAGGAATGTCGAAGCATGGCTTGAGCGGTCAATTATTGGCCATTCGTCAGATGAGGTCAGTCTTGATGATATACTTACATTTATCACGGAGAATGAACTCTACGAGCTAACTCCTAAAGGCTTAAGCAACACTACCTTTATCTTAGTTTTTAACTCTGTTGGCACCTTGGAATCCTACCTGGGCTCGCGCAAGGAGACTCTTCTACGGAAGTTTAGAGAGGTGTACAGGTACTCTTGTGAGACCCTTGGGTCCCTTAATAGAAGAGTGTGGCTTGAGATTCATGGTCTACCTGTCCATTATTAGTCCAAGGACTGTTTTGTGGATATCGCCAAAGTGTGGGGAAAATTCATAAGAGTGGACTCGAGAATGTCCGCTATGAGGTGCGCTGATGTTGCCAGGATATTGATTGACACCTGTTTCACAACTTACATTCATCAATTAGTCCAGGTTCAGTTTAGTGGGGGAATCTCGCCTGGTCCTCGTTAAAGAAGGCATCTTTGTATTGATCCCTGATTATTCTCCTAGTGCTGTTGTCCGTGCGGCCTCGAACAGATTGGCTAGAGAGCAGGCATCCTTTTCATCACAATCCCAACCAGAAAGTCAGTGCAACGATGTAGCTCGACATACTTCATGGGTTCGACCCTCCTTGGAGCAGATCACGGATTCCTCGAGTGCTTGTAAGGTGCCTGGAACTTCTATCCCTTGGTCTACAAATGAAGGATCGGGGGTTACTTCGATGTCGTTCAATTAGATTTTCTTCCACCTCAATGGTCAGACCATTGGTAGATGGGCATTGGAATGCTCTTTTCCCTTTGAGACACTGCAGCCTTGCCTTCTTCAGCCTTTGACCTATCCTCCAAGTTTACTTCCGTGGGTGGAGGAAGATGTCGATAGATGGTCTAGGGAATGCAGTCGGGCACATACTTCTCTTCCTCTTCAGTCTCCTGAACGTGACGATCTTATTCTAGTTCAGGAAGTGCGTGGAAACCAACATATGCCTCCTTTGATTCAGGGGGTAGAGGGTGACATCGCCAGTCATGCGCACTCATTGCATCTTGAGAATGTAACTCAAGATCCCGCGAGTGAAGATGACTCTGGATCCTCAAGACCTATGTTTCCTCCAGGTTTGGAGTCCTTTGCTTTAAACAGGTCAAAGAATTATATGGAGAGATCCAGTGGAGTTGGAAAGCGAAAAGGAAAAGGAGTGATGGCAAAAAGGGAGAGGAAAGCGTTGAAGCACAAGGAAAAAGTGAATGAAAAGTGGAAGCTTCAGGAGTTCTTGGAAGATATGTCGCCTAGGAATAGAATGCCGGAAAAGACCAAGGCCTTAAACAAGCGGAAAAGGGGCATGAGGCGAAATGGGGAAGATCGTCAAAGGCAGCGGAGAAGAAGAAAAAACGGAATAGGGGAAATACGTTTGGCAAGATCTCAGAAGCTAAGTATGACGAGATGATTATGCAAGCAGAGCGGGCTATTGAGATGGGGAAATTAGTAGGGTTTAATTTTGATGGCTTCGACCCACCTAGGGTGGCAAAGCTACTTGCAAACTAAGGTGGTTGGTTTTGGGGTTGAAGTTTCAGTCCGGCTCCTTTTTCCCGTGTTTTTTTGTCTGTTTTTTCTTCAGCTGGGTTCCAGTCAGGTGGTCTTTTGGGGGGCTTTGCTTCAGCTTCTTCCGTTGTCCTGTCTTTTTTGTTTTTTGTCCCATTTTTCTGTTTTGGTGGTCGTGGTTTGTTCTGTTTTTTTAGTTTGGTTGCACCTGTTTCTTGATGTTGTTTCTCTGTTTTTCTCTTTTGGGTCTGTTCTGTATGTCTCCCAATTTCGGGAATTCCAGGGGCTCGTTTTGCCAAGCTCCCTGTTTTGTTGCGCGGTTTTGCCGCTAATTATAAAAAAAAAAAAAAAAAAAATTATGTAGAGAGTTTAATTAGGATTTGTTTAAATGACATAGCTTTTTTGCTAATTATAAAACTTCACAAATGAAGAGATATCAAGGAGTGGGAGGAGAGAGAAAGAGACAAAAAGAGTGAGCAAAGAGAAATAACGAAGAAATAGGAAAATAGAGAAAAATATGACATAAAGAGAGAGAAATTAAGTGAGAGATAGACAAGAAATACAGAAGAGAGAGAGAAGAGATAGGAATAAGTGAAGAGAGACAAAGGAAAGGAGGAGAGATATAACAAACAGGGGAAGATGAGAACTATATATTATATTTAAGTCATTTTAAAAATTGTCATTGCATTTAATGTAACTTTTCTCACTAATTATCAATTCAAATATTCCAAATCTTAGACAAATACAAACATAAACAACAAATTATAGATAAAATTGGTCATATTTGACGACCGCAGATATTGATTTATTGGTGATTGTACATTATGATCAACCTAACAGTAAACTTGACCAAAAAAAATTTAATAAGAAATATCCTACCAGAAGCTTATGTTCATGAAAACAATTATCTTATTTATTATGTTGAAGTTGTTTCCCCTCTTTAAATTTCAAGATACCTCCAATTCTACTATGTTAGAGATCCACATGGCATTTGCAAAATTAAAAAAAAAAAAAAAAAAGAAAGAAAAAATTAATTACCTACTTTATAATGGTCCCGGCAGTTTTTTGGGCTAAATTACAGAAAGAAAAAGAAAAAAAAAAATTCACCCACTACCAATAATCACTGTGGGTAGTATCTTAATAATTGAACTACCAATTAATAGCATATAAATGACAGAGACAAGAGGCACTGCAATCCTCTCCCATGTCCAATGCCTCTCCCATGTCCATCGATCAAAAAAGAAGAGTAACAAACTTGAAGCCTCATTGTATGATAAAATAGGCATTTAACCTCTCCTTCCTCTTTTATTATCGAGGTGAAAATTTTTGTTTCATTAACTGAATACCTTATTTTAGATTTTAACAATAATTTTAGTGTTTGGGATGTTAAATCTCCAACGCTTATTGTTACAGTCGTCTCAAATCATCACAATTTAATGTTGTTTGAGCATACTTTGTAGAAGGATTAGCAAGAAGTGAAGAGGGGTAGGGAATTTTAGGGAATTATTTCTACACTTTTAGGCATGTAATTGTACTTTTTAACAGTTATCTGTTATTTGTGGTAATTCTAAATACATACAAGCACTTAATTTGCACACTAATTATATGTATTAGGGTATTATTTAAAATTAATATTATTTAGATATGGTTAAGATTTGATTTGGATGAGATATGATTTATATTGAGTTATGTAATTGAGTTTGATTTGATTTTGCGGACCAGCCTCTCAGGTTGGGGGTTCTCGGAAACAGCCTCTCTTCAGGGTACTACCCCCCCCCCCCCTCCCCCCGACCCTGCTTTTGCGGGAGCCTTTGCAGGCACTGGGTTTGTTGTTGTTGTAGTTTGATTTGATTTGATATTTTAAATTAGATTAGATTTAGATAACTCAACTATAAATAAAGGTTGAGTGTTACTGTTTTAGGTGTGAAAAAAGAGAAGAAAAGATGTGAGGGTTTAAGGGTTTTGTAAAGGGGTGCTTAGGGGGCACCTGGCCAGGGGAGAGAGATTGATGTTGACAGGTTCTGTGATTGAGAGACATTTATGAGAATTTGTACCTTCCTCTTTTCAAAGCTACATATTGGAGGGTTGGTGACTCGCTATGAAGAAGCTACACATTGAAGAGGGTTGGTGACTCGTCATGCAGTAGTTACACTTGGAGAAGGTTGGTGGCTCACTGTGCAGAAGCTACATTAAGGAGGGTAAATGACTCGCCATGCAGCAGTTACACTTGGAGAGGGTTGGTGACTTACCATGCAACAGTCACAATGATGTTGATGATTGATGTTGATAATGATTGTATGGGGTTGGGGCGGTTTTAATTAGATATTGTAGTCCTTAATTTCACAGTGGATTGAGGCGCCCGTTAGGTCTCGTGGTTTTCCCTCTAGTTGAGAGAGGGTTTCCACGTAAATATTAGTGTGTTGATTTTCGTTAGTTTTTGTTTGTTTTTCGCTCCTGTTTGTGCTTGAATTGTTTGAATTTTCCCAACAATATGGGAAAAGATTATTTGGTTCACAAATTGCACACTCTTTTTTAGGCTAATATTCTCTTAGCATGTATATTACTTTAATAATTATACACATATTTTTGATACGTATAATATTACTCTTCAATACCAAACCTATAGTATTACTCTTATTTTTTTATATGTTCTTATTCTATAATGCTCTTAACTACATCAATTATCCTTTCTACCTTTATAAAATCAATACATTTCAATCACATGTGTAATGTGCTACGCTTCAAGCCCTTTTTCTATAAATTTGGTCTCTTTTTACGGAAATTTAATTTCAATTTTAGAGATAGATATCTCACGTTTAGATTATATAAAATAAATTTTAGTATTAAGATTTGGCAATTTGCTCTAATTATTTTCCACTTTGAAGAATCGAAAGGAATTTTTATAATGTTTACATTTCTTTTTTTTGTTGTTCTACTAATATAAAGTATCATTATAAAATTTTTGCCCAATTTAAATTTTTGTAGGTATCCAATGTGATGAAACAAAAATTGTGCATAAAGCATTTAAAATGATCAACAAGAAATGATGATGGAACTTTTTAATACAACAACAACAACATACCTAGGAACTTTCTAATAGGTGAGTGTAAAAATTGAGTGAATAAACTTGCGTAGACTTCTTTGCCTGAAATTCTAAAAATAGACATTTTTAAAAAATAATATTTTATAAACCATTCTTGATAACAATGATGAGAACAAAAAAAATTAGTCAATCAAATTTTAAGTATCCTCCAGGCATCGTACAGGGGACGAGCTAGTTTATATATATGCAAAAGAATGAGTGCATGAGTCATCTCCTTTTATCTTATGATGGACATGTTAATTGCTACATGTCCTGCGTAAAACTCCCCTATTTACATGTATACTTGCTAGAAACTTATCCCAAATATACATGTATATATATGTGTATATATGTATATGTATAAAAGTCTTTTACACAATTTCTAATGTTTTAAGATATTTGATAATATCTAATATTGACCATAAAAATTATACCAAAAAATATATATAATATTTACAACAAGACAATCTAATGTTGTGTATATATTTTTTATTTTGTTACAAATTAACTTTTATCACCTTTTTATTTACATTGTAAGAAAAAATAAAAATCTTTTTCCTAGTCTGTATAATATATTGTTGTAGAGTATCCCACCTCCTAAAAACCACTTGAACCTTCATCCTTCAATTTCTAGAGGGATGAACTTTCATTTACCAAATTATAGACAAAAAAGATAAATTGACAAATTTATCATCAAAGAGGGCACCAACACGCCATCACCGGATCCCATTAGAACTCCGAAGTTAAGTATGCTTGGGCGAGAGTAGTACCAGGTAGGGTGACCTCCTGGGAAGTCCTCATCCTCAGGTTGGGGGCACTGGGAAACAGCCTCTCTTCAGGTTAACACTCTGAAGGGGGAAGGCTGCGTACATCCGCCCCCCCAGACCCTGCGTAGGCGGGAGCCCTTAAGGCACTAGGTATGGTCCTTTTATTAGCATTAAAGCATGAGATAATTATTACTATTGAATCAATTTTTTTGATCAACTTATTGAATCAATTCATTAGTTTCAAATTTATTGACATAAATGACTAAAATTTATTAAAAAAATGAATGGAAAATCATACGGAACAGACACCAACCCCCACATTTAATCTTTTTCCAACCCCGATCTCCCTAAACCAACCCAATTGGACAAATTTGCCCCTGCCATTATTTCCCTCCCGTTTTCACTCTTTCTCTCCTCTGCAACACATCTCTCTCTCCTCTGCGACACCTCTCTCTCTCTCTCCTCTTACACCCATTTCGCATACAGTCTCTCTCCTTTCCACCCGTTGTGACCTTCAAGTTCCCATATCTTCCATTAGACCTTCTCTTCACTCACTTCATCCTTGCTCTCGTTGTCACGTCCCTCTCCATCCGTTGCATTTCGTCGTTGCACCTTGTTCATCTAGGGTTTAATCACCATTTCCAAAAAGGTAACATCGATTTCGTTAGTGCGTGTTTATTTTCTCTTGGTTGTTTGCTGGGGTTGTTTGAGGGAAATGTATATGCGATTGTTTCGTGTGTTGCACTGGCCTAGTATTGGTTATGGTTTTTCTAAGGTTTAGGGGTTGTTTTTTTGAGGTTTAGGATTTTTTTTGGGGTTTAGGGTTTTGTTGTTATTGGTGTTGTGAGTAAGGGTTAGTGTATTTTGAGTAAGGTTTCCATACTGGCTTAGTTATTTGATTTCGTGGCTGATTTACTTTGTTGTTCCTCATTGTACTTGCGTTTTTTGTAGTGCGGTGGTGGAATCGGTTTTAATTGATATTTGCCTATATGCTGTGTGGATTTTGGGAGTGGAAAGCAGATATCGATGGTAAAGCATAAATGGTGTATGATAGTTGATACACGGCGTGTGAGTGTTGAAAATGGATCACTATCATATGGTGTTGGTGTGTTAATAGTCATTAATGGTGTATGATTAATCATACACCATTTATGATTGGTTTAAATGGTGTAATATCATTTTTTATTAGTTGTTTCAAGTCATTAATGGTCTTAAACCAATCATACACCATGTATGATTGGTCTGAATGGTGTGAAGTTAACTTGTTTTAGTGTGTTTTAAGTAAAAAGTGATGTATGATCAATCACACACCGTGTATGATAGGTTTTAAGAGTGTAAAATCAACTTGTTTTAATGTGTATTAAGTCATACACCATGTACAATAGGTTTTAATGGTGTAAAATTAACTTATTTTAGTGTCTTTCAAGTCACTAGTGGTGTATGATAAATCATATACAGTGTATGATTGGTCTAAATGGTGTAAAATCAACTTATTTTAGTGTGTTTTAAGTAATTATTGGTGTTTGGTTAATCATACACCGTGTATGATGGGTTTAAAGGGTGTAAAATCAACTAGTTTTAGTGTGTTTTAAGTAAATAGTGGTGTATGATCAATCATACACCGCGTATAATAGATTTGGTTTTAAGGTTGAAAAATCAACATATTTTAAGTAAATAGTGGTGCATGATCAATCATACACCGTGTATGATTGGTCTAAATAGTGTGAAAGTAACTTGTTTTAGTGTGTTTTAAGTAAATAGTGGTGTATGATCAACCATACACCATGTACGATAGGTTTTAAGGGTATAAAATCAAATTGTTCTAATGTTTTTTAAGTAAATAGTGGTGTATGATCAATCATACACCGTGTACGATAGGTTTTAATGGTGTATAATCAACTTATTTTAGGGTCTTTCAAGTCAGTAATGGTGTATGATACATCATACACCATGTATAATTGATCTAAATGGTATGAAATCAACTTGTTTTAGCGTGTTTTAAGTAATTAATGGTGTTTGGTTGATCATACACCGTGTATGATTGGTTTAAAGGGTGTAAAGTCAACTTGTTTTAGTGTGTTTTTAGTAAACAGTCGTGTATGATCAATCATACACCGTGTATGATAGGTTTTAAGGGTGCAAAATCAACTTGTTTTAATGTGTTTTAAGTAAATAGTGGTGTATGATCAATCGTACACCGTGTATGATTGGTCTAAGTAGTGTGAAATCAACTTGTTTTTGTGTGTTTTAAGTAAATAGTGGTGTATGATCAATCCTACACATGTATGATAGATTTTAAGGGTGTAAAATCAACTTGTTTTAATGTGTTTTGAGTAAATAGTGGTGTATAATCAATCTTACACCATGTATGATAGGTTTTAAGGGTGTAAAATCAACTTGTTTTAGTGTCTTTCAAGTTATTAGTGGTGTATAATCAATCATATACCGTGTATGATTAGTATAAATGGTGTGAAATCAACTTGTTTTAGTATGTTTTAAGTAATTAGTGGTGTTTGGTTAATCATACACCGTGTATGATGGGTTTAAAAGGTGTAAAATCAACTTGTTTTAGTGTGTTTTATATAAATAGTGGTGTATGATCAATCATGCACAGTGTATGATACACTTTAAGGGTGTAAAATCAACTTGTTTTAATGTGTTTTAAGTAAATAGTGGTATATGATCAATCATATATCGTGTATGATAGGTTTTAAGGGTGTAAAATCAACTTGTTTTAATTTGTTTTAAGTAATCATACACCATGTATGATCGGTTTTAATGGTATAAAATCAACTTATTTTAGTGTCTTTCAAGTCATTTGTGGTGTATGATCTGTCATACACCGTGTATGATCTGTCTAAATGGTGTTATATCATTTTCTATTGGTGTGTTTGAAGTCATTAGTGGTTTATGATCAATCATACACAGTGTATGATTGGTTTCTATGGTGTGAAATAATTTTCTTTTGGTATGTTGCAAGTCATTAGTGGTGTATGATCAATCATACACTGTGTGTGACTAGTTTAAATGGTGTGAAATCATTTTCTCTTGGTGTGTTTGAAGTCATTAGTGCTTTATGATCAATCATACACCGTGTGTGATTGGTTTAAATGGTGTGAAATAATTTCAGCTTAGTGTGTTTCAAGTAACTAAAGGTGTTTGATCAATCATACACCTTGTATGATAGGTTTAAATGGGGTGAAATCATGTTCTCTTGGTGTGTTTTAAGTCAGTATTGGTGTATGATCAATCATACACCATGTATGACTAGTTTAAATGGTGTGAAATGATTTTGTTTCTGTGATTGAAGTAATTCGTGGTATATGATTCATCATACACCTTGTATGATTGTTTTAAACGGTGTAGTATCATTTTGTGTTGGTGTGTTTTAAATAATTAGTGGCGTGTGATTAATTATACCCCCGTATGATTGGTTTAAACGGTGTCAAACCATTTTATGTTATGGCGAACTTTAGTAATGGGTTTTGTGATTGTTGTTTTTCCTTTATTTTAGATGGCATCGAAGACACGTAAGAGGAGCCGGGAAGGTGCAGAAGTTGATTACATCATCCACAGGAGTTGCTGGAGATTCCTCCAGGTTAACCAAATGGGTATATCAACCAAAGTCATTAACGGAAATTAGAGAAATCTTAAAGAACGACGAAGCAAAGGTTTGACACAGTATCCCTATGAATTATGTTGACTTTGTAGTACTACATTTATGGTCCCTTATTAACTAAAAGTATTGTACATTACAGCTTGCCCTATTTTCAAAATACAACGTTGGGCATCTGCTTGAGCTGTGTGAGTCTAATGTCAGCTTCTGGCATAGTCTAATTTAAGCTATCCTTCTCCACCAGGTGGACAACCCGAACCCCGAAGAGTTATTATTTTTGTTTGGTGGGAAGGTGGTGAGATTTGGGAAGCGAAAATTTTGTATTATAACGGGATTAAAATATTTCGGCTTGCACAGCGTTAGCGGTGGTTCCAATAGGCTGATTGCCAAGTACGGCATGAAGGGGCAGATGAGTAGGCAGCAGCTGCTGAACGCATGCAGTACCTATCCCATTATGGAGGACCAGGTTAAGCTTGCCGTGGCGTACTTGGTTGAGGGCCTACTGTTCGCCAAGCACAAAAGAACAGTCGTTGACACCAACACCCTGGCCATGGTGGACAACGTGGATGCATTCAACAAAGTTGTTTGGGGATCCTTGGGCTGGAAATTCTTGGTGCAGAAGCTTAAGGATTTCATAGCAAAAACGCAACATGCACTGGAGAAGACCTACTCCGTCCACGGGTTCTACGATGTGGTTGTTATTGTAAGCACCATATTAGTTAAATTTAGGTTTATGATGATTTGAAGGACATACTGTAGGTTATTGAGGGACTCAAAGCGATGGAGAAAGAAATGGAAACCATGCGGCAAATAAATATGCAATTTGAAAGCAGACTAGGAGCACAACAGCTTCAGTTGCAAACATATGAAAAAAGGTTTGAAGCTCATGAGGCAAAGATTAAGGAGCTTTCAGACCTATTGCCGCATGCCATGACTCCCCATCATGATCCATCACTTTCAGCTCCTCCATCTGCGGTTGTGACTTCACAACAAGCAATTATTATTGCTACTCCACATACTAGGCAAGACACTATGGATCCTTGTTATTGTCCCAATTTAGTATGTTTTCATGCATGTTGAAGTTCATTCACCTTGATATTTGCTCTGCCAACCCAGGGACGAGAAAAATGTCTTCAAACAACCATTGTCAACACATACGGATGACGATGAAAACTTGATGACATTGTCCGAGATAATTTTGGAATTGGGACAAGAGAGGAGGGACCCCAAGCCAAATCCCAAGTGCAAAGGTGAAAAATAGACCGCGAAGGGTAAGAGCAAACGGCCAAGAAAGATGCCTTCTCTGCTAGAACCTGTTCTGCCCTTAGGTCCATTCCAACCTCCCTCCAAAGATCAACAAAACGTGTTTCTAGATTTTTACAAAAGCTTCCACGCAAAGGTTAAGAAGTAAGTGTGTAATAACACCATGCTTTTTGATAATCAGTATGAAAATGTTTTCATATTGCAATTTTCATATTCGATGCCTATATATCATGCTTCTTATAGTATATTGTAGAAATTTGAAGACTCCCCTTCTGTTACCGGAGGAGCAACGAATGGATTTTACTATTTTGACTGCCAGTACAGGTCAATTTTGGTATCGCTTTAAAACAACAACATCTGGCTTACTGATGAGGTATGTTTGCTAAATTTCCATTTGGTGTGTGATTGCTGTAAATGGATCCCTATTTTCAACTAATTAGTGGTGTATGATTGGTTTAAATGATATGAAATCAACTTGTCTAGGTATGTTTCAAGTAATTAGTGGTGTATGGTCAATCATACACCGTGTATGATAGGTTTTAACGGTGTGAAATAAACTTGTACAGGTGTGTTTCAAGTAATTAGTGTTGTATGATTAATCATACATCGTGTATGATAGGTTTTATTGGTGTGAAATCAACTTGTGTTAGTGTGTTTGAAGTAATTAGTGGTGCATGATTAAACATACACGGTGTATGATAAGTTTTAATGGTATAAAATCAACTCATGTTAGTGTGTTTTAAGTAACCAGTGGTGTATGATTAATCATACACCATGTATGATAGATTTTAATGGTGTGAAATCAACTTGTGTTAGTGTGTTTTAAGAAATTAGTGGTGTATGATCAGTCATACATTGTGTATGATGTGTTTTAATGGTGTGAAATCAACTAGTCTAGGTGTGTTTTAAGTAATTAGTGGCGCATGATCAGTCATACACCGTGTATGATTGGTTTTAATGGTGTAAAATCAACTAGTCTAGGTGTGTTTCAAGTCATTAGTGGTGTATGATCAATCATACACCGTGTATGATTGGTGTAAATAGTGTTAAATCAACTTGTTTTAGTGTGTTTTAAGTAATTAGTAGTGTTTGGTTAATCATACACTGTGTATGATGGATTAAAGGGTGTAAAATCAACTTGTTTTAGTGTGTTTTAAATAAATAGTGGTGTATGATCAGTCATACACGATGTATGATTGGTTTTAATCGTATAAAATCAAATAATCTAGGTGTGTTTCAAGTAATTAGTGGTGTATGATCAATGATACACCGTGTATGATATGTTTTAATGGGATAAAATCAATTTGTGTCAGTGTGTTTTAAGTAACCAGTAGCGTATGATTAATCATGGACGGTGTATGATTGGTTTAATGCTGTGAAATCAACTTGTATAGATGTGCTTTAAGTAACCAGTAGTGTATGATTAATCATACACCGTGTATGTTAGGTTTTAATAGTGTAAAATCAATTTGTGTTATTGGGTTTTAAGTAACTAGTGGTGTATGATTAATCATATACGGTATATAATTAATCATACACGATATGTGATTGTTTTAATGCTGTGAAATCAACTTGTATAGATGGGTTTCAAGTAACCAGTGGTGTATGATTAATCATACACCATGTATGATAGGCTTAATGGTGTAAAATCAATTTGTGTTAGTGTGTTTTAAGTAACCAGTGGTGTAAGATTAATTATACACGGTGTATGATTGGTTTTAATGCTGTGAAATCAACTTTTATAGATGTTTTTCAAGTAACTAGTGGTGTATGATTAATCCTACACCGTATATGATAGGTTTTAATGGCGTGAAATCTACTTGTGTTAGTGTGTTTTAAGTAACCAGTGGTGTATGATTAATCATATACCATGTATAATAGGTTTTAATGGTGTGAAATCAACATGTATAGGTGTGTTTCAAGTAATTAGTGGTGTATGATCAATCATACACCGTGTATGACATGTTTTAATGGTGTAAAATCAACTTGTGCTAGTGTGCTTTAAGTAATTAGTGGTGTATGAACAATCACACACGGTGTATAATAGGTTTAAATGGTGTGAAATCAACTTGTATTGGTTTTAATGGTGTGAAATCAACTTGTATAGGTGTGTTTCAAGTAATTAGTGGTGTATGATTAATCATACACCGTGTATGATAGGTTTTACTTGTGTGAAATCAACTTGCTAGTGTGTTTGAAGTAATTAGTGTGTATGATCAATCGTACACGGTGTATGATAAGTTTTAATGGTGTAAAATTAACTACTCTAGCTGTGTTTCAAGTAATTAGTGGTGAATGATCAATCATACCCGGTGTATGACAGGTTTTAATGGTTTGGAATGAACATGTATAGGTGTGTTTCAAGTAATTAGTTGTCTATGATCAATCATACCCCATGTGTGATAGGTTTTAATGGTGTAAAATCAATTTATGTTAGCGTGTTTTAAGTAACCAATGGTGTATGATCAGTCATACATGGTGTATGATTGGTTTTAATAGTTTAAAATCAAATACTCTAGGTGTGTTTCAAGTAATTAGTGGTTTATGATCCATCATACATCATGTATCATAGGTTTTAACTTGAAATGAACTTGTATAGGTGTGTTTCAAGTAATTAGTGATGTATGATCAATCATACACCGTGTATGATTGGTTTTAATGGTGTGAAATGAACTTGTATAGGTGTGTTTCAAGTAATCAATAGTGTATGATCACTCATACACTATGTATGATAGGTTTTAATAGTGTAAAATCAATTTGTATTAGTGTGCTTTAAGCGACCAGTGGTGTATGATTAATCATACACGGTGAATAATTGGTTTTAATACTGTGAAATCAACTTGTATAGATGTGTTTCAAGTAACTTGTGGTCTATGATTAATCATACACCGTGTATGATAGGTTTTAATGGTATGAAATCGACTTGTGTTAGTGTGTTTTAAGTAATTAGTAGTGTACGATCAGTCATACATTGTGTATGATTGGTTTTAATGGTGTAAATCAACTACTCTAGCTGTGTTTCAAGTACTTAGTGGTGTATGATCAATTATACACTGTGTATGATAGGTTTTAATGGTGTAAAATCTACTAGTCTAGGTGTGTTTCAAGTAATTAGTGGTGTATGATTGTATGATAGGTTTTAATAGTGTAAAATCAATTTGTGTTAGTATGTTTTAAGTAACCATTGGTGTATGATTAATCATACACCGTGTATGATTAGTTTTAATGATGTGTAATCGTGTTGTCTTGGTGTGTTTTAAGTCACTAATGGTGTATAATTGATCATTTTGCAGGAAATGGACGTCATAATATATTATATTGTGTAGCAAAAACACGAATGTCTAGATAATTTTGATAAGGGCAACATGTTCAACCACAATGATTGCTCCTCTATTTAGATCCATTTTTCTTGGCGTGCAAAACAGTGAAAAAAAATTGAAACGGTTTTCGATGATTGGGATTCGTTGATAATCAAGTTTCTTGCAGGGGATGACAAATATGGGTTACGATGCCTTGACCATGATAGGATATACAAGCCCATCAATCAAACTAATCACCATTGGTTCCTTTCTGCCATCCATTTTACTGAATGGCGGATAGAGGTTTTTGATTCCCTGTACTTCGCAACAGCCAAGGAATCAAGGTTAGAGCATGTGGAACCAATTGCAAGATTGCTTCCGTACACTCTTGAGAAGGTTGGTTTTTGGGACATCGGGAAGGAGTTGTCTAAATTCAGAGGCAAACCTTTCCGAATCACTTACGAACCGGATTGATGTCCACAACAAATGGGGTATGACATATATTTTCTTGTATATTTATATTATTCAATGGAAAAAATGTTTGACTTGAAACATTGAAGCCTAATATCCTATTGTGTCATCTGTTTTATATTGAACCGCAGGTCAGATTGTGGCGTGTTTGTTGTCAAGTATATTGAATTTTTACTTACAAATGGTCTCAAGATCTCCCAATGCACGCAAGGGCAGATGGAGAAGTTGCGGATGAATACCTGTGTATACTTGTACAGTCATGGAAGAAAGAAACATATAAAAATGTATACAAGTGAATAAAATTATGTGATGTGTATATGTTATTGTATATTACCATAGGATTTACATTGTATTCATTGTACTATGGAAAATAATCACTTTCAGATGTATTGGTTAGTGAATTTGTTGAGGTTGTTGTAGATATTTGTTCCATTACATGTACTCAGTATTGTACTTGGTATACTTGTATTAGATTTGTACTGAGTGTAAATAGCTTGATTATTAGATGTATGTGTTTTATCTAATAAAATGCAAAACTGGTTTTACTTTGCCAGCTTTCATTCTTTCACTTTCTCTCATCCCTTTCCCTTCTCAGAAGCTCTCATAAGCCCTTCTATGGCTCAAACTAGAACTCACTTATTATTTCCAGATAAGATTCATGGCCCAACATGACAGCAAATATAAGGGCATAATACTCACTGGAAGATTTACAATTTGTGATAGGGCACCATGACCTCATTACACTAGCACAAAATGATTTAACACCATTTAAACCAATCATAAACGGTGTATGATTGATCATACACGGTGTAAAATTAACTTGTTTTAGTGTGTTTATTAATTAGTGGTGTATGATTGATCATACACCACTGATCATACAGCACTAATCACCTGACACACACTTGAATAAGTTGATTTTACACCCTTTATACCCATCATACACGGTGTATGATTGATTATACACCACTAATTACTTAAAACACACTAAAACAAGTTGATTTTACACCATCAAAACCTATCACTCACGGTGTATAATTGATCATACACCACTATTTACTTACAACACACTAAAACAAGTTGATTTTACACCCTTTAAACCCATCATATACGGTGTATGATTAACCAAACACCACTAATTAATAAACACACTAAAATAAGTTGATTTCACACCATTAAGACCAATCATACACGGTGTATAATTGATCATACATCACTTATTACTTGAAATACACTAACACAAGTTGATTTTACATCATTAAAACCCATCATACACGGTGAATGATTGATCATACACCACTGATTACTTGAAATATACTAACATAAGTTGATTTTACATCATTAAAACCCATCATACACGGTGTATAATTGATCATACACCGCTAACTACTTGAAACACACCTATATAAGTTGATTTCACACCATTAAAACCTATCATACACGGTGTATGATTCATCATACACCACTAATTACTTACGATTGATCATACACCACTAATTACTTGAAACAAACCTATACAAGTTCACTTCACACCATTAAAACCTCTCATACACTGTGTATAATTGATTATACACTACTAATTGCTTGAAACACACCTATAGAAGTTCACTTCACACCATTAAAACCTCTCATATACTGTGTATGATTGATCACACACCACTAATTGCTTGAAACACACCTATACAAGTTCATTTCACACCATTAAAACGTATCATACACAGTGTATGATTGATCATACACCAGTAACTACTTGAAACACACCTATACAAGTTCATTTCACACCATTAAAACTAATCGTACTCGGTGTATGATTGATCATACACCATTAGTGACTTGAAACACACCTATACAAGTTCATTTCACACCATTAAAACTTATCATACATGGTGTATGATTGATCATACACAACTGATTACTTGAAACACACCTATACAAGTTTATTTCACACCATTAAAACCTATCATACACGACATATGATTGATCATACACCACTAATTACTTGAAAAACACTTACACAAGTTGATTTCAGACCATTAAAACCTATCATACACGGTGTATGATTGATCATACACCACGAATCACATGAAATACACCTATACATGTTGATTTTACACTATTAAAACCTATCATACATGGTGTATGATTCATCATACACCACTAATTACTTGAAATATAGGTGTATGATTAATCATACACAACTAATTACTTGAAACACACCTATACATGTTGATTTCACACCATTAAAACCTATCATATACGGTGTATGGTTAATCATGCACTACTAATTACTTGAACCACATTGACACAAGTTGATTTCACATCATTAAAACCTATCTTGCACGATGTATGATTGATCATACACCAGTAATTACTTGAAACACACCTACACAAGTTCATTTCACACCATTAAAACATATCATACATGGTGTACGATTGATCATACAAATCTAATTACTCGAAACACGCCTATACAAGTTGATTTCACACCACTAATAAACTTCAAAAAAAAAAAAAAAATGACACCACACAAACTTGTAGTTTCTGATCTTTCTAGCCCCGATCACTCAAAAAAAGCTAATGATCCTTGGTTGAAATCACAGTGCCATCGGCATATTATGCGCATCTGGAAGCATTCCGAGCACGTTACTATGTTGAAGAGGATGCAAATGAAAGTGGTTCTAGAAGTGGCAGTGGTGCACCAATGGCAGCTGAGAGGCAGCGAGGGGTGCGGGTACTTCCATAGATCAAGGAGAATGTCAAATGAAAGTAATCTACTACTAATCGAGAAGTGTATTAAATTGGAGCCTAGGGTTTCGAATCCATCATTAGCCAATTATTTTTGAGTTAACTCTTAAATTGGGATTATTGATTGTCACACGGGTAGAAGTTTAGGCTACAAGCTTCAACCTACTAAGATAATGTTGTTCGTATTGTGTATTGACCCTATCTAACTAAAGTATAAGGAAAATAGGCTCTACCTAACGTATTTCTAATTATTACGTATTGACCCTATCTAACTAAAGCATAGGGAAGATAGGCTTTAGTTAACAATTTGGTTAATACTATTGCTTGATTAATTAATCCTAAAGCTACAAGTACAAAGACTTAATGTATAAATATCATTATCAACAATTAAAGGTTACAAACTCAATAATCATATCAATTGAATAAACAATAAAAATATAATACTCCAAAGTATTTATCTCAACCGAGCAATTCATGTAAACAATCAAATTAACCCGAATTAAAAGTAAACAAAAGTGAAGGCTAAGATTTCATCTAACCCTAGAGAGCAAGTTAGCTCTCCATCAAGGATGATCCGGTGAAGAAGAAGTTGAACAAACTCATGTTGATCTCCACGCTAAATGACATGCTTTACCAAAGACCAACCTATAGGGTGACATACCAAGTGGGGTCTTATAGGCGGTGCGGTATGCCCAAAGAGCATCATTCTACCTAAGTGACCAATCTTTGCTATCAGGACAAACCATTTTCTCAAGTATAGACTTGATCTCATGGTTTGAAAGCTCTACTTGACCACTAGTTTGGGGATGATAGGGGGTAGCAATCTTATGATGCACCGAGTACTTCCTAAGAAGTACCTCAAATGACCTATGAATGAAATGACTACCACCATCACTACTGAGTGCTCTAGGGGTACCAAAGCGGTTAATAATGTGGTCCTTGACAAATTGCATGACCACTTTGTGGTCATTGGTCCTAGTAGGTATAGCCTCAACCCATTTAGACAAATGGTCGACCCCTAAAAGTATGTAAATAAACCCAAAAGATGGGGGAAATGGTCCCATAAAGTCAATACCCCAAACATCAAATATTTCCACAATTAAAATGGCGTTCAAAGGCATCATGTCTCAACGAGTCATTGCGCCTGTGCGCTGACAACGCTCACATACAAGACAAAACTTGTGAGCATCCTTGAATATAGTAGGCCAATAAAAACCACACTGTAGGACTTTTGCAGCAGTCCTACGACCTCCAAGGTGTCCGCCACATGTGTATGAGTGACAAAAAGATAGAATGCTATGATACTCACACTCTGGAACACATCTGCGAATTACTTGGTCCGCACAATGTTTAAACAAGTCAGGGTCATCCCAGTAAAAGTGCTTTACTTGAGAGTAAAACCTATCCTTTTCTTGCTTAGACCAAGTAGATGGAATCGCACCTATAGCGAGGAAGTTAACAATATCTGCAAACCAAGGGCCACGGAATAGGAGACAACAAAAAGTTGCTCATTGGGAAAAGAGTCATGCATTGAAATAGATGGATCATGATGCTAAAAAAAATCCTAGAGAGATGGTCAGCTACCACATTCTCTGCACCTTTCTTATCTCTAATCTCAATGTCAAACTCTTGAAGTAGAAGAATCCACCTAATGAGCCTAGGTTTCATTTCTTTCTTAGAGAGCAAATATTTCAATGCATCATGGTCAGAATAGATAATGACTTTGGACCTCAAAAGATAAGAACGAAACTTGTCTAGAGCAAACACTACAGCTAGCAACTCCTTTTCAGTAGTGGTGTAATGGCGTTGTGAATCATTAAGAGTTTTACAAGCATAGTAAATGACATGAGGCACTTTGTTTACTCTTTGGCCTAGGACAGCACCTATAGCAAAATCAGAAGCGTCACACATAATTTCAAAAGGAAGAGAGTAATCTGGGGGCTGCATAATGTGGGCCGAAACAAGTAATGACTGTAGTTTTTGAAAAGCTTCTAGGCAAGACTCATCAAACTCAAATGATGTCTCCTTAGCTAGCAAGCTAGTTAATGGTTTGGCTAGTTTTCCAAAGTCCCTAATGAATCTCCTATAGAAACCTGCATGACCTAGAAAGGATCTAACTTGCTTCACGTTTGAGGGAGGGGGTAAGTTTGCGATCAGATCTACCTTAGCCTTATCAACCTCAATACCCTTTTTGGACACTCTATGACCCAATACAATCCCCTCTTTAACCATAAAGTGACTCTTTTCCCAACTCAAACAAGATTGGTCTCTTCACATCTTTTTAGCACAAGCCTTAAATTCTGCAAACATTCATCAAACGAAGGTCCAAAAATAGAGAAATCATCCATGAAAACCTTAAGAAATCTGTCTACCATGTCAGAGAAGATAGACATCATGCATCTCTCGAATGTAGCGGGCGCATTACATAAACCAAATGGCATCCTATGGTAGGCAAATGTGCCAAAGGGGCACGTAAAAGTCATTTTTTTCCTAATCCTCCGGGTAGACTGCTACCTGGTTATATCATGAATATCCATCAAGAAAACAGTAAAAGCTCTGACCAGCTAGCCTCTCTAAAATCTGGTCAATGAATGGTAGAGGAAAATGGTCCTTTCTAGTGGCAGAGTTAAGCTTCCTATAGTCAATACATACTCTCCAGCCTGTGGTCTCTCTAGTAGGCACTAACTCTCCATCACTACTCCTAACCATAGTAACGCCCGACTTCTTTGGGACTACCTGAATAGGGCTAACCCACCTACTATCAGAAATTAGGTAAATGATACCCGCATCAAGCAACTTCACAATCTTTTTCTTTACCACTTCCTTCATGTTAGGGTTCAACCTTCTTTGCATCTCTCTAGTGGGTCTAGCATTCTCATTAAGAAAAATCCTATGCATACAAATGGAAGGGTCTATACCCTTCAAATCAGCCACAGACCACCCAATGGCACTCCTATGATCACTAAGCACTATCATTAATACATCCTCCTGTTCCCTAGACAACTGAGAAGAGATAATCACAGGTAATGTCTCATCAGGTCTTAAGAAAGCATACTTAAGAGTAGATGGCAATGACTTAAGTTCAAGTTTGGGTGGTGAAACTATGGAAGGCAAGGCAGGGGAATCCGAAAGCGTAGCTAAAGCTTCTACTTTTGACAACCAATAACAAGTCTCTAAAGGGGCACACAACTTAAGCAAATCATTCATCTCTTTAACGTCATTTTCAATCTCAAAATCATCAGAACAATTGTATACTAGTGCTCGCTCAAGGGAATCACTAACTAGGATAGAAGGGAGTGTTTGGTGCACCAAATCATCAATAATATCCACCCAGAAACACTCCGACTCATCCTCACTAGTGAGTGACAACGAAGCCTTAAAAATATTCAACCTAATAGTCATATTGGTGAAGCTAACATCCATTATACCAGATCTACAATTGATGGTAGCATTGCCCGTCGCTAAGAAAGGCCGACCTAGAATGACAGGGACATGGTTTTTCGAATGACTAGAAGGTTCCATATCAAGCACGAGGAAATCAGCAGGAAACAAGGCTTTGTCTACTCTCACTAGCATGTTAATCAGCTCACCACGGGGAATTCTAGTTGATCTATCTACTAATTGCAAGGTCACCGTGGTGGGTTGCAACTCTCCCAGGCCTAACTTCTCATAAACCGAGTAAGGAATAATGTTGACACTCGCTCCTAAGTTCAGTAAGGCTTTATCGATCGGGTAGTCTCCAAGTGAACAAGAGATGGTGGGGACACCAGGGTCTTTGTACTTAATTGGAGTGTCACACTTCAGAATAGAGCTCACTTGCTCGGCTAAAAATATGTTTTTAGGTAGATGTGCTCTAGATCGCCGCTTTTGGTTCAGAAGGTCCATAATAAACTTTGCATAGGCCGGGATCTGTTTAATTGCATCAAGAAGGGGAATGTTTATCCTTACTAGCCTAAAAGTCTCCAAAATGTCTTCCCACTTCTTGTCCTTTCCATTTCAATGTGGTGCAACTAAAGCTTGGGGGAAGGGTACTTTAGGTTCATATGATGAGGGAAGATCAAAGGCTTTAGGAGTGGGAGAAGGGTGCATGTCCTCATCGGTCTCCTTTTCTCTCTCCTAGCTCTTCTCTTCTTCCTCACCCTCATGGGTACTTCACTTTCAGCACTAACCCCATTGTCAACCTCCTTCCCATTTCTCAACACCGTAATGGATTTTGCTTTTTCTTGCTGGGAATGATAGTTGTCTTGTCTTACACAGTTCCTAGGGTTCTCTACAACCTAGCTAGGGAGTCTTCCCTCATCTCTCCTACTCAGAGTGTTAGCTAGTTGACCTAATTGTGTTTCTAGCTTTGCAATCGATTGTGTATGGGAGTGGAGGATTTGGGAATTAACTTCTAAACCTTTCAGCGCACTCAAAACTTTCTCTTCAAAATTTGAATTAGAGCTCAAATTAGGAGGTTGAGAATAGTTAGAAGCATACCCTTGCAGTTGAAAACCGACAGGCCGTGGCATACCAGATTGTTGAGGTCGTGGGTTCTGTTGTTGTGGCATAAACTGTCCTTCTCCTCCTTGCCTCCAGGAGAAGTTAGGATGGTTTCTCCAGCCCAGATTGTACGTGTTAGAGTATGGGTAGTTTTGTGAGAATCCTTGGGCTACATTGACTTGTTCCTCCGACCACTCCACATAAGGTGAAGCAGAGGGGCAGTCATGTGTAGAATGAGAGACACTAGAGCATGAAGAGCAAGCACTATGCACATTTGAAACATGAGACACATTAGGTACAGTAGAGGGGGCCAATGTCATCTTAAATAGGGAAGTTAACTGCTCTACGGAAGAGGGAAAAGAGTCTACTTTCTTATTTAAGATGGAGGTGTGAGCAATCTCATTTACTCCTCTATTTAACCTAGTACCATTAACGTGCATGTGCGGCAGATTGTTGTGAATTCTCATTCAAAAGTTCGAACAATTCCCACACCTCATCCTCATTCTTCCTGAGGAATTGACCACCGCATGAGGCGTCAATAGTTTGTTGACCCTTCTCGTTTAACCCACAATAGAAATTTTGGACTAGTTGCCATTTAGGGATAGCATGATGTGGACAAGTTTGTCAGAGTTCCCTAAACCTATCCCAACTCTCGTGAAACTGCTCAGTACGGAGTTGGGCGAAGGTGTTAATGGCTCTCCTAGCAATGTTAGTCTTACTAATGGGATAGAATTTCTTAAGAAATTCTTGTTGTATTTGAGTCCAAGTACTAATCGTCCCACTAGGTAAGGTGCCTAACCAATACTTAGCCTTTTCCTTCAAAGAGAAAAAAAAAAGGCGAAGTAAGATGGCGTCATCACTAATGTTAGGAATCCTGAAGGTTGAGCAAACCTCCATGAAACTGTCCAAGTGTGTGTACGGGTTCTGATTGCTTAAGCCGTGGAATGAAGGAAGCATTTGTATAGTATGTGGCTTAAGCTCGAACTGATGAGCTATAGGTGGCAACCTAATGCAAGAAGATGAGGCGTATGTAGTGGGAGTAAAATACTCCATGAGCGCACGTGGTTGTTGTTCGTCAGCCATTACTAAATCAGAGTTAGCACTAGCGGATTTTGCTCGGTGTCGGGCTCTAAGGTCTTTTAAAGGTCTTTCAATTTCAGGGTCCAATATGGTAGGGTCAAGCGACAAAGAGCGACGATGGTGCATGAACAATTCACCACACGAAGAAAGTAAATTAAAAATTAAATGAGCAAAACAAATAAAATAGACAAAACAAATACTAAAAAAAAAGACAAATAACAACATACCCTAAAATCTACTTATGCACGAAAATTACAAGAAAAATAATGCTAATAAAAAGAAAATAAATCTAGTTAAATTTTTTTTTTTTAGAAAAGAGATAATAACAATTAAAGAGAATTAAAAATTAAAAATTCTAAAGTAAGAATCAAATTAAGACTTTAAATCCTGGGTTAAAAAATAATATAAATTAATTTAAAATTAAAGAAGAAATAGAAAGTTAAAAATCAAAGAAAATCACAAAAATAAAATCACGAACCTTACCTAGTCCCCGGCAATGGCGCAAAAATCCTGATGTATTTTTCCACGTCTATCAAAATTTAATATAAAATCCTATCTATTAAACACACCTAAATTGAAGTGTAGGGCGAGAGAGTGTTGAACCACAGGGATTAAGAGTGCGTAAATTTAATCTATGATATCTTTGTGTTAATTAATTTAGAAAATGACAATTAAAATAAAGTAATCTACTACTAATCAGGAAGTGTGTTAAATTGGAGCCTAGGGTTTCGAATCCATCATTAGCCAATTATTTTTGCGTTAACTCTTAAATTGAGATTATTGATTGTCACATAGGTAGAGGTTTAGGCTACATGCTTCAACCTACTAAGATAATGTTCTTAGTATTGCGTATTGACCCTATCTAACTAAAGCATAAGAAAAAAAGGCTCTACCTAACGTATTGCTAATTATTACGTATTGACCCTATCTAACTAAAGCATAGGGAAGATAGGCTTTAATTAACAATTCGGTTAGTACTATTGCTTGATTAATAAATCCTAAGGCTACAAGCACAAAGAATTAATTTATAAATATCATTATCAACAATTAAAGGTTACAAACTCAATAATCATATCAATTGAATAAACAATAAAAATATAATACTTCAAAGTATTTATCTCAACCGAGCAATTCATGTAAACAATCAAATTAACCCGAATTAAAAGTAAACAAAGTGAATGCTAAGATTTCATCTAACCCTAGAGAGCAAGTTAGCTCTCCATTAAGGATGATCCGGTGAAGAAGAAGTTGAACAAACTCATGTTGATCTCCACGCTAATTTCGTTCTCGTTCCAATTTAACGAAAAAAAGAAAAATAAAATTCTGAGAGAGAGAGAGAGAGAGCTGAGAGAAAGAGAGAAAATAGGGGCTATTGTTGAATCAGAACTCTAGAAGCCCCTAAAATCAGAAAAACTCCAAAATCCCCTTTTAAAGTGGCGACCTGCTGAGTCATCAATCCCTAACGTCGGTGGGCCTAAGTGGGAGCGGGCTTGGGTCGGAGCTGGTGCGAGATCTGGGCTGGAGTTGATGCTGTGTGTGTTGGGCTGCTGGGATGATGATGATACGGTGAAGTTGGGCCGGAGTTGGGCCTGCGTTTGGGGCTTGAGGTTGATGATGTCCCAAATCTCGATTGACTTGATTTAATTGTTTATGCATCGAATTTACCTTATTTGCACCAAAATTTGACAATTTTCGGAACTTTAATTTCAAACCTGTTAAACATAAAAATTGCCAAAATGAGTGTAGAACTATAATTAAATAGGTGCAAAATAATTAAAATAACAATTAAAAGATGCGTAAATACGAGACGCATCAACACCCCCACACCTAACCTTTGCTAGTCCTCGAGCAAAGCATATGATTTAACATAAAAACTACAATGACCAACTACCCCAACTAACCCAACCTTCGCCAAGTTTTCCAAGATTAACACCTATATTACGATTCAAGACAAGATTAAATCATCTAGAGCATTCTCCAATTCCATGAATTTAGATGATTAAACTTCAAAACTCGTCATAAAATTTTATTAACCTTGTATCAACTAATAGGAATTACTCAAGCAACATACAAGTGAAAGTGAATAGGATTTCATGCCACAGAATCTCCTCAAATTCTCGCTTGCAACCAAATATATAAAGGTTTTGTTCACCCGCATCATTGAATCATCTAAACAAATGCCTATACATAGAGAAATTTTAAATGGCATATGAGTGACCACTTTACAACATTCTGACCTCAGTATAGCACAAAAGAACATCTTTGTCATGAATGTACACAGAGTTTTCACTTTTTCTTTTTCTTTTGCCTTTTTCTTTTGGCGGAATCCCTTTTTTTTTTTTTTTTCCTTTTCATTTTTTTTCTTTTTGTTTCCTCTTTCTTTTCGATCCATTTTTGGACTTTTCTTTTTTTTTTATTTTTGTAATACGTACTTCATCATTACAATTGACATTGACCGACCAATACTTTACATAACATCAAGGGCAAGGATTAGGATAAGCCAATAGTGCAGGCTTGCAAAACTCAAGATATATAAGGTTGTTTACTCAAATTATTCAGATTTTTCGCAATACAAAAGTCCTTTGCTCAGTGAATATGGGGGCAGCATGAGTAGATCCTATTAATATCAACAATGATCAACAATACTCATTAACAAGTATGAAGTAGAATCGTTTAACTTCATGAAATTAAGAGAACGAAATAAACAACTAATCCCACTGTCATCATAACATACGCGTCGATCAGGGAACACTTGGTTAAACGGTTATAATGCATGTTCAAAATGCACAAAAGATGCTAGAATTTTAAAAATTTCACCCAAAAAAAAATGAACACATGCAAATGAGCCTCACCCCCACACCTAAATCATGCATTATCCTCAATGCGACAACATCAACCATTAAAGCGCAAGAGATAGGTGAGATGGAGCAATACAACCTGACGAGACGACGTGGACATGTATATAGGAATCCTTCAAAGTATTTATCACAACCAAGCAATTCATATAAATAATCAAATTAACCCAAATTAAAAGTAAACAAAAGCAAAGGCTAAGATTTCTTCTAACCCCAGAGAGTAAGTTAGCTCTCCATCAAGGATGATCCGGTGAAGAAGAAGTTGAATAAACTCATGTTGATTTCCACGCTAATTTTGCTCTCGTTCCAATTTAACGAAAAAAGAAAAATAAAATTCTAAGAGAGAGAGACAGAGAGAGAGCTGAGAGAAAGAGAGAACAGGGGCCGTTGTTGAATCAGAACTCCAGAACCCCCCAAAATCAGAAAAACTCCAAAATTCCCTTTTAAAATGGCGACCTGCTGAGTCGTCAATCCCTAACGTCGGTGGGCCTAAGTGGAAGCGAGCTTGGGTCGGAGCTGGTGCGAGATCTGGGCTGGAGTTGATGCTGCATGTGTTGGGCTGCTGGGATGATGATGATGCGATGAAGTTGGGCCGGAGTTGGGCCTGCGTTTGGGGCTTGAGGTTGATGATGTCCCGAATCTCGATTGACTTGATTTAATTGTTTATGCATCGAATTTGCCTTATTTGCACCAAAATTTGACAATTTTTGGAACTTTAATTTCAAACCTGTTAAACATAAAAATTGTCAAAATGAGTGTAGAACTATAATTAAATAGGTGCAAAATAATTAAAATAACAATTAAAAGATGCGTAAATACGAGATGCATCACTTAAAATACACTAAAATAAGTTAATTTCACACCATTTAGACCAATAATACACCGAGTATGATTGATCATACACCACTATTTGCTTAAAACACACTAAAATAAGTTGATTTTACACCCTTTAAACCCATCATACATGGTGTATGATTAATCAAACACCACTAATTACTTAAAACATACTCAAACAAGTTGATTTCACACCATTAAGACCAATCATACACGGTGTATGGTTGATCATACACCACTAATTACTTGAAACACATTAAAACAAGTTGATTTTACATATTTAAAACCTATCACACACGGTGTATAATTAACCATACACCAGTACTTAGTTGTAACACACACAAAACAAGTTGAATTTATACCCTTCACAAACATCATACATGGTGTATGATTGACCATACACCACTAATGACTTAAAACACACTAAAACAAGTTGATAAAACCTATCATACACTGTGTATGACTGATCATACACCACTATTTATTTAAAACACACAAAAATAAGTTGATTTTACACCTTTTAAACCCACCCTTCATGATGTATGATTGATCATACACCTCTATTTACTTAAAACACATTAAAACAAGTTCATTTTACACCCTTAAAAACCTGTCATACACAATATAGGATTGATCATACACCATTATATTCTTAAAACACACTAAAACATGTTGATTTAACACCTTTTAGACCAATCATACACGGTGTATGGTAAAATATACACCACTAATCACTTGACACACACTAAAACAAGTTGATTTTACACACTTTAAACTCATCATACATGGTGTATGATTAATCATAGACCACTAATCACTTAAAACACACTAAAACAAGTTGATTTTACACCGTTTAAACCCATTATATACGGTGTATGATTAACCAAACACCACTAATTACTTAAAATACACTAAAATAGGTTGATTTTATACCATTAAAACCTAACTTACATGGTGTATGATTGATCATACACAACTATTTACTTAAAACACACTAAAACAGGTTGATTTTACACCCTTTAAACACATCATAAACGATGTATGATTGATCATACGCCACTATTTACTTAAAACACTGCAAAACAAATTCATTTTACACCCTTAAAACCTGTCGTACACGATGTGTGATAGATCATACACCACTATTTACTTAAAACACACTAAAACAAGTTGATTTCACACCATTTAGACCAATCATACATGGTTTATGGTTAAACATACAGCACCATTCACTTCACACACACTAAAATAAGTTGATTTTACACCCTTTAAACCCATTATATACGGTGTATGATTAATCATACACCACTATTTACTTAAAACGCACTAAAACAAGTTGATTTTACACCCTTTAAGCCCATCATACATGTGTATGATTGATCATACACCACTATTTACTTAAAACACACTAAAATAATTTGATTTCACACCATTTAGACCAATCATACACGGTGCATGGTTAAACATACACCACTAATCACTTGACACACACTAGAACAAGTTGATTTTACACCCTTTAAACCCATCATACAAGATGTATGATTGATCATACACCAGTAATTACTTAAAACACACTAAAACTAGTTGATTTTACACCATCAAAACCTATCATACACGGTGTATGATTGATCATGCACCTCTATTTACTTAAAACACACTAAAATAAGTTGATTTTTACACCTTTTAAACCCATCATACACGATGTATGATTGATAATACACCACTATTTATTTAAACACATTAAACAAGTTCATTTTACACCCTTAAAACCTATCATACACGGTGTATGATTGATCATACACCGCTATTTACTTAAGACACACTAAAACAAGTTAATTTCACACCATTTCCACCAATCATACACGGCGTATAGTTAAACATACAGTACTAATCACTTGACACACACTAAAATAAGTTGATTTTATACCCTTTAAACCCATCATATATGGTATATGATTGATCATGCACCACTAATTATTTAAAACACACTAAAACAAGTTGATTTGACACCCTTTAAACCCATCTTACACGGTGTATGATTAGCCAAACACCACTAATTACTTAAAACACACTAAAACAAGTTGATTTTACACCCTTTAAACCCATCATACACATTGTATGATTAACCAAACCCCACTAATTACTTAAAACACACTCAAACAAGTTGATTTTACACCATTTAGGCCAATCATACACTATGTATGATTGATCATACACCACTAATGACTTAAAAGACACTAATGCAAGTTGATTTTACACCCTTAAAACCTATCACACATGGTGTATGATTGATCAAACACCACTATTTACTTAAAACACTATAAAACAAGTTGATTTTACACCCTTTAAACCCATCATGTACGGTGTTTGATTAACCAAACACCACTAATTAAACACACTAAAACAAGTTGATTTTACACCATTAAGACCAATCATACACAGTGTATGATTGTTCATACGCCATTAATTACTTGAAACACATTAAAACAAGTTGATTTTTACACCCTTTAAAACTATCATACACGGTGTATGATTAACCATACACCACTACTTAGTTGTAACACACTAAAACAAGTTGAATTTACACCATTTACACACATCATACATGGTGTATGATTGACCATACACCAGTAATGACTTAAAACACACTAAAGCAAGTTGATTTTACACTATTAAAACCCATCATACATGGTGTACGGTTAATCATACACCACTAATTACATAAAACACACCAAGAGATACTGATTTCACACCATCATGACCAATTATACACGGTGTCTGATTAAACATACACCATCAGTTACTTCAAGCAATCATGCACAAGTTGATTTCACACAATCAAAAACAATTATCCAATGTGTATGATTAATCATACAACATTATCCTTAATATTGCACCATGTATATTTAATAGCACACGGACATAATAGCCCTATAAACATGCATTGCAATCGGGATTGAGCATGACGAATAGAACAAAACTTACTATCGTCATTCGTGATAGTTTCAATCTGTCTTGTAATTTTTTTCGATGTCGGGGGACATTGTACCGGTGCAAGCTTCAGCCTTGATTCTTCTATCATGAAACCACTTCTGCAACAGCAGCCAAATCTCGTCAATGAATTTAGTAATGGGATAATCACGCATCTTAACCAAAACAGCATTCATTGATTCCGATATGTTTGTTGTCATTATGTTGTACCAACGATAAGGGTAGCGGGAACGAGTCCACTTTTCCAATCCCACGGTCTCCAAGTACTCTTTAGCTCTGAGTACGGCACAACATAAACTGAAGAACAAAGTGTGGAACTCTTGAAGGTTGTACGCTTAGCTATTTGGTAGTAGTGCTGATCCAACTGCTTTGTTTTACTTTTGAATTTGGACTTCATGTTGTTCAGCAAGTGGTACATGCACAAACCATGGAATGCGTTGGGGAAAACTTCTTCCACCGCTCTTTGGAAGCTTCGATGTCGATCAAATACAATAACATGGCCGATAGGCTTCCCAATAACTTCCTTCAATCTACTGAGGAACCAATGCCACGATGCATCATTCTCTAAATCACCAATACCAAAAGCAATTGGGAAAGTTTGTTGATTGGCATCGTGACAAACGGCCATGAACGGAACACCCCAGTATTTTCCCTTCATATGCGTTGCATTAATGCTCACAACAGGACGGCAAAATCGGAATCCTTTAAGTGAAGCATCAAACGCAATGAAAAGCTACAGAAATTTGCTTCCATCATCTCTCTGTAAATAAACATGGTACCGGGGTTGGTCTATTGGAGAACATGCAAATATGCAGGCAGGTTTGCATATGACTGTTTAGGGGAACCCAATCTGACATTGTCATATGCAAATTCTCTACCCCTCCAAGCAACACTATAGCTGATCTCAACACCGTAGCAACTACGAATGTTATCTATGACATCTTGTGGCTTGAACACTCTTCCGGGGTCGATAAGTTTCTTACGGGCACATTCCCCGACGACCCAGCTGGTTGCTTGCCTATGTCTAACAGTAGTGAGATCGGTAGGGTGGGTGTGATTATTTTCAACTTTTGTAACCATCCAATACCCACCATCTACTAGACACATAGCCCGAACCCTCCATGTGCAAACCCCTTACACACAACGAGCAAACATTAAGGATTTGTTAGACTTGAAGCTTCTGAATTCAAATTTTTCCCTCAGTGCAATTACTGCCAAGTTAGTCAATAAATCCTTCTTCGACTTAAATATTTGATTCACCTCAATTACCTCAACAAATCCTTCAATTACCTCAATCCGGCTTCTCTCATCACCGAACTGGCATCATCATCATAATGAGGATCAACAGTAGCTTGGACGTCGGGTTGGACATTCGATTGAACGCTGGGTTCCTCATTCGGTTCCACTGCAGGTTCGACAATATGAGGGTCTTCAAGGCAAATATTCTACTGGTCAGAAATGTGCCCATGTGGAGGTGATGCGTCGGTTGCACATGGGGGAAATTGATATTATCCAAATTGTCCCGCGGAATTTGATTGGAATTTTTCCAATCTTCACCTGTCGCTGTCACTGTCGCTGTAGGTATGTCAAAATCCATTTCAGATGCATCTTCACGGGCTGCTTCTTCCATCCTCGCGTTCATACATCCACCAAAAGTATCAGGCACCACAAGGTCCAAACCATCATTGTTCTCGTCACCCCCTGGTAGTGTTTTAATAGGACTCTGTTGCTCAACAAAGTAAGGATTCATATCAACCGTGGACTCAATAGTAACGAACAAGGTATGCTTTGCCCTATCTTCTTTTGCCAGTGCCTTCTAATCATAACTGACCTATCATTATTGACATCATACAAGGGCATGTCCGGAACACCGGTAAGAAATTGAAATTGCATCTTTGGACCTGCATCCACCTCAACACCCATCAACTCCACCACAGTCCTTTGCAAACCAGCAAAGTCAGATTTCTCATCCACAAAAATAAAATCCAATTTTCCACCAACATACTCTGCCCTCTCGTTAAAGTGACCACCGTACCGAACACATACAATAGCAACATCACACATTACTGTGAACATGAAAATAACATGATATTACACCACTAATAACATGAAACAAGCCAAGATAAAATGAAAGAACAGCATTTAAACCAATCATACGAAGTGTATGATTAATCATATACCACTAATGACTTGAAACACACTAACACAAATTAACACTACACCATTCACATCAATCATACACGGTGTATGATTAGTTATACACCATTAATGGATTGAAACAACCAACAAAAAATGATATTACACATTTTAAACCAATCATACTCGGTGTATGATTAATCATACTCCATTAATGACTTGAATCAACTAACAAGAATATGATATTACACCATTTACATCAATCATATACGGTGTATGATAAATCATACAACATTAGTGACTTGAAACAACAACAAAAAAAATGATAATACACAATTTAGACCAATCATACACGGTGTATGAGTAATCATACACCCTTAATGATATAACACACACCAACATACCGTGATAATATACTATTTAAACCAATCACACACGGTGTATGATTAATCATACACCACTAATGAATGAAAAAAAAACCAACAAAAATATGATATTACACGGTGTATGATTGATCGTACACTATTAGTGAGTTAAAACACACCATCGCAAAAAGATTTCACACTATTTAAACCCATTATACACGGTATATGATTAATCATACACTACTAATGACTTAAAACAAACCAACACAACATGATATTACACCATTTAAACCAATCACGCATGGTGTATGATTGGTTTAACACCATTAAAGACTTGAAACAACCAACAAACCGTGATAATACTCCATTAAAACCTATCATACACGGTGTATGGTTAATCATACACCACTAATTACTAGAAACACACCAACACAAAAATGATTTCACACAATTTAAAGCCATCATACATGGTGTATGATTAATCATACACCACTAAGTACATGAAACACACTAAAAGAAAATGATTTCACACCATTTAAACCCATCATACACAGTATATGATTGATCATACACCATTAATGACTTAACACACACCAACACAATATGGTATTACACCATTTAAACCAATCCTACACGGTGTATGATTTGTATTAAAACCATTAATGACTTCAAACAACCAACAAGATATGTCATTACACCATTTAAACCAATCATACACGGTTTATGATTGATCATACACTATTAATAACTTCAAACAACAAACAAAAAATGATATTACACCAATCATACATGGTATATGATTGATCATATACCTCTAATTACTTGAAATACACCAAAGCAAAATTATTGCACACCATTTAAACCAATCATATACGGTGTATGATTAATCATACGCCAGTAATTACTTGAAACAACCAACAAAAAATAATATTACACCATTTAAACCAATCATACACCGTATATGATTAATCATACACTATTAATGATTTAACACACACCAATGTACCATGATAATACACCATTTAAACTTGTCACACACGGTATATGATTGATCATACTCCACTAATTACTTGAAACACACCAAGAGAAAATGATTTCACACCCTTTAAACCAATCATACATGGTGTATGATTAATCATACACCACTAATGACTTAAAACACACCTGCACAAAATGATTTCACACCAATTATACACCATAAATGACTTGTAACACACTTACACCATATGATAAAGATTCGTTAACGACAATGTCTAATCTGACAACCGTGAAATATGTAATGACTCAACCTTGGACCTACCGCAATGCCACAATGATTCAAACTCGTTCTTGCAAGGCCTTCTTCTTCTTCTTCTTCCGAGGGCCAAAGTAGGACAAGAAAACAGGCAGGACACTGAGAATGGAGCTCAATGATTCCAAAATGAGAGAAGAAGAACAAAGAAGAGAGAATGAGAGATGAGAGAAGGAAGACAAATGGTTGGGAAGAGAAGGGAGGGAGAGAATGAAAATCAACATAGTTGACAAAAAGTAAAAGAGTTGTCCTTTTGCATTAAATGAGGGGAGAGAAGGGGAGAGAGAGAGTGGACATGGGGGGGGTAAAGTTGTCCCTCCCGGCTTCCCTCTCATTTAATGAAAAAGGAAAACTTTTTTACTTTTTGCTTTCCATTCTCTCTCTCCCCTCTCTTCCCGTCCATTCACTCTCTGTTGGTGCGTTTGAAGTCATTAATGGTGTATAATCAATCATACACCGTGTATGATTGGTTTAAATGGTGTGAAATCATTCTCTGTTGGTGTGTTTTAAGTCACAAATGGTGTATGATCAATCATACACCGTGTATGATTGGTTTATATGGTGTGTTATCATGGCATGTTGGTGTGTTTCAAGTAATTAGTGGTGTATGATCAATCATACACCATGTATGATTAGTTTAAATGGTGTGAAATCATTCTCTATTGGTGTGTTTTAAGTCATTAGTGGTGTATGATCAATCATTTATCATATATCATGTATGATTGGTTTAAATAGTATGAAATCATTCTTTGTTGGTGTGTTTTAAGTCATAAATGGTGTATGATCAATCATACACCGTATATGATTGGTTTAAATGGTGTAAAATCATTTTGTGTTGGTGTACTGAGGTCATGATGCCCTGTCACAAATTGTAAATCTTCCAGTGAGCATCATGCCCTTATATTTGCGGTCATGTTGGGCCATGAATCTTATCTGGAAGGAATAAGTCAGTTCTGGTTTGAGTCATGGAAGGGCTGATGAGAGCTTCTGAGAAGGGAAAGGGATGCGAGAAAGCTTGAGAGAGAGAAAGAATGAAGGCTGGCAAAGTAAAATGAGGTTTTCATTTTATTGGATAAAATACACACATTCAATAATCAAGCTATTTACACTTAGTACAAATCTAATACAAGTATACCAAGTACAATACTGAGTACATGTAATGGAACAAATATCTATAACAACCTTAGCCAATTCACTAACCAATATAAGTGAAAATGATTATTTTTCAGAGTACAATGAATACAATATAAATCCTATGGTAATATACAAGAACATATACACATCACATACTTTTATTCACTTGTATACATTTTCATATGATTCTTTCTTCCATGACTGTATAAGTATACATAGGTATTCATCTGCAACTTCTCCATCTGCCCTTGCGTGCATTGGGAGATGCTGAGGCCATTTGTAAGCAAAAATTCAATAAACTTTACGACAAACAAGCCACAATCTGACCTGCATTTCAATATAAACAGATGACACAATAGGACATTAGGCTTCATAGTAACATAATTACTACTTTTTTCCATTGAATAATAAAAATTATACAAGGGAATATATGTCATACCCCATTTGTTGTGGGCATGAATCTGATTCGTCGTTGATTCGAAAAGGTTTGCCTCTGAATTCAGACAACTCCTTCCTGATGTCCCAAAAATCAACCTTCTCAAGAGCATATGGAAGTAATCTTATAATTGGCTTCACATACTCTAACCTTGATTCCTTGGCTGTTGCGGAGTACAGAGAATCAAAAACCTCTATCCGTAATTCAGAAAAATGGATGGCAGCAAGGAATAATTGGTGATTAGTTTGTTTGATGGGCATGTATATCCTATCAAGGTCATGGCATCGTAACCCATATTTGTCATCCCCTGCAAGAAACTTGATTAGTTTTTAATTGTGTGAAATCAACTTGTCTAGGTGTGTTTCAAGTAATTAGTGGTGTATGATCAATCGTATACCATGTATGATGGACTTTAATGGTGTGAAATCAACTGGTGTTAGTGTGTTTCATGTAATTAGTGGTATGTGATCAATCATACACCGTGTATGATAGGTTTCAATGGTATGAAATCAACTTGTATAGGTGTGTTTCAAGTAATTGGTGGTGTATAATCAATCACACAATGTGTATGATAGGTTTGAATGGTGTAAAATCAACCAGTCTAGGTGTGTTTTAAGTCACTAATGGTGTATGATCAATCATACACCATGTATGATTGGTTTTAATGGCGTGAAATCACCTTGTGTAGGTGTATTTCAAGTAATTAGTGGTGCATGATCAATCATACACCGTGTATGATTGGTTTTAATGGTGTAAAATCAACTTGTCTAGTTGTGTTTCAAGTAATTAGTGGTGTATTATCAATCATACACCGTGTATAGTTGGTTTCAATGGTGTGAAATCAAATTGTCTAGGTGTGTTTTAAGTAATTAGTGGTGTATGATCAATCATACACCGGGTATAATAGGTTTTAATGGTGTGAAATTAACTTGTGTTAGTGTGTTTCAAGTAATTAGTGGTGTATGATCAATCATACACCGTGTATGATAGGATTTAATGGTGTAAAATCAACTTGTCTTGGTGTATTTCAAGTAATTAGTTGTGTATGATTAACCATACACCTTGTATGATAGGTTTTAATGGTGTAAAATCAACTTGTATTGGTGTGTTTTAAGTAATTAGTGGTCTATGATCAATCATACATCGTGTACGATTGGTTTTACTGGTGTGAAATCAACTTGTGCTAGTGGGTTTCATGTAATTTGTGGTATATGATCAATCATACACCATATATGATAGGTTTTAATGGTATAAAATCAACTTGTCTAGGTGTGTTTCAAGTAATTAGTGGTGTATGATTAATCATACACTGTGTATGATAGGTTTTAATGGCGTAAAATCAACTTGTATAGGTGTGTTTCAAGTAATTTGTCTTGTATGATCAATCATACACCATGTATGATTGGTTTTAATAGTATAAAATCAACTAGTCTAGGTGTGTTTCAAGTCACTAATGGTATATGATAAATCATACACTGTGTATGATTGGTTTTAATGGTGTAAAATCAACTTTTTTAGGTGTGTTTCAAGTAATTAGTGGTGTATGATCAATCATACACCGTGTATGATTGGTTTAAATGGTGTGAAATCATATTGTGTTAGTGTGTTTCAAGTAACCAGTGGTGTATGATTAATCATACACCGTGTATGATTGGTTTAAATGATGTGTAATCATGTTGTGTTGGTGTGTTTTAAGTCACTAATGGTGCATGATTGATCCTTTCGCAGGAAATTGACGTCATAATATATTATATTATGCAGAAGAAACACGTATGGCCAGATAATTTTGATATGAGGTCAACATGTTCAACCACAATGCTTGCTTCTCTATTTGGATCCATTTTCCTTGGCGTACAGAACAGTGAAATTAAAATTGAAACAGGTTTCAATGATTGGGATTCGTTGATAATCAAGTTTCTTGCAGGGGATGACAAATATGGGTTACGATGCCATGACCTTGATAGGATATACATGCCCATCAATCAAACTAATCACCGATTGTTCCTTGCTGCCATCCATTTTTCTGAATTGTGGATAGAGGTTTTTGATTCTCTGTACTTCACAACAGCCAAGGAATCAAGTTTAGAGTATGTGAAGCCAATTATAAGATTACTTTCATATGCTCTTGAGAAGGTTGATTTTTGGGACATCAGGAAGCAGCTGTCTGAATTCAGAGGCAAACCTTTTCGAATCAACGACAAATCGGATTCATGCCCACAACAAATGGGGTATGACATATATTCCCTTGTATAATTTTTATTATTCAATGGAAAAAAGTAGTAATTATGTTACTATGAAGCCTAATGTCCTATTGTGTCATCTGTTTATATTGAACTGCAGGTCAGATTATGGCCTATTTGTCGTAAAGTTTATTGAATTTTTGCTTACAAATGGCCTCAACATCTCCCAATGCACGTAAGGGCAGATGAAGAAGTTAAGGATGAATACCTATGTATACTTGTACAGTCATGGAAGAAAGAAACATATGAAAATGTATACAAGTGAATAAAAGTATGTGATGTGTATATGTTCTTGTATATTACTATAGGATTTATATTTTATTCATTGTACTCTGAAAAATAATCACTTTCACTTATATTGGTTAGTGAATTGGCTAAGGTTGTTATAGATATTTGTTCCATTACATGTACTCAGTATTGTACTTGGTATACTTGTATTAGATTTGTACTAAGTGTAAATTGCTTGATTATTGGATGTGTGTATTTTATCCAATAAAATGCAAAACTGATTTTACTTTGCCAGCTTTCATTCTCTCTTTCTCTCAAGCTTTCTCACATCCCTTTCCCTTCTCAAAAGCTCTCATCAGCCCTTCCATGACTCAAACTAGAACTCACTTATTCCTTCCAGATAAGATTCATGGCCCAATATAACCGCAAATATAAGGGCATGATGCTCACTGGAAGATTTACAATTTGTGACAGGGCATCATGACCTCAGTACACCAACACAAAATGATTTTATACCATTTAAACCATTCATACACGATGTATGATTGATCATACACCGTTTATGACTTAAAACACACCAACAAAGAATGATTTCACACTATTTAAACCAATCATACGTGATATATGATAAATGATTGATCATACACCACTAATGACTTAAAACACACCAACAGAGAATGATTTCACACCATTTAAACCAATCATGCACGGGGTATGATTGATCATACACCACTTGTTACTTGAAACACACTAACACAATTTGATTTCACACCATTAAGACCTATCAAACACGGTGTATAATTGATCATAGACCACTAATTACTTAAACCATACTAACACAAGTTGATTTCACACCATTTAAACTAATCATACATGGTGTATGATTGATCATACACTACTAATTACTTGAAATATACCTATACAAGTTGATTTCACACCATTAAAACATATCATACACGGTGTATGATTGATCATACACCACTAGTTACTTGAAACACACCTCTAAAAGTTGATTTCACACCATTAAAACGTATCATACACCACTAATTACTTAAAACAAACCTATACAAGTTCATTGCACACCATGAAAACCTTTCGTATATGGTGTATGATTGATCATACATCACTAATTATTTGAAACACACCTATACAAGTTCGTTTCACAGCATTAAAACGTATCATACACGGTGTATGATTGATCACACACCACTAATTACTTGAAACACACCTATACAGGTTCATTTCACACCATTAAAACGGATCATACACAGTGTATGATTGATCATACACCATTAATTACTTGAAACACACCTATACAAGTTCATTTCACACAATTAAAAACTATCATACACAGTGTATGATTGGTCATACACAGTGTATGATTGGTCATACACCACTAATTACTCTAAACACACCTATACAAGTTGATTTCACACCATTAAAACCTATCATACACGGTGTATGATTAATCGTACACCACTGGTGATTTAAAACACACCAACACATGTTGATTTTACCCCATTAAAACCTATCACACACGGTGTATGATTGATCATACACCGCTAATTACTTGAAACACACCTAGATAAGTTGATTTCACACCATTTAAACCAATGCACGGTGTATGATTGATCATACACCACTAATTAATTGTAATACACCTAGATAAGTTGATTTTACACCATTAAAACCTATCATACATGGTGTATGATTAATCATACACCACTAATTACTTGAAACGCACCAACAAAAAATAATAGGGATCCATTTATAGCAATCACACACCAAATGGAAATTTAGCAAACATACCTCATCAGTAAGCCAGATGTCTTTGTTTTTCAACCGATACCGAAATTGACCCGTACTAGCAGTCAAAACAGTGAAATCCATTCATTGATCCTCAGGTAACAGGAGGGGGGTCTTCACATTTCTATAATATATAATAAGAAGCATGATATATATGCATCCCATATGAAAATTGCAATATGAAAACATTTCCATACTGATTATCAAAAAGCATAGTGTTATTACACACTCACTTCTTGACCTTTGCGTAGAAACTTTTGTAAAATCTTGAAACTCTTTTTGTTGTTCTTTAGAGGGAGGTTGGAATGGATCTAAGGGTAGAACTGGTTCTAGTAGATAAGGCGTCTTTCTTGGCCGTTTGCTTTTACCCTCAGCAGTCCATTCATCACCTTTGTATTTGGGGTTTGGCTTGGGGTCCCTCTTCGAGTGTCCCAATTCCCATAGTGTCTTGGACAATGTCATCAAGCTAGCATCATCATCCAAATGTATTGACATTGGTTGCTTGAAGACATTTTCCTCATCCCTGGGTTGGCAGAACAAATATCAAAGTGAATGAACTTCAACATGCATGAAAACATACTCACAGAATTGGGACAATAACAAAGACCCGTAGCGTCTTACACAATATGTGGAGTAGCAATAATAATTACTTGTTTTGAAGTTTCAACAGGGGATGGAGGAGATGAAGGTGATGTATCATGATCAGGAGTTGTGACATGCGACAATAGGTCTGAAAGCTCCTTAATCTTAGCCTCATGAGCTTCAAACCTTTTTTCATATGCTTGCAACTGATCCTTTTGACTTGAATAATGCTCTTATTTAACTGGATCTATTGTTGTTGTTCTTTAAGTCTGCTTTCAAATTGCAGATTTATTTGCCGCATGCGTTCCATTTCTTTCTCCATCGCTTCAAGTCTCTCAATAACCTACAGTATGTCCTTCAAATCATCATAAACCTGAATTTAAATAATATGGTACTTACAAGAACAAATGCAATTGTCTAAACACAAAACGAATTGTGAATGCCGATTACAAACAAACAACAACAAACTCAGTGCCTGAAAGGGCTCCCGCAACAGCAGGGTCTGGGGGGTAGATGTACGCAGCCTTTCCCCTTCAGGGGGCTACAAATTGTGAATACCGACAAGTTTGTTATTGTAGTAGATGGTTCATAGTGGGATGTGGGCAAGGGGTGTTGAGTAGCCAATGGTTATGGATCACAGTGAGAATCTGCTGGCATTGCCACATCATGAGTTTGAACTCCCACTTCACCATCCTCATCAATGGGAATGCCTTGTAGATTAGGCTGACTGGCTTCCGCACTCGCCAGTCTAATTGGTTCGGCATTCAATTGCTGATCAAAGGAAGATACATCATATGAACGTTAGTAAAAGTACAAATAATAATTCTAATGCAACTGATATCAAACGACTAATGGTAAAATAGTAACAAAATAATGTATTATTACCTGATCAAACACCGTTGAAAACAAAGCGATGTACGAACCCTTTTTACCCATATTCCAATTAAGGATCCGTCCCAACGACTGATTGCCAATCCCCAACCTTGGCCAGTTCTGGAATGGTTTCCATGGAAAATATGGAAACCACATCGTAGAACCTGTGGACGGAGTAGGTCTTTTCCAAGATCTGTTGCTTTTTTGCTATGAAATCCTTGAGTTTCTGCACCAAGAATTTCCAGCTCAAGGATCCCCAAGTAACTTAGTTAAATGCTTCCACGTCATCCACAATGGCCAGGGTGTTCGTGTCAATGACTGTTCTTTTATGTTTGGCGAATAGTAGACCCTCAACTTAGTAGGCAACAGCAAGCTTAACCTCGTCCTCCATAATGGGGTAGGTATTGCATGCTTCAAGCAGTTGCTGCCTACTCATCCTCCCCTTCATGCCGTACTTGGCAATTAGCCTATTGGAACCCATCTTGCAAACCGGCATATTTCAATCCGGTTAGAAGACAAAATTCCCGCCTACCAAATCTCACCATCTTCCCACCAAACAAAAATGAAAACTCTTCGGGATTCGGGTTGGCCACTAGGTGGAGAAGGACAACGTGAATTAGACTATGCCAGAAGCCAACATTAGTCTCACGCAGCTCATGCAGATGCCCGACATTGTATTTTGAAAAAAGAGCGAGTTGTAATGCACAACACTTTTAGTTAATAAGGGATCATAAATGTAGTAGTACAAAGTCAACATAATTCATATGGATACTGTGTCAAACCTTTACATCGTCGTCCTTCAATATTTCTCTAATCTCAATTACAACTTTTGTTGATATACCCATTTGGTTAACCTGTAGGAATCTTCAGCAATTCCTAGGGAAAATGTAATCAACCTCTTCTTCTTCTCGGATCCTCTTGCGTGTCTCCGATGCCATCTAAAATAAAAGAAAAACAACAATCACAAAACCCAAGACTAAAGTTGAATATAATATAATAATCCTATTTACTCCCTCTGTCAGAATTCAAATACTGAGTATTGTTCATCACACACAGTATATGATTGATCACACACCATCTATGATTGATCACACACCTCGTATGATTGATCACACATCATGTAGGATTGATGACACACCGTGCGTTATTCATGATACACCATATTTCAACACTCATACACGGTGTATGATTGATCATATATCATCAATGACTTAAAACACACCAACAGAAAATGATATCACACTACATTAACCAATCATACACGGCGTATGCTTAATAATACACTGCTAATTACTTAAAACACACCAACACAAAATGAGTTCACACCATTTAAACCAATCATACACAATGTATGATTAATCATACACCATTAATTACTTAAAACACACTAACACAAATTGATATTACACCATTTACATCAATTATACGCGGTGTATGATTGATCATACATCACTAATTACTTAAAACACACCAATACAAATGAGTTCACACCGTTTAAAATAATCATACACGGTGTATGATTGATCATACACCAATAGTGACTTAAAACAGACCAAGAGAAAATGATTTCATACCATTTAAACCCATCATACATGGTGTATGATTAATCATACACCATTAGTGACTTCAAACACACCAAGAGAAAATGATTTTGCACCATTTAAACCAATCATACATGGTTACTTAAAACACACTAACACAAGTTGATTTTACACCATTAAAACCTATCATATACGGTGTATGATTAATCATAAACCACTAATTACTTACAACACACCAGGAGAAAATGATTTCAAACCATTTAAACCCATCGTACAGGGTTTATGATGAACCACACACCACTAATTACTTAAAACACACCAACACAACATGATTTTACACCATTTAAAACCCATCATACCCAGTGTATGATTGATCATACACCAATAGTGACTTAAAACACACCAAGAGAAAATGATTCACACCATTAAAACCAATCATACATGGTGTATGATTGATTATACACCATTAGTGACTTAAAATACACCAACACAAAATGATTTCACACCATTTAAACCTATCATACACGGTATATAATTAATCATAAACCGTTAGTAACTTGAAACACACCAAGAGAAAATGATTTCACACCATTTAAACTAGTCATACACAGTATATGATTAATCATACATCATTAATTACTAAAAACACACCAACACAAATTGATATTACACCATTTATATCAATCATACATGATGTATGATTGATCATGCACCACTAATTACTTGAAACACACCAACACGAAATGAGTTCACACCATTTCAACCAATCATACACGGTGTATGATTTATCATACACTAATAGTGACTTAAAACAGACCAAGAGAAAATGATTTCACACCATTTAAACTCATCACACACGGTGTATGATTAATCATACACTGTTAGTGACTTGAAACACACCAACACAAAATGATTTCACACCATTTAAACTAATCATACACGGTGTATGATTAATCATAAACTGTTAGTGACTTGAAACACACCAAGAGAAAATGATTTCACACTATTTAAACCAATCATACACGGTATATGATTAATCATACATTATTAATTACTTAAAACACACCAACACAAATTGATATTACACCATTTACATCAATCATACACGGTGTATGATTGATTATACACCAATAATTACTTGAAACACACCAACACAAAATGAGTTCACACCATTTAAACCAATCATACACGGTGTATAATTGATCATATACCAATAGTGACTTAAAATGGACCAAGAGAGAATGATTTCACACCATTTAAACCCATCACACATGGTGTATGATTAATCATACACCGTTAGTGACTTGAAACCCGCCAACAGAAAATGATTTCACACCATTTGAACCCATCATATACGGTGTATGATTAATCATACACCACTAATTACTTGAAACACACCAACACAAAATGATTTCACACAATTAAAATCCATCATACACCACTGGTTACTTAAAACACAATAACACAAATTGATTTTACACTATTAAAACCTATAATACACGGTGTATGATTAATCATACACTACTAATTACTTAAAACATACCAAGAGAAAATGATTTCAAACCATTCAAACCCATCATACACGGTTTATGATTAATCATACGCCATTAATTACTTCAAACACACCAACACAAAATGATTTCACACCATTTAAAACCCATCATACACGGTGTATGATTGATCATATATCAATAGTGACTTAAAACACACCAAAAGAAAATGATTTCACACCATTAAAACCAATCATTCACGGTGTATGATTGGTCATACACGGTGTATGATTGATCATACGCCATTAGTGATTTAAAACACACCAACACAAAATGATTTCACACCATTTAAACCCATCCTACACGGTGTATGATTAATCATAAATCGTTAATGACTTGAAACACACCAATAGAAAATGATTTCACACCATTTAAACCAATCATACACGGTGTATGACTAACCATACACCACTAATGATTTAAAACACACCAACACAACATAATATTACACCATTTAAACAAATCATACACGGTGTATGATTTGTTTAAAACCATTAATGACTTGAAACAACCAACAAAAAAATGATATTGCACCATTTAAACCAATCATACACCGTGTACGATTAATCATACATCATTAATGACTAGTAACACACCAACACCATATGATAGTGATCCATTTTCAACACTCACACTCCGTGTATCATCAATCGTACACCATTTATGCTTCACCGTCAACATCTGCTTTCCACCTCCAAAATCCACGCAACGTATGGGAAAAAATCAATAAAAACCGATTCAACCACCATACACATAAAATACGAAAAACGTAAGTACAATGATGAACAATAAAGTAAATTAGCCACTGAATCAAATAACCAAACCAGTATGAAAGCCTCACTCAAAATACACTAACCCTTACTCACAAGATCATTAACAGCAAAACCCTAAATCCAAAAAAAAAACCCTAACCAATATTACGCCAGTACAACACACGAAACAAACGCATATATATTTCCCTAAAAAAACCCCAACACACAACCACCGCACATCCAAACACGCACTAACTTCGAAAATTGGTGTTACCTTCTCAGAAATGGTGATTAAACCCTAGATCGACAAAGTCCAGCGACAAAATGCAACGGAGATCGAGGGATCGTGACAAAGAGAGCAAGGATGAAGTGAGCGGACGAACGCGTCATGTGGAAGATAGAGCAGCTAGAAGTTCACAAAGGGAGGAAACGAGTCTTGCAGATGAAGTTAGAGGAGAGAGAGACTGAATGGGATGGACGTAAGAGCAGAGAGAGAAGGTCTTGCAGAGGAGAGAGAGAGAGTGAACGGGAGAGAGTAGAGTGAAAAGGACAAAATAATCCAAATGGGTTGGTTTTAGGAAAGAAGGGTTATAAAAAGATTAAAAGTGGAGTTGGAGGTTTATTTGGTACGATTTTCCAAAATAAATTATATTACAACAAAAATAAAGTGGTAAATACCACCCGTATGTTATACAGAAAAGACCTAGTCAAATATCAATATTATAGTTAATTATAATCTTTTTTGTTTTTTAAACATTCAATTATAACCTCTTTTTTTTTTTTGTGTGTTTTTGAACATTAATTATAACCTTTTTACAATGATAAGATGTTGAAAAATTGAATCAAGCGCAGCCAAGAATCCTCTCCTTCACCAAAAACTAAAATGGGATCAAGATTTGACCATTAGCCGCCTTCGACCTTCTGTTCTTCTCTCTCTCTCTCTCTCTCTGTGTACCCTCCAAAGCAGCACAGCAGAGGCGATTGGCAAGAACAATTCCTCCACGAATTCGCAGACTTGCAATGGCTTCTTATGCTATGGCTTCCATTTCCTCTTCCTTTCTCTCCAAGGTTCTCTTCTTTTCTCTCTCCATAACCTCTACTTTTTTTTGGGTTTTTCTGTTTGATTTCATCTTCAATTTGATTCAGCTGATGTTTTGATTTTGGTCTAGAATGATGTGGGCCTCTCAGCTTTCACTTCATCCTCATCCATATCGTCATCGTCATCGCCATCGCCATCGCAACTTGCAGTATGGAAATGCAAAAGGGATAGGTCGAAGAAAATCCTGTCAGTTATGGCTCCCCAGCAATCAGAACGCATGCCTTCCACTACTGGATCGGTTTGGGTTTTACTTGCCTCTTTTCCTGTTTTTCTTAGAGTTATTTACACTGCTTGTCCGTATTTGTTCAAATTGGTCCCTGTTTGTTCAAAATGGTCCTAGTGTTTTTAAGTTTGTTCAAATTGGTTCCTAATATTTATAACTCTATTCAAATTAGTCCTCCAACTTTTTTTTGTTTAAAATGGTTTATAATGTCTCTGGTGATTAAAATTAGGTAAAAATTAAGAAAACAAATGACCAATTTTGTCATAAAAGAAAAGATGAAGGGCTAATTTGAATAAAGTTTAAAGTGTTGGGACCATTTTGAACAAATATATGCCAATTTGAATAACTTAAAAACATAAGAGACCATCGAGGTAAATAACTCTAGGTCTGTGGGTTTTTGATTTTCTGATTTTTGGGTATTTTGATGTAATGTAGGTTAAAACTGCGATGACCATGACTGAGAAAATACTGGCAAGGGCATCTGAAAAATCCCAGTTGAGTCCCGGTGACAATGTCTGGGTTAATGTTGATGTCTTGATGACTCATGATGTGTGTGGACCTGGTGCTTTTGGCATCTTCAAGAAGGAGTTTGGGCAGAACGCTAAGGTACCGCCTTCTTGGGTCCCGTCCCACTTTTGGATGTCTTTACTATGATGATTTCAACTGAAGGTAGTTTTGTGTATGTTTAGTATGTTTTGGATGATGCTTGAATGCAGAATGCCCCAATGATAGGGATGGAGACCCTTTGAAAACAGCCTTTTTTAGTACCTTAGAGGAGTAAGCTTGTGTATATCTTATCCTCTCAAACCCTACCTTGGCGGGAGTCTTTTTGAGGCACTGAGCTGTTGCTGCTGCTGTTCTTGTTGCATAATGCCCTAGTAAAGTTATGATGGGTCTTTGTATCATTAGCAGTCTATTGGTTTGGAGAGAGATGATCATGTAGAGCTGAATCTGCATTTTTTTCCCTTTTGGTACTTGTAGTTGAATCTGCATGAGTTGTGTGCTTATATGGTTGTTCCCTACCTATTATTCAGTCATTTTATATGATACTTTAGAATGTCTAAATTATCTTCACTTTTTGTGTACGGTTTGTTGTTTTTTGCTTAATGCTTTTGTATCCTAGTAAAACTGGGCATATGGATCTTTGTATGACTACATCTCAATTGGCTGGAAAGATATGATCAAGTTCGACTGAATCCACCTGGTTGTATAGGTATATGGTTTAATCTTACTTACATGACATTTTTCATTATTATGTTATTTATATGATATCAGTTATGTTTGAATGTGTGTAAGTGAATCTTGATGTATAGACGTTTAGAATTGTTTAGGCTTGAGATTAACAGGGGACAACAAAAATGCTTAGCATCTCCTTGTTATGCTTATGTATCACAAGTTATTTTGTGCTTCTTTGGAGAGCATGAAGTCCTTCAAGAATATAAGATTATGGAGGTATCTATCATTAATCATCTGCAAGTCTAATGTGATAATTGTGTGAATATCACCGATGAACTTACCCTACAATGTATAACTTGGAGAAGCACAAACATTTTCCATCAAGAGGAAAGTTTATCAGAAAAAGAGAAATTAAAGTAACAAGCCTCGACCAGCTAGGGATTTTAGGAACGTGGGAATATCAGCTACTTGTTATGTTGGCTGAAATGGGTATAATATAGATGTGTTCCTTTTGGGGAGGGGGTGCGTGGTGGCAGGTATGGGCATATAAGGCCTGCAGTATATGATATTTTGTACCAGGTTTAGTTTTTAGGATTTTGTCAGTGGAGTCTTTGCATGGATCAACCTGAAGATCTGGAGAACTCAGGCACAGGCAAAAAGAGCTGTGGGGTTTATATAAGGGTGAACATATAGTATAGATTTGCTCGTCATGGGTGGCAAGTTTAGAGGAAGATGGAGATGTCCTGTCCATAGTTGAGCTATATGACACCTTCGGAGTTTGTCTCAATCATATTGAGTGTTAAAGATAATTTTCAATTTACAAAGTGTTTGTTGTAAGAGATGTTGTGCGGGTTACTTTCGTATCGTCATGTGAAGTTTTCTATTTAGTTTTCGTTTCACTAGATTATATGCGATTTTGACACCAGCTGGCTTTTGCACTTTTCTCCCTGGATCTGCGCTGCTGCATCTGTCCTTGTGTATTTCATCTCTTCAAATGGAGCTCCTTGATATCGTAATATCTAGCTTTTTGGAAGTCTTTGTGTAAGCATGCATCTCTTTACTGTTTACACTCCCTAATCCCATCTCTTAGCGCTAAACAGTTGCTGTTTCCTTACAAACCTGAAGGTCTGGAACCGTGAGAAGATTGTTATCATCCCGGATCACTATATTTTCACAAAAGATGAACGTGCAAATCGCAACGTTGATATATTGAGAGATTATGCAAAGGAGCAGAATATCAAATATTTTTATGACATCACCGACCTTTCGGACTTTAAGGTACCTTTAAATTGATTCCACTGGTTGTCGGTAATTGTTGTATGCTAGTGATAATCATCATGTTCCTCCCAGAAGGTCAAATGATTTTGTTGACTTCGCAGGTTAATCCTGATTACAAAGGGGTGTGCCATGTCGCTCTTGCTCAGGAGGGTCATTGTAGGCCTGGAGAGGTGCATTTTTTTATTGACCTTAGAAAATAATTGTGCCGTTCAGAGCTTATGTTATTTACATGCATTTGCAGAATTGGCTGAACTTAGATATTTTCGCACAGGTGTTGTTGGGCACTGACTCCCATACATGTAATGCTGGAGCATTTGGCCAGTTTGCTTCCGGTATAGGAAATACTGATGCTGGCTTTGTTCTGGGCACTGGGAAGATCTTGCTGAAGGTTTGTCGCCTATCTTCTATCTGGCAGCCGTTAGTTTTCTCTCTGATACGTACTGTGCTTGTGGCTGTGTGTGTTTTTGCTGTGGAGGCCTCGGCTTCAGATGTCCATTCCGTAACATTCTCTCTTGGCTATTAATCTCACTGTTTGTGCATGTTGCAGGTCCCCCCAACTCTCAGATTCTTAATGGATGGAGAAATGCCTGATTATTTGCTTGCGAAGGATCTGATTCTGCAAGTAAGTGTGTCGAAAGGAGATTGTTTTATTACGGTGTGACCATACCTAGCTCAACTAAGTATTTTTTTGATTGGAGACATCAATTTATTATGTCCTCCCTCTCTTTTCACATTCAGAATGAAGAATTTTTGAGGAGAGGGAAGTGGACTTCACATCTTTCAGAGTGATTAGGAAGAGAAACCCCAGTATAAAGCTCCGAACTCTGTTCGTGTTAATACGATAAAGTTCCATTAATGGTTGGATGCTGTGGCATGGGAGATGGTGCATCTTATATATAGTTCAAAATATAAAATAGGGTTTGCATCGTACCTGATAAACTCATTTGCTTTCTTTTCCTGATTGTTTTTGTAGATCATTGGTGAAATATCAGTCGCTGGTGCGACATATAAGTCCATGGAATTTGTTGGATCCACGGTTGAAAGTTTGACTGTGAGTTACTTTAAAGTGTCTTCTTTCTTCAAATTTGAAGCTTTTGCATATTATTTGAGGTTTGGCAACACAATTGGTGAAATCATGATACTAACCCTATATATCCTATGTGCTCAAAGATGGAAGAAAGGATGACATTGTGCAACATGGTTGTTGAAGCGGGAGGAAAGAATGGTGTTGTCCCTGCTGACAGTACTACATACAAGTACCTTGAGGTTTGTACTATACATGACCTGATTCGGTTGTCGCCAGCACTTACTGTGCGTACTTTTGATTCTACTGTGTTCTATGGTTGTCTACACTCTTGAATTCGCCTTCTCATCATGATGTTTTGGCTTTCCTCGTTCGTCTTAGCTTTTGCATCACTTTTTCCCTTCCATAATTCCTTATGTAATGTCAGCTGAAAGTTACTATTATTTTGCAACAAAATTGTTCTCAGTGTTCATGGTAGCAGGGAAGGGTGTCATGTTATTCACACAATTACTCTTCAACCACTTTGAGGTTTTTGCTATCAAGATGATCTTTTGGTTTATGCAGGACAAAACATCTATTCCTTATGAGCCTGTTTACAGTGATGACAAAGCAAGGTACGGATGAGAATTTATATAATTTTTGCTGAAGGTTGCAGGATTGATAGTGTATCGCCCTTTACAAAGTTACCGGAGTCCATGCCCCGTAAATCATGTTTTCTGTTATTCATAATCAAGAACGCGTGGATTCAAATATTCATTCCTTAGTTTTAGGCATGAAGTTGTTTGAAAGATGAAATATGCAATAAATATGCAATAAAGAAAGTTACTGCATGAATTCAACTACGCATGCCGAACCAAGTCAGCTCATGTTTCTGACATTCACTGCATTATTGCTCTTTTTTTGAGTTCCCGTCCTATCCTAGCTAGGGGCGTACATGAGCATAGCTTGTTCGGCTCGAGGGTTGGCTTGGCTCGGCTGCATTTCACTCAGCTCGGGCATAGCTTGAAACTCGCTGATCTTGAAAACTTCAAGCTTGAGCCTAGCTTATTATAGGCTAGGGCCCATGTTGGCTTGGTTGAGCTCGAACCCAACTCGGCAAGTTCTGAATTAAGCTTGCCTTATTTAGGCTCGTTTAAGCTCAAATCAGGTTTGTTTGAGTTTAGGTTTGAGCTCGGCTCATTTAGTCTCAAATTAGGCTCGATTGAGTATACGTAAGCCAATAAATTGCATTAAGATGGGCTTATTCGGGCTTGCGAGCATACAAGCTCAAGCTTCACTACGCTCAAGTTCGAAGTTGAGCTCACAACGAGCCAAGTCTTTCGAGCTTTATCACAAGCCAACACGACTCATTTACCTTATCCTGGCTTTCATTCAATGAAAGTGGATCATTCCTCACTAGATTTCTGGGTCATATTCTTGTGTGTGTGTGGGTGTCTGAGGGGGAGGGGTTATGACGGCAGCTTGTCTTAATGGTGACTTCCTATCAATTAAAGTAAGGCATATCGTCTTAGGGAATTCGGTGGGGTATGCAATTGCAATTTCAGTCATTAATACTTGAGTGTAATGGAAGGTTGGGTTTTGCATTAATTCAGATTTCAAAGTGCAAGTTGAGGGGAAGCAAGTGCTGTCTTTATCATCATTTTTCTGATTTTGACGTGTCTTTGGGTATATCTAGAGGTGGCAAATTCAACCCGACCCGAAAAACCAACCTGAAAATCCCATAAACCGACCTGACTTGAGCTGAAAATATGTCGTAAATAATTGAACCCGAAACTAGAATGACCTGACATGCAACTAACCCGACCCGTTTTTTGCTTGACCTGAAAATAATCTGATACCAATTTGACCTGACCCGACCCACCATTGATCTGAACCAGCCCTACCCAAACTGACCTGAACCTGAACCCAAACCGACCTGAAAGCTAAATTTACCCAAGGTCTTTAAATTCAATAAGAATTATTAGTTGTCTGAAATATAATTGAACTTCATAATATATTATTGAGCACCTATATTGATAATATAATAAATATATTGGTAAAAATAAAAATTATTAGGTATAATTTAAACTTTTGTAACTAGTTCATACCACCAAGGCACTAAAAAGTAGGATTATGAAGACTTGAAACTTGTACAACCTAACCCAAGATTAACCCGAACCCAAGACCACTCAAAATTAAAGTGACCCGAGCCCGAAACAACCCGACCCAGACCCAACCCGACCTTAAATTTGGTAAAACCCGAAAGTGACCCGAGCCTGAATGGGGTGACTTGACCCGAGTTTATTATGAGCCCGAAATGACCCAAACCCGAATGGGTTCACCCAAACCCGACCCAAATAACCCGATTACCACCCCTAGGTATATCACACCATATGTTGAGCTTAGACCTCTCATTTTGTGGTGTATTAGCTGATCACTAATATAATCAGTGTGTTATAAGTGACCAAATAGGAACCAAAGAAGCAAAGCCATTTTGTCTTCCTTCTGATGGTCCTTTTTGGTTTTCAAGGTTTTTTCAGCTTTCTATTTCTCTTTCCCATATTTTGAAGCATCTTATGTACCACTTTGCTAAACCTTTTATTCTTTTTCATTTGGATATTAGTTTTCTCGCTGAGTATAGGTTTGATGTCTCAAAGCTGGAACCCCTTGTGGCAAAGGTAAATGATCTAATAAAGCTCGATGATCATTTTGGTTGATCATGTTGCTATGTGCCTCTATTACATACCTATTGACTGTTGTAAATTGCAAATATGAATACCCCCCATCTGATTAATATCCTCTCGAAATTCTATGTAGCCACATTCTCCAGATAACCGCGCTTTGGCAAGAGAATGTAAGGATGTGAAAATTGATAGAGTATATATTGGATCCTGCACTGGTGGAAAAACCGAGGATTTCCTGGCTGCAGCCAGAGTGTTCTTAGCTTCTGTAAGTGCTTTTTCCCTTCAATCCTTTTTCCATGTAACTTTTGCCTAGAATGCAGTTTGATCTTCATTCGCATGAGATACATTCCTATTTGTCTCTTGAACAAGGCTTGGGTTTGTAATGCCTAGATTCTGGTGATCTTGTGAGGTGTGGAACTTTAAGAGCAGTGGCTGACACAAAATTTAGCCATGTGGAAAATGAGGAGTAGAGAAGGTGCGAGTGTTAAAAACAGAAAAACAACATAATTAGTTATATAAATGTGTGTACTAGGGATTGAACCCACACCTCATGTTTAATGGCGTGACATCTAAACTACCAAACTACAACTGATATCTGGTGTGGGTTCACAATTGTTAGTGTATTTTTTATACCAATATATACAATACTCTTGAATGCATTATGATAAAGTTATGGGGTCCACGGCGCGAACTTCTTATAAAGTACTTCCTCCATTGTTTAAGACTTTCTGCTATTTCGAGATCTTGATCCAGTCTCTACCGATTTACATTTTGGAATGGATAATATTCATTGTGCCCAATTTTATGAGTTACACTATGTTCATTCGAACTCCCCAACAGTCTTCTACTGAAACTTCAGTCAACGAATGGCCTCGTTTTTACCTCTATGAGTAGGTTTTAACAAAGCATATCACGTTTATGTGAAGAAAATTTTATCTGCCTGGAATCAATGGGTCCCCTTTCCTTTGGCGCAATCTTAACTCATAATATTTTATCTTCAATTTTATGAACGCAGGCTAGTTCTAAAGTTATTCAATTCACTGCTAAAATCACGATATTCCTTGCTATTAAGTTACCCTTGTATGTTTCAAGTGATTCTACTAAAGGACCTATGTGCGGTACTCTTGTAATGCAAGGGTAAAAAGCTCAGGTGGAACTTCATTAAAACCTTCCCCTTCATCTAACTTGCATGGATACAACTGCATTTTTTAATGTCATGCTGTTCACATGTTCGTGTCTGATGTATCAGTCGATATGTGGAGGCAAACTTTGTAGAATTCAAGGTTCAAAATAACACTATGATTCCGTTCCTGTTTCTTGTCAAATTTTGATTCGTACCTTTGCCTAAAATCATTGATTCATTCCTGCAGGGGAAAAGGGTCAAAGTTCCTACATTCCTTGTCCCGGCCACCCAAAAGGTTTGTAATGTCTCAATATCGAGTGCTATCTTTTTGTGGCGTGCCGAAAAGGGCAAAGAAATTTCTTTTGTTTTTGATAGGTAATTGGGGTGAGGATTTGAAACTAGGACCTTGGCCTTATGTTGATAGAGTTTTACACTAGACTGAGGCCACATTGGTAGAATCCAAACAAAATGTGGCTGATGATCAAACTCCAATTAATTTTGTAGGTATGGGTGGATGTATATACGCTGCCGGTGCCAGGATCTGGTGGCAAGACTTGTGCTCAGATATTTGAGGAAGCTGGTTGTGACACACCGACAAGTCCAAGTTGCGGTGCTTGTTTAGGAGGACCTAGAGACACCTATGCTCGTATGAACGAGCCGCAGGCAAGTTTTGATAACGCCGTTTGGTCAGAGTTTTGTGCATATTTGTGCCTCTAATCTGCGTTGACATGAAAATAAAACTGAAGACAAAGTGGACGAGGGAGGATCACATGAATTATATATCTTCGTTAAACTCTAAAGAAACAAGGCCTCTTATGCAACTTTATTCTGTCTTTTGGGCTCTTCCTTTCCCCCTCTTGATATGACTAGCTCCTGTTGACTTTTATCACAATGGGAGTACCATAGGTGGGTTTTGCATGTCCATTTCATCTTTAAACACGTCTCTCTCATCTTATCCTGAATAGGTACCTCTATGGAATCAAATTGAGGTCATTATGTAAGCAATGGCTGTTATGCTTTGACTTTTGAGCTAACTACTACGTGATTTTGGCTACTTATTTGTAGTTCTATAACAACCTACATAATACAGTATATGTTGTACTTTATTTTACTAGAAACATATTTAATAGTTGCATTTATATGTCTAAAAGTTATTAGAAGGGCATAATCAATTAATGATTGTATAATTACTCATTTATACTTGCTGCAAACAGAAGGCGGAAAAGCAACTAACGTTCACTTAAAAAACCCTATGTGATCCCTACGACTGGTTACTTGATAATTGTGATTCCTTGTGTAAACCATGATTTCCTTCATGAGTGCCACTGTCACTTTATTTCAAACACGCTTTTGTGTCTAACCCTATCATTTCTTGTGTCACCCACAAATCCACCATGGCATCCTTATCTTACATTCGTGTACATGGTGCATACAGGTATGTGTTTCGACAACAAATAGGAACTTCCCGGGAAGAATGGGGCACAAAGAAGGGCAGATATACCTAGCCTCTCCTTACACTGCAGCTGCGTCGGCTTTGACTGGGTTCGTTACTGATCCCAGAGAGTTCTTGCAGTGAGCCATCAGCTGGCTGGTCACTGCTCCACTTTGAGGTTATAACTGATGAGATAAGATCCTTGTTATGTTGTGGTCCTTACATATTTGTGTATTATTTAGGAATAAATTTCTGGTTGGTGTTGCTTTTAACTAATTTCGTGATGAATTTTTACAAAAATAATGAATAGGAGTCAGAAGACTACTGTGTTATTTTCATGTTCATATCATATAAGGTTTGTGTTGTTATGGACTTAATTCATTTTTTAAAGGGGTCAAGAATACATGACCTTGATTAACCCAATTAACTTGACCTAACTAATAAATGAAGAATCTGCAGGTTATATCATATGGGTGATTTTCTGTTATTTACTAGTTCATCAATTTATAAATATGAACAATATACCAGTACAGCTGACAATAATAATGAATGCACGACATGTCTATTACTGTAAAGGTATATTGTTAAATTAGCATAGCATCATCTAGTTTAAAATCTCATCAATATGGGTTATTATAAATTTATATATAGCACAATGAGAATAGTCCCATTGCTTCAAGGATTCCAACCTAAGCAAGGTCTTGGAAGGGGTGGATTTACACAGTCTTCCCCCCTTTCAGGGTAACCCTGAAGGGAGGCCGTGTCCGAGAATCTCCAACTTGAGAAGCGTAGCAGCACGGAAGCAAGGAAGCTTGGAAGCATGATAATAACAAAGTATATATGTGTGTATATATATAATAGCTTACGTAGTTTAGTTTTAATTATATAAAAAGATTAAAGGTGTTGAAAAAATAACCTAATCTTAACCCAAATTTTTCATGATTATAAATGGGTTATATGAGTTGGCTTACATTTGACCCGACTTTAAAAATATCAACCAAAATCCACTATCTTCTGTAAGATTTTGATAAAATATACAGCGCCAGCCAAGACGAGATGAGCTGAGCCGAGCAGAGCTAAGCTGAGTGGAGCAATCATTTGGTTCAAACAATAGTTCGACAAGGCTTATTGAGCTCAAATTTGAACTTAATTTTTATTAAGCTATCCAACCTTTGTTCAAACTCGGTTCGATAAGAGATTAGTGTGTTCAATACTTGGTTTGGATTAGCTCATTGGTCTATTTAAGTCGAGTCGAGCTTGTTATTGCAAAGCTTCAATCAAGTCAAGTTTCCAAAATTGAGTTGTCATAGAACTTTTTGACCTAATATCGATTGTTAAAGAGCACTTAACGAGCCCATTCAAACATCCCTTGTTTGAACTTGACTCATTAAACTTATCGAGTCTACTTAAACTCGAATAAATAAACTACCGAGTCCCATAACAAATAAAAATAAGGCTCCGTTTGTTTCGGGGAAGTACTTTTCCCCCGGAAAATATTTTCCTTAGGAATAGGTTTTCTAAGGAAAAACAATTTCCAATTAACGTTTTCCATTGTTTGTTTTGATAGAAAACGTGCTCCCTCCTCATAATATTGCTTAATTGTTCCAAAAGAAATAATCTTCTATCAATCGTACTATAACTTGTTATAATACAATATAAAGTAAGGAATATATTATAAGTTATTTAGGCTTCCTTTGGTTGTGAATAAGTTATTTTTTAATCAAAAAATATGGGCAATTTATCTTAGAGACCTAAAGTTTGACCATTTATTACCTAAATAACTTACATATTTTGAAATATACAATGAAACCCTTGATGTTTCAAAATTTTATCATTCAGGTATCAAGTTTGGTAAATTTTTATCAAAATCTAATAAGTTTTTATTATAGAATATGGATATGGTACATGATTACAATCATATATATAATTAAATTAATGTTTTTAACAAAAATCCAACAGATTATGGTGTATATATATATATATATGAAATAATGTGCCATATTAGCATTTTACAATTAAAAATCCTATTATCACGATAGATGACACATATATTGTTTTAATTATGTTCCACAATAGTAATTTTTAATAAAAATCTATCAAAGTTTGGCAAAGGGTACCTAATTGATAAAATTCTTAAACTTTAAGGTACCTAAGTTATAAAGTCTTGAAACCTTAGGGTACGTTATTATATATATTGAAAAGTTAGAATATTTACGAGATAAATTATCAAATCTTAGGATGCCCAACTGATAGATTGTCAAAAATATATATTAGAAAGATTAAGTATTTTCAAGAAAAGTTAAAATCTATAAATAACTTTTTATGCTTAGATTGATGTAAACATTATTTTGTAATTATATTCACCGTATTATAAAGTGGTAAAAAACTTTAAAATATAATATAGTAATCAGGAATTAAAATCAATTGGATCACATAATTCTGTCTAAATTCAGACCTGACTTATTATTATTTTTCTGTCCTTATCCCACATTATTTATTATCTCTAGCGATTTATGATCCCGTTCAATTCATTTCAGTATGATCTGTATCACAACTGACATATGCTCCCAAACTTTTTAAACCATATGGAATGTTAACTTCTCTTCTTTTACAAAGGAAAACATTTTCCCCACTTTGGAGGAAAAGTTTTTCCTTTGGAAAATAGTTTTCGTCAAAAAAGCGCGCGCTAAACAACGGAAAGTAGGAAAACCATTTCTGAGAATCTATTTTTCCTTCGAAACAAATGGAAGTCTAATTAGAAAAAGAGGTCTCTCTAGAGCTTGAATCGATTATGCATATGAGCTCTTCATCGGAATGTTTACTTCATTTACACCCCCAGTGTCACGGTCCTAGGAACTAGGAGCCGTGCGGCGCGCGTTGTTCACTAAGGACAACGCGCAAGCCCTCATTATAGATCACTTTGAGCGCACAGCGGTCTAAGAAGTTCGAACCTTTTGGGTCTTGGGACGTCGGGTGTGCAAATGTGGCGCTGCGACTCCCACTCAAGTGCACGACAAACAATCACACATGAACACAAAGCATGAAAAGAGGGCAATTTGTATTCATTAACAAAGCATACAACGGATATGAGGTTTACAAGCTGAGTGGACTCTCCCCCATATATATACAAAACAGGACTCTATACCCCTGACAGGAGGAAACATCAAGGGGGTCTCTGCAATCATACACCCCTATTTTTGAGGAGGACAAAAGATAAAAAGAAACTAAAAATTTTCTAAGCTACTATATACATAAGGCTATCGTAGGACCCACAGGGATGACGTGCAAGACGCCCCATCGAGTCAAACAAAAATAGAAAAACTTGGCAGTGTCACGGACCCTACGGCAGGCCATGGGCAGGCACTGGGACACGAGCACGGCCCGCTCACGGGCCCAGGGGCTCATGCTGGGGCGCAACCTGGGACACGACCTGGATGTGCGCAGGGGTGTGTGCGCTGGCCTGGGGCCGTACACTGGCCCGGGGCTGCACGCAGGGGCCTCAGCGCACCTTGCGACTTGTCATGGGGTCGCGGACACTGGGCAAGCCTAGGACCATGACACCTAGCCTAGGTCACCACTTCAAAAATACAAATATTATATGAGGATATTCATATTGATATAGTTAGGAATATGCCTCAAATTATGTATTTAGGATTTATGAGTTGCCAAGGGGTCACCGGTCAATCGGGGGGATGTTCGATCGATCGGGTGAATTAAGTTAAAAACCCAGTATTTTGGCCGAGAGAGGGCCAATCGATCAGGAATCTGTTTTTGCGTAACCCTAGCCGCTTAGTATAAATATGGGCTTAGGGGTACGTTTCAGGGATCCAATCAAAGTGAGCCGCCCTCATCATTGATTTGAGAGTGTTACGAGAGTTTAGAGGGAGTGATTCAGTAATTCTCCATATATCTTGTTCAGAGGAAGTGTCTTTGTAATTCTTCCATTATTTGTGATCAATAAAGAATCTCCATCTCCGCCAGTGGTTTTCTTCCCTCTCAATTGAAGAGGGGTTTCCACGTAAATCTCTGCGTTCTTCGTTGTTCTCTTTTATTCTATTATTTACTTCTTTTGAATCGAATCTAGTTCTGGGGTGTTAAGTTCCGCATTAAGGAGGTATTAATTTCCTAACAAATTGATATCCAAGTATATCAAGTTTGTTCAAAATTTTTCCTCAGAAATTGGTATCATAGTATATCAGATTTATTCAGATTACCTCACCAATTGGTATCAGAGCCTAACAATTGGTATCAGAGCCTTGCTTATTTCGATTTGGTACTATGACGTCTGCAGTTAAATCTGAATTTGAGAAGTTTGGTGGTCAAGAGAGTTTCAGTTTATGGCAGGTTTGCGTTAAGGGCCTCTTGACTCATATTGGCTTGAAGAAAGCTTTCAAAGGGAAAGAGAAGAAACCTAAAAGTTTATCCGAAACAAAGTGGGAGGAGTTAGACGAAAGGGCTCTTACGGCAATTCAGATTTGTCTTACCGATAACGTTTTGACAGAAGTTCTGAAAGTGAAGACCGCTAAGGAATTGTGAGAGAAATTGCAGGGTATGTTCTATTTCAAGTCCGTCTCCAACAAACTTACAGTTAAGCGTCGAATGTTCACGTTTCATATGTCAGAAGGTACATCACTTAAGAATTATATTAATGAATTTAATTCGTTAATTCAAGAATTAAAGGAGCTTGATGATGCTCCGAAGGATGAAGATCAAGCTATGTTATTGTTATGTTCACTCTCTACTTCATATAAAGGCTTTGTAGAAAGCATGATTTATGGTGGTAGGTCAACTATCACTATTGATGAAGTTAACAGAAACCTACTGAGTAAAGAAAGAGTAGATAAAGAGTTGTTAGACTCTGTTCAAAACTCAGGTTGTGGTTTATTTGTGAGAGAAAGAACTGAGAATAAAGAATCTGATCATGGTGGAAACAAGTCTAGGTCTAAGTTTAGACATCAAGATCTATCCTGTAATTACTGTCATAAGAAAGGGCACATTAAGAAAGACTGTTACAAGCTTAAGAGGAAACTAGAAGCAGATAATAGGTCTGACCAGAGATCCACAGCAGCTAGTGTTGTAGTTGAAGATGAGAATGATGGTGATATACTGCCTATGTCTGAATCTCAGTCTAGTTTTAGAAAAAGTTGAATTTTGGATTTGGGTTGCTTCTATCATGTTTGTCCCAACCGAGATTGGTTTTCCACGTACAAGTCAATTCAAGGTCGAGTTGCTTTGATGGGCAATGATGCTACATGCAAAGTTTTGGGTATAGGAACAATTCGTGTTAAGATGTTAGATGGCACTATCAGGACATTGAGTGATGTTCGTCATATTCCTGATTTGAAGAAGAATCTCATCTCTTTAGGTACTCTTGAGTCACGTGGACATAGGTATACAGCTGAAGATGAAGTTATGAAGGTTGTTAAGGGTGCTTTAGTTGTGATTAGAGGCAGAAGGGTAGAAACATTATATGAACTTGTCGGTTTCACAGTTGCAAGATCAGTTAATATATCTTCATCATCATCGTTGACAGAACCAGGTATCACAAAGTCAAGGCATTTGAGATTGGATCATTCAGGTGATAAAGGTCTGTCTAAGCACAGTAATAGGGACTCGTTATATGGTCAGTCTACAGGACTGAAATCTAGTGAACACGGCATTTATGGGAAGCAGAAAAGAGTTTGCTTCAAGCAATTCCTGACGGGTAGAGATGTCATGTTTGATGAGTCTTCATTACTATCTCCACAGAAGATGTCATCAGTTAGTTGTGATTCAGGTCAGGTGAATAAGCTAGAGGAAGTTCAGTTTTAGTTAAGTAACACAGTTCAGCAACAGGTGGCTGTTTCAAAAGATGTGTCAAGAGCCAATTCAGAGAAGAAGAAGATTGGCATTGCTGATAATTTCTCAGATATATTCACTTCAGTGCTACCTAGCAGAAAATTCAAGCATTGCTCGGACGTGGCTAGGTTTTCTGTTTTGTTAATATAACCCCATGTGTGGGGTGTTTTGTGGAATAGGTGGAGAAATTTTACTTACGTGTAAATTTGAGTCAAGGTGGAGGTTTGTTAGGAATATGCCTCAAATTATGTATTTAGGATTTATAAGTTGCCGAGGGGTCACCGATCAATCGAGGGGATGTCCGATCGATTGGGTGAATTAAGTTAAAAACCCAGAATTTTGGCCGAGAGAGGGCCGATCGATCGGGAATCTGTTTTCGCGTAACCCTAGCAGTTTCGTATAAATATGGGCTTAGGGGGTACGTTTCAGTGATCCAATCAGATCCAATCAAAGTGAGCCGTCGTCATCATTGATTTGAGAGCGTTACGAGAGTTTAGAGGGAGTGATCCAGTAATTCTCCATAGATCTTGTTCAGAGGAAGTGTCTTTGTAATTCTTCTATTATTTGTGATCAATTAAGAATCTCCATCTCCGCCTGTGGTTTTCTCCCTTCTCGATTGAAGAGGGGTTTAAATCTCTCTGTTCTTCGTTTGTTCTCTTTTATCCTATTATTTACTTCTCTTGTTTGTTAGAGTATTTGAATCGAATCCAGTTCTGGGGTGTTAAGTTCCGCATTAAGTAGGTATTAATTTCCTAACAAATTAATATCTAAGTATATCAAGTTTGTTCAAGATTTTCCCTCACAAATTGGTATCATAGTATCAGATTTGTCCAGATTATCTCAACAATTGGTATCAGAGCCTAACAGATACAAAGCAATTGTTTGATCTAATTAGTCAACAAAGTTATGTGAAATGATGAATTATTTATGCTATAAATCCTTTATACTTTATTTACTGTGTTAATTTGTTTGTATAAATTAAATAGTAGTTCTTTGTGCCGCAAAAAAATTAACACAAAAATCGCACAAGGCTTCTCACATGTTGGGCAACCCCCTCCCATCAAAGCTACAACCTCCTTTGTGATCTACTTGGGTAAATAAGAGGATTAAACCTTGTATTGTGATGTTGTCACTTTCCATGTCACTCGTACGGTTTCGTGTACTATTTTCTTGTGACGCATAGAATCACTCTAGATTAAATTGTGTCAATTTAGTCTTACAATAAAAGTGACATTAGATTTTACTAGTGGGTTTAAATTGGGCAACATGTGGGTTTGTATTATGTTATTAGCATAAAAAATAATCTGGTCATTAAATTACTCTACTAAACTTCATTTTCACCATAGGATGAATTGACACAATGTGTACATGGAAAGAATTGAAATATTTAAAAGCAAATGGACTAAATTTATACAGTTGACAGTACAAATCAATTGATTTAGCAAGATATTTTTAGGATAATATTCTTATATACCCCAAACTGTTGGTCAAAATTAAATTGACTCGCTAAATTTTTAATTTCATCAAAGCTGTCCCCTGAATGTAACCTTTTCAACTTCTAATTATATCAAAGACATTCCCAAGACTATGAACGAAAATTAATTTGATCTCTAACTTCAAATTTTATCAAAAATATTTGAAACTATTAAAAATATTTAGAAAAAAATGGTTAAGGTATTCTAAAGTTTGGTAATATATTTTATAGGTGTCATAAGATTTCAAAATACTTTTTGAGTACCATAAACTTTCATAACTTTTTCTTTAAGAATTCTCCATATAACTCCATTGGAAGTCCGTTAAATTTTGTTGATATGCCACATAAAATTATAAAAGAGATACCTCAAACCTAAGTTAACTATCATTTATATTCAAAATAATTGTAAAAATTAAAGGAATACAAAACTCACTAAAACTTCCAATAAATAATTTGACAATTAAAAAATTAAAAAATTATATTTTTTATTTTAAAAATTATTTTAAATATAAATAATTTTTTCTCCTTTGTTAAATTATTATTTAAGTGTTACATTAACTTAATTTAACGGAATTCCAAAACAGCTATGACATTAGTACCTAGGAAAAATTATCAAAGTACAAGCTACATTTAGTATAAACATCACGTGCTACATAGATGAGTTTTGAGGTTGAAACGACGAATAAAATACAAGTTGAGATTAACAAAGAAAATGCACAAAAAGATCAAGAAATACAAATTCGAGCTCAAGTCATATAATTATGGTGTAAACCAATTTGACAACTGCTATTATATGCTACTTTTAGCATAGAGATCACATGCTTTCTCCATTTAATAACTTAGGTGCATTGACAAGAAACATTTTAACACAATAATAACTATACTAACTGAAGATAGTTATTAAAAAATTACAGTACGTTACTTTTTTCTAAAAATATAAAAGTTTTAGTAATTAGGTGAAAATTAATCATTTTTTGCGATAATTTTACATAAATAACCTAGAACCTTCTCATTCTTTTACATAGATAAAACTGAATTATATTGGCAACTCTTTATAGGTTGTTTTTGTTCCTTGAAGCCCTAAATTATAGGTAACTAACCAAAAAAAGTCCTACATTTTATGTCATTTAAATACATTAAGTCAAATTTAGTATTTTTGTATCCTACCATCCTTAATTTAGACCTCCAAATTATCAATCTCTCAATAATTTCATGGTTTCAAAGAAAAACACTAATTTTTAACACAATCTCCTATCCTTTCGCTATGAATTCTACCATTCCTTTTCCATGTCGGACCTCCTCTTTCTTCTCTTTCTCTCTCTCTGCTTATTTTGATTTCGATTCCTCTGTCTCTTCATGCCAACCCCTCCCTAGTCGTCCCCTTTCAGGACGACGGGAGGGTTAAACTCTGACCCGTCGCACGTAAAATTTGTTGTTACAATTGAAATATTAACTGTGGAAAAGAAACAAAAGAATGACGACGGTTCTATCCCCGTTTCAACTCCTAGAAATAAACCTTATATCGGCCCAGGATCTGGCCAAGGTGGCACGTTCCATGCGCACCTACGCGGTTGCGTGGGTCCACCCGGAACGAAAGCTAACCACCAGGGTGGACGCCAGCGGAGGGACTAACCCAACCTGGAACGACAAGTTTGTCTTCCGGGTCGATAACGCCTTCTTACGAGGCGACACATCAGCAATCATGATCGAGATCTACGCTGTCCATTGGTTCCGTGATGTCCACGTGGGCACTGTCCGCGTCCTAGTAGGCAACCTCATCCCTCCACAACACCGCGCCACCACCGGCAGCAGCGGCCACCACAACCACCTCGGGATGCGATTCGTCGCCCTGCAAGTCCGCCGCCCCTCCGGCCGCCCACAAGGCATCCTTAACGTTGGCGTGACCGTCCTAGACGGCACAATGAGGAGCATGCCGCTGTACACCCAGCTTAGCACCTCAGCCCTCGGCTACCAGCGGCTGACGGGGCAGGAGGGCCACCACGGCAGCAGCCATACCGCAACCGTTACCGCCACCGCTACTCTCCGCCGCACCGTGAGCGACCGGAGCTCTATCAGGACCGTCACCCAGGAAGCTAGCAGCCGGGTCAGACCCAAATCCACCATCAATGGTGGGTCCGATTTGGGCACCACCACCGCCACCGCTGCCACCAACGGCGAAAAGGGAAAAATCATCTACGATAAGCCCCTGTCAATTATCGATGGAGGGTCAGAAATGGCAATCAAATTGGGAGCAGAATCAGTGATTAGCTCCTCATCCAGGAAAGGAAAGATCAAGGGGGATAAAAAGCCAAGTTCAAGCACAAGTAGATCTGATCTAGGCTTCCCAATAAAAAGGGACTTAAATTTAAATGTAACCCACGAGAAAGAGGCCAAAAAGCGGGCCGAATCAGAATTCGGACCCGCCAACAACAACGCCGCCGCCACCACCACCAAAACCATAAAGAGCAAAAACCCAAACACATACCAAAAAGGACACCCAATAACAAAAGACTTCGCAAACGGGTCAGTGTGGACAGAGTCAGAGGTAGGCCCATCACCCTCAGAGGTAGCAGCGGCAATAGCAGAGGACAGAAAGTACGCGCACGGGCACGCGCGCAGCACGCTGGCGGATGACAAGTGGAGCATGGACGACAGGCGCAGCGAGGGGCTAAGGACAAAGCTGGAGCGCTGGCGCACTGACTTGCCGCTGCCGCGCACGTACGCGTACAGCAGCAGCAGCGTATTGACGGACAACACGGTGCCGCGCGCGCCAAGGCACTCGCGCAGGCATACAGTTGAAGATGCAGGCAAATTCTCGTGCTTTAGTAATATTTATGGGTATGAATGCTCCATTGTTTGTGGGCGGGGTTCCGGGAGTAAGAAGGTGAAGAGAAAGAGTTATGGTAAGCGTATGGCTCGGGCTCCCTCCATGGATACCATGTCCACGTACTTTTGATTCGAGTCAGATCGGGTCGGGTTTTAGGTAGATTGGACATTGGTCGAGTTTGAACCCGGTCGAGTATAAGGCAGATTGGTCGGGTTTGAACTGGGTCAAGTTTAACGTGGATTGGTCGGGTTTGAATGAGGTTAAGTATAAGGTAGACTGGATGGGTTTGAATCGGGTCGGATTTAGAGCCCTGGTCCATGGAGAGGAAATGAGACCACTAAAGTGAATATACTAAAAGTTTGTTTGGTATTATTTTTGAGTAATGTTGTTGACAGAACAAAAATGTTAATGTCAGAATAATATTTTGAAAATTTTAAGTCACATTATTACTCTGACAATTACATTTTTTTCCCTTAACAGTAACAATAGTCTTAATTTTTTTGTTTGTGTTTTTTGGTTTTTTAAACTTACACATCATATTTTGAAACAAATTATTTTTTTTTAAAATTCTTAGTTTCTTGTTTTCAGTTTTCACTCAAATTATGATAAAAGTGAATACAAAAACAAAGGACAAGAAAAATCATTTCTAAAATATGTATTTTGATTCTTAAGAAACTAAAAAATGCAAACAAAAAACGATATCGAATAGTTCATAACTTGCTACAATGAGTGAAAATGGTTTTCTTTTTGAATGAAAAATTGATGCCCTTTGTTTCTAGGGTAAGGTAAAAGTAACGGCAATTTTTGTTATTATCCGAATGCGCCTTGTAAAAGATAAAGAGTACAAATATCTGATATTAATTGTCTTAACCTTTAAAATCCCTTGTGTTTATTCTTCATTTTCGAAGAGAGAACACAGCAGTTGCCTTTGGGTACGCCATGGCTTGAAGCTGAGCCAGAAAGATAGATTTTTTTATAATTAGTGGAGTTTTATCTCAAAAAGAAATTTTTTTTTTTTTTTAATAAACCCGAGAAAGTCCTTTTTCTGATTTTAGGAGTGTTTGACGTCAAAAGCAAAATGCTTCCGAATAGAAAAATAACGTTTCTCTTTGAAGTAAAAACATGAGCAAAAACTAAAAATTTTCAAACAAAAATATCCCTATTAGAAACAAATTTTACAAAAATACTTCTAAACAAAGACATTTTTTTTTTTTTTTACAATTTGATCAAACAAGCTCTAAATCTAAGTTCGGTAAACTTTAAATTTGAGATAAAGTCAAGATTAAGACAAATTTTGAATAAAAACATGGAGGAAATCTGCCATTTACGCCTAGTATCACATGCATGCAGCGATAAAGATAGGCGGAATGCTTATCACTACAACCTCCCATCATTTTTATGGAAAAAACTTTGGTAAGTCAAATGACCCAATGAGATCATGATAATGGCTTTTCCTTATTACAAGTAACATCCTATCCTATTTAGGCATTTTCGGCTACTTTCCCATGTTGCGTCTGCTCAAGTGCCGATAAAAGCTCCTTTAGTTTTCACTTTGTTTTGTTTTCATTTGTAGCATCCCTTTATAATTCCTTTTGCTACCCGTTTTTATGCGTGTTGGTTTAGACCTTACTCTTGAGGGTGTGCCTAGTTTTGTAGTGACTTATATTGCTAATTATCGACAAAAGTAAACAGGGCAACCGTCAAAATGGTGCAGAACCAGAAAAAGTGGGAATCATAAACAGCATAAATGATGATGATTATGATTATTTTTTTTCCGATAATTTTACAAGCAGAAAACAGAACTAATTTTGTGTAATCTCAGGACACACTTTTGCATTTTATAAGAATCAACCAAACTGACAAAAACGTTCATTTTCAATACAACTTCCTCTAATAGTAAGGATCAATAACACTTGAAAAAAGGACAAAAAAAGAAATGCATCTTCACCCCATTACCAAAATTTATATAAATTCATAATCTTCAATACCTTTCTCTAAGCTAAAATCCCCCATCAACCTAGGAAGCCAACTCTGATACACTATGTCCGTTTCTCGAGGCTTGGTTCCCGGAGTACCCTCTATCTTGCCGCGTTGTTTGCCTGTAGTAACCATTTCCTCTCGGTCTGTTGTAGTCACGTTCGTTTAAACCTTGACTGCCTCCCCTGCTGTAACCGCGACCCCCAAATCGTCCCCTTGAGGCATCTGGTTGGTAGGCTGTCCTGCCTCGACCTCTCCCTGCTCACAAACACCGTCTCCACACTTTAGTTAATCGTATCAAATTCATGTAACACTGAAAATATACTATAGTAAAATAGCAACATTTGTTGAAAAATGACAATAGAAACGAGTAGTCAAAATCGAGTCATGCTGTGTCATTTATCAAGGTTTCCCTTGGTTGCTTTATCACATCCTTGTATTGTGTGTCAAGACTTCATCAGCCCTAACACTAAGTGAATAGCCACACACAAATACACAAATGAAGAATCCACATATAATGACCCAACCAAACATTACTGCAACACAACTCATGAAAATAAGCCCCTCATTGTGCCCGCAATGGACCATTTAAACCCAAAAGCAAAAGGCCTTGTTGCTTTTAGTATAGGGGTGAAGTTACTTATAAATTGGTCAAATTCCACATTTAACCAATGTGGAATTGGGGCGTTACACTACAGCAAAATCATCTCCTTGATCATGTGAAAATGACAGTTTAGGGAATCTGTATGTTAAATCAATATTCCGAGAGACTGATAAATGAAAAACTAAAGGAGAGAAACACAATAGATTGTTACACAGAACATGGGCTGCAGAAAAAACTAAAGTGCAGAAAATATTGAATAACATAGAAAAGCACTACTTTTTGTCAAGAAGGATAACATACTTCCCCGAGCAAAGCTGCTGTTTGCTCTCCGCTCTTCGATGTATACTTGTCTTCCAGCAATCTGCACCGTTGCTGCCTGAAAATAAACAAATAAAACGCCAGCGTATTACTCCCCAGATACAGCTGGCAAGAGAACTTCAAATGGACATTAAAATCAACAAAACTAATGAGAACTTCAAAAGAACAATGCAAAGGGAAGGTGGACCCTGAGCCACAAGCCCTTACAGCACTGCCAAGTACAACTTTTCCCCAGTCGAACAAAAGCAGGAAAGGGTTAAACAGGGTGTACACGAAGAGATGTATTTACTCCATTAGTCCCCATTATTTGTAAATTTATTCAAATTGATTCCTCATCATTTAATTTTGTTTAAATAGTCCCTCATGTTTATTTTATAATAAAATTGATCCCTCATCATTTAATTTTTTACCCAGTGTTGGTCACTCAATGGGGGGATTAATTTGGTCACAAAATAAAATATAATTGGCTATTTTGAAAGAAAAAACAAAGACGAAAGATCAATTTGAACAAAGTTAAAAGTATTAGGGACTAATACAGTAAATAACTCTACAGGAATATCATACCAATACCTTCAAATTCAACAAAGTAAAGATACAAAATTGACCTTGTTCAGGGTACGTGTACAAACCTTGATGGCATTTTGAACAGAAGCAATATCTTCAAATTCAACAAAGGCGTAGCATACATCAGTATCCTGCATATTATTGTCATGAATTGTGTATCAGCAACTAAGAATATCAACCATTTCTAGGCCAAAAGAGGTCAAGAAATTAAGAGGAAACAGGAAAGTATACCTTCTGTCTTCGGATTGCTACACCTTCAGCAGTCAGTTTGCCAAACTTCTTGAATTCCTCTTCAATTTCAGATGCAGAAATTGAGGGAGACAAGTTCCTCACATAAACTGACTTAATTTCTCCTGAGAGTTGCAATGCAAACGAGAGAGGTATCAATAATCCGTGTGAAGAATGTAGATTCAAAGAACAATGGGCAAATTATAACTGAACTCTCTTATTTTTTCAAAAGAATTTGTTAATAGGTTGGTGAGAAGGGGTTGGGGGTATTTTGTTAGTAGTGGGATTCAATCACGGGTGGCATCTTTGTTCCCCCAGCAATCATCAATATTAGACCAAGCTATGCTTGGTACTATTAAATACAAGCAACTCCCTACACTTGTAATTTAAAACAACACAACTCTTGAGCTCTATAATTGAACACAACCCATCCTCTAGACTTTCAATTTAGTTAAATGGCCCCTTGAACTATGACATTACACATAATGCACCCCCTAAGCTTTGTTACTAAATAGAACTCACAAGTTACATATTCAATTTAGCCTCCTAAGTAATAATATTAGACATCCCTTGAACATCCAATTTTAAAAACTAATGACCTAATATAAATTTAACTCAAATTTGATGCTTAAACTAAATATAATTGACTATTTGTTATCTAATTTAGAATAATAATAGCCTCCTAAATTTTGATTTTAGATATAAGTCACCCCTTGCACATGCATTTTAAAAAATAAAACCTAAACTATGTTTTTAAGCAAATCAATTATAATTACTGAAATTTAACATTAACTTAGATATAGTTCACTTCTTATCTATTTAAAAAACAATCCTCTTTTAAATTGTGATATTAACCACAATTCACCCTTTGCGCATTCATACTCTAAAAAAATTCCCCTAAAATATTTTATTAAAACCGAATCACCCTATATATCAAATTTAATGCTTACATTAAACATAATTCACTCCTTATTATCTAATTAGAAAACAAAGTTTAAGGGTTACTTTTTAGTAAATTAGATAAAAACGAGTGGATTGTATTCAATTTATATATATTTAGTGAGAAAGTCCAAGGGGTGTCATATTTTGTCCAAGAAAAATTTCATAGTACAGCAGATGCCTACTTAGACAAGAAAAAATCTATAAAGCAGTGACGGAGAATTGAAAGCCGTAACAAGGGGATTCGAGGGAATGGCAGCATTTAAAAGTCTAATAAACTTCTAGATTCTTTGACATGTTCAAGGAAACCGCAAGAATTCAATGCAGAAAAGCAAAACATAGAAGTGCTCATTGAACCTTTATCATCAGCAGCTACGACCTCCTCAGCTGTCTCTGCTCCCGAAATTTCATTGGCAACAGGTGCTGCACCGGACTGTTGGGAATGTTGCATAATAGACTGCTGAGTATTTTGTTCTGGCGCAACTTGCCAATCAGCAGGCACCGTGTTCTTGTTACATGAAGATTGAGGTCCAACAGATGCTCCTGATTGTATTTTTGCAGCCCGTAACTTCACAATCAAGACAAGTCGATGGGAAAAAAAATGTTAGTACCAACAAAAAAAATATGCATGATGATTAAATTAAAAAAAAGAGGAAGCACATACAACAGAAGCATAAGTATGTTTTTGAGGCTCCCCCACAGATTCCTCGACTGCAGGTGGTGGCAGTTCCTGTACAGGATTCACAGTGCTCTCAAGAAAATCACTTGGCTGTTCTTTGGAACCGTCTTCAAGAATATTCTCAGCATCAGGGACTTGCTGCAGCTGTTGCTCTGGCATAGAATACTTGTCAAGGGAACCATTTTCCTTGATGTCGGTAGGAGCCATGTACTCCTGAGCGTGAATTGGTCCGCCCATCATATAGTGGGGCACTGCAAAAAGAACATGCATAGTCATTTCCCAAAGAAGTCCGTTACGTATTTCTCACAAAGAAATATTTTACAAGTCTTAAATTTACTAGTCCAAATTAAGGCTTGAAACATAGTGGCAAATGGCAAAGTACCGGGCTCGGGAACAGTTTGGGAAGCGTTCAATTCGGAGTTGAGGTGGCTTTGCGCCAATAAAGTAGCTTGATAAGGATGAATTTGGTCTTCATCAATGAAGTGAAAGATATCGTTTAGGACAAAGAAGCCTTTCTCCTGAGGCGCAAGGAAAAATGTCTGAGCAAATTTCTTTCTGCTGCTAAAATCCCTCATCTGTGCAGACCCTGTCACCATCACGATCACTCCTCCATTCCAAGATTCAAGGGAATGCACTGTCTTGATCTCAATTGCAGTAAATTGCATAGACATGACAAGAGAATGGATTTGCTGCAAAATGGTGAAAGAATTGGTTATAGCATGTAAGATGCAACCAAAAAAATGTCCACCAATACCAAAACTAAGGTACAAATCCAACCTTAAACATGACAAAATAAAGAAGCAGATATGCAAAAGGCATAAACAAAGCCATAATTATCAGAAAATCTTTAATTCCTGCAAAAATCCCAAACATGGACAGCTATATTTACCATCTAACCATTCATCCTCCAGCAAGCACAGAGAAAACACAAGGGAGAGGGAGACAAAGTGTCTACGAAGACTCAAACATGATTGTCCAAATGGAGTCACACCTACGTAACAAATCAAAACGAATAAATATGTTGAGCAACAAAGAAGCTCCTGAATCAGTAACTAGCATCAATAAATTCGTCCATGTTAAAACCCCAAAAAACCAGACAGCTTATTTCTGGTAGGACCATTCAGCTACTCCAAATCAAGTTGCTTGTAACATTAGATCATCACAATAATATTTTTTGCACCCTTCAAATATGGAAACACATCCCAAATGACAGTGGAAAGGAGAAACTTGAATATTGCTACAAGTCCCAACAATTACATGCACAGGACTAAAGCAATTATGAAGAACTTTCGGTCTCAGATTAAATTTCATATCGAGAAATGTAATGTACGTATCTCGATATATTCCGCCCAAAACAAAATAGCAATAGTATCCTTTCAGTTTACATGATCAAATTAGTCCCTCTGGGTACCCCACTTTAAACCTGTGATCAAGTAGATATAAATGTTTGACAAGCTGCCACTCACGTTTGAATACATGGTGCTGGTTATTTCAGATCTTTGTTAAATAGGACCCAGGGTTTCCTTTTATGATACTAGTCAGTAGCTTTACTTCCTTTTCGTTGGCAGGGTAAGCAGTGAGTTGGTTGATAGCACAAGTGAACACACACGCACGTGCACACCAAAAAGATGAATTGTAAGAGTTGTACTTCTTCAGAAGTTAATTTAATGCATTCATAACACATGATCCACCTCTCTAACAAATGTCTTCCCCAAGATGCCTATTCCTTTTATACATCGTACTTGTCAAACAACTAAGTTTTCTTTAAAGCTAAAACATATCGAACATGGAATCATTTTTATCATTATTGCATTATGGATCCCTCCACAAATGCATCACAACTAGACCTGGAAATTTTGTCCCCAGCAAGCCCACCTGAAAATTTAGGGTTTGGGTGTGATAAATGTAATTAAACCTAAATTCAACCAAAACTAAATAACACAAACATCAGGGATGGATTAAGGCAGGGTCGGGTGAACCATTGGATCAGCCAACCTGAAACCTTTTTCTTTTCATATAGAAATTCAACAACCTAAACGACTTTTGACTTGACTCCATAGCCAATCACTTTCTTCAGTCTCTTTTATCAATATCTTTCATTTTCCACCCTCAATTTATCCTATCCCCTAAGCTTGAGTTGAGGCACTCACTTTATATAGTAATGCCACAAACTAAATGACATGTTTTCTTCCAACCTCCATGAGCCAATCACTTTCTTCAATCTCTTCTATCATTTTCCTTGATTTTCCACTCTCAATTCAGCCCATCTTCAAAAGTTTTCAACAGCAGCAGCAAACAAAATGCTTTCTCCTAACTAGGTACTTCCAACTTGCACCACATAATCCAAGATTGTCTTAATCAAGATTTATCTTATCAAAGATGTATTTAGAGTTCAATATTGCATAGTGTCAGAGATTTAAGGGGTGCATCACCAAGATCTCATAAAGCACAATGTTAAGGATACATACTAACAGGGCTACGTCATTCAGTAGAGCTGTGTATCCAGTAATCCATATCCACAATCTAATTTCCGATATTCAAAGAATTCAAGATAAATTTAATGAAAAAAGCTTCAAACACATGCGACCCAAGCCATAAAATTGGATATGAAAGCGTATGAAAGTACAATTGCAAGTTAAGAAAATCAGCCAATTATCAAAAACTTATCTAGAATACAAGATATATAATACCCACATCAAGCAACAGGCAGAAAAGGATTGAAAATTACAGAATGTTCACTACTATTGGAAAAAACACAGAGAAAGAAGATCACCAGCATTGCAGTGGCAGCCTCCCTAGTGTGGCCATCGATACGAATCATAGTGCTAGCATCCGAATAGAGCTGGTGCACAAACTCCGGTCGCTGCTGCAATATTGTGTAGTACTGCGTCACAAAGTACGACCCTATCTGTAATGGCAAAACTGTTAGGACCACCCACAAAATACCAAAACCCTAAATCGAAATAGCAATCACAAATGAAAGGAAATGGGGACTTAAAATCAAGAAATTTAGAATTTACATAGTTCAACTGAAGCCTACATCTACGAAAGAAGAGCACAATAATTCCACTATATCTCCGATAGAGGTTTACACGAGATGTTCAACTCTGAAGTCCCAACCCTAACATCATTGTAACAACCTTAGTTTATATATAGATTCACCCACACTAAAACTCTAATATGTCATGAGCCTAAATCAGATTGGCCCAATTCGTAAACAAGACCTAATACAATCAGACTGTACACTTAAATCCAACAAAACCCATCACATTTCAGTACTATCTGAAACAAACAATCGTAAAAGCAAAATAACAGAACAGAAGAGAAAATACCTGAGCAGCAGTCATGCTCATATACGGAGTCGCCATTACTGGATTAATATCAATCAAGAACAACAACAACAACAACCGAACCGTGAAACCCTAAACCCCCTAGGGTTTCCTCAACAGAAACCCTAGATCTGCAAAACCCAGAAACAAAAACCAAATTAAACTTCAAAACAGCCCAATCAGCCCAACCCCAACTCAAATTGGAGTCATTTTCTCAAAGATAGATCTACAGTAACTTCAATGCCACAAGTGGGTAATGAAATTCTAGAGAGAGAAAGTAGAGAGAGAAGATAAGGAACCTGAAGAAAGGGAATTTTGGGTGTGCTCTTCTTCTCTCCACTGGTTTTGTTTAACCCCCTCAGCTCATCATCTTCTGCCTCGTCTCTCTTTCTCTCTCTCTCCTCTCTGTATTTTTGGGATTTTTCTTTTTCTTTTTTTTTTTTGGGTTTTTTTTGGGGGAAATGAAATTGGGAAGCGTTGCGGCGCTTGGCTGCGGCTGTGCGTTTCCCGTCATCGTATGCTTATATACTGGCGCAAACTGGCCGCTCACTTAAACCCACGCACGCTATTAATATGTAAATTAAAAATGTTTGTGATTTTATCCTGTAAAATTTACCAGACACTAAGGCTCCGGATTTCATTAAAACTTCAAAGTTAAACATATTTGGACGAGAATAGTGTTAGGATGGGTGACCTCCTGAGAAGTCTTCATATTGCCAATCTTATAAGATTGGGGATTCTTTAAAAAATAGCCTCTTAGCAGGGTTACACCTTGAAGGGGTAAGGTTGCGTACATCCACCTCTTCCAGACCCTGCTTATATGGTAGCCCTTCAGGCAGTGGGTCTGTTGTTGTTGCTGATCATTGTGTGAAATTTGAGTATTTATCATCTAATACTCAAAAGTTTATATATATAGTGAGTTATTATAGTTCAAAAGTTTTACAGTAAACTATACATTAGTACTTTAGAGCTTGTTGTATAATTTTTTAGTTTATAAGCTTTGTGAAGTAATGTTTTAGTCCAAAAGTTATATATTTAATAATATAATTCAAATAATTGTATATAAAGGTGTAAAATGAACATTTTATCTAACACGTAGTTATTAGTAGTGTCACAACACTTTGATTCGTGTGTTGGGGGGACGGAAATAGTGAGTGAATGGTGCATTTACAACAACTAACAGTAAGTTTTATACACTTGCATACTGTCATTTGAAATATTCTATTAAATACATGTAAATTTTGGATTAAAAAAATATTTCATAAAGTTTATAGAATACCAAATTATTATATGAAAACTCTAAGTGCTAATATTTTATTTATCCAAAGTTTTATTACTCAAGCATCCTCAAGTTCAAAAAATTAATCAATCAGGTGGATTCTTGTTAGAAAATATTGATGTGAAACATAATTCAAATAATATATACATTCCCTATCAAAATCTAATAGTTTTTTATCAGAAAATGCTAACATAATTTATAATTTTATCAATATATAAGTATTCTCATTAGAATTTAGAGAATATTTGTAGTAATCTTGATACAATACGAATATCGCTTAGCCGCTAAGTCGTCTTTTTCGGTTAACGCCATCACGCCTACCGCCATATGCTCCCTCTCATTCTATCGCCAACACACATACAAACACCTTATCGCCAACTGCTAACCAGATCCCTAGACCCGCCAGCATCTTGTCTTCCATTACCGCCATCACACATCTCGCCATCCTTCCTGCTAATCCTCTATACTTGGTGGCACCTCAGCACACAAGCAGCTACCGCCAGGACCACATCAGCGCCTTCCTTCCCTGCTCGCCCGTCAACCATGTCTCAGCATCGCCATCAGCAACCTCCTTCTAGAACCTTCTATGGCATGCCACCTCATCTTAGAAATCTTGTAGATATTTTGGGGGGTTTCTTCTATAAATAGGTAGTGATGTATTAGGGTTAAGTATATTGAGTAATTATATGTGTTATTCTATCTTTCCCCCAATTTCTCTCTATGTCTTCTCCCTTTTCTTAAACCCTAAATCTATGTCTTCTCCCCTTTCTTTTATGTATATACTCCATTATTGGAGCTCCTCTATCAAAATATATCCATAATTGCTTGAAATTCCTATTGATTTGAGCTAGATTATATTTGGTTTGTATCAATTGGTATCAGAGCTACGTATCCCCGGCATTGTTGCTATCGTCGAAATCACCATCACCATCACCATCCTCATCCTCATCATGATCATTATCATCGACACCCCCTCACCAGCCCACGATCGGCATCTTCATCAACAGCCCACCATCGTCATCTTAATTTGCAAAAAATTCCCCCATCATCGACCCTCACCAACATCATCACTTTCATTGATCCTCATTAACATCATCACCGATCACTACCAGCAAGCGATCCTCACTACCAGCAAAGTGATCATCACCAGCTCACCATCAGTGAGTAAAGAGAACAGAGCACCTTCAGCCCCGTCAACCTGTTATCACCACCAGTAGCTGAGCTTTGCTATCCTCATCCGTTAGCTTACCACAATCCTCTTCGAACAGCATCAACCCCAATCGCAGCGACAAAACTTCATCACCATCTGATTTTCCCCATCTGCATACAAGGTGTTTGATGAAATGCCTTAATGAATCCCTCAGCTCACCACCCGATTTTTTTTTTCAGCACCATGGCTACTTCAGACATCACAGGAGATAATTACCAAGCTCCGACCCGATTTACTAAGATCGAATTTCCCAGACTCGGTGATAACTGTGTGGAAAGGGGGTTACATAGTTGTGAGAGGTACTTGGGTACCCTGAACAACTACCTCACGGGGCTCATACATCTCCGCCAAATGGGAATTGTTGGCGAGTACCTGAGCTGATTTGAGTCCCTAGTGGACAAGTGTGTGTTGACAGAAGAACATAAGGTTAAGGTGTTGATAGGTGGCTTGCGGGAAGAGATAGTTGAAGGCTTTAGCTTGATCAGGCTCCAAATAATTCATGACGCCAAATTGCTAGCCAAGCAGCAAGAATGCAATCTCGCCTACCTTGAGAAGAAAGCCGGCAAAGGGTCTCTAGGGGCAACGCCAAATATACCCAAGCCAAGTCCTGTGAACGACCGTCCCGCCAACCTCCCACCCCAGCAGCTTCCGCCAACTAACGGCATACCTTAGAATCAACCAAGTGTGACACCCACCAAACTTGATGAGGATGACGCTTCTCCTTCACAGCTAGATCCAGCCCTGGATACCACCATTGTTTCATTTCTTGGTGTCTCCTTGGATGTTGCCAACCGTCATCCTGCGACAGTGACAGATAGGAAAATGATTGTCTCTAAAACAACTCCATCCTCCGCCATCTTTGTGACACCGGTCTCTCTCCTGCCTCTACTGCCCTCAGTTGATACCACACCAACCGAGTCAGATCCTTTATAGCTTTAGCAGCTACTGTCCGAATTAGAGGAGGCTGTCATAACTTCCGCCAAGCCTCCATTTTCTTGCCTACACTTCAATCGCCAAGTACACTTCGCGGAAGATAGCAACCCAGTTAAGCTCATGGCTCATGTCTTACTTAAATTTTTAAAGTTAGTATTTGACCCGGGAGGATCATCTACATCTCGGAGTTGGCTCGGTGTCTATGACCCTTGGGACAAGGGTTTTTGGAGGGGAAAGAAGTGATACGAGCCAAAGTGGGATTTGGAATACAGAAGGACGCCATCCCATTTGTCCCCACCCGCCTAGGCGGCTACCTTACTCTCGATCCTCCAGGACGAGGATCGTTTCAAGGGGGTGGTATTGATAAAATACGAATAGCGCCTAGCCGCCAAGCCGTCTCTTTCAGTTATCACCATCATGCCTACCGACATATGCTCCCCCTTAGTCTACCCCCAACACACATTCAACCACCTGATCACCAACCGCCAACCAGATCCCTAGACCCTCCAGCATCTTGTCTTCCATTACCGCCATCACACCTCTCGCCATCCTTCCTGCTAATCCTCTATACCTGGCAGCACCTCAGCACACACCCAGCTACTGCCAGGACCCCATCAGCGCCTTCCTTCCCTGCTTGCCTGTCAACCATGTCTCGGCATCGCCATCAGCAGCATCCTTCCAGAACCTTTTATGGCATGTCACCTCATCTTAGATATTTTGGGGGGATTTCTTCTATAAATAGCTAGTGATGTATTAGGGTTAGGTATGTTGAGTAATTATGTGTGTTCTTCTATCTCTTTTTCTATTTCTCCCTATGTCTTCTCCTCTTTCTTCTATGTAAATCCTCCATTATTGAAGTTTATCTATCAAATATAGTACTTTAGCTTGTGATTTCTATTGATTAGAGCTAGATTGCATCCCATGAAAATACTAACATATTTATGTATATTATCATAATTATATGTTATATTAGCATTTTTTTGGTGAAAAATAACTTGATTCTAGCAAAATTTTGTCCCATAGGGTATTTATGTGATAAAGACTCAAACATCAACATACATAAATTATAAATTCCAAATTTTTTATTAATTATAATATTAGGTGAAATATTTAAGAATTTATCACTTAGATATGTTAATTTTGTTTAGATTTATTATTTAAGTTTTAATGTATACAGTAAGATATTGTAATATTTAATTTTTTATCACTTAGGTACACTAAATAGGAATTAAATGAACTTTTTTGTCAAAATATGGCAATTTTCACCATAAAACACCAATGTCGCTCATATCAGGATAACACACATAAGAAACTTTGGTGTATTGCAATAAAACTTTATTGGATCCAATAAATAAGATCTATATAATGCCAAATGTCATGTCAGCATTTCTAGTAAAAAATAAAAAAAAGTACCATATTTCTACCATAAGTACCTATATATTATTATAATCATATGTAGCGTCAATTTTTTTCTAATATAATTTGGCCAAATTCCAATAGAAAATACTTGGTGGTAAAAAAAAAAAAAATTTAACTTAAGATACATGAGTAATTTTTTTTTTTTTTAATCTCATAATATCTAATTGAATATAATTAGATATTAAGAAATCTAGATGGCAAAAGATTGAATCTCAATTAAGTTCCATTTTCAAAAGTACCTTAGCTTTTGGAAATACCTTTGAAGTATCTTGAACTTTTTAGCTCTTTTTCAGGTACGATCTAGTTTCATGGTGTCAAGATTCATTTAGTTTTTGCAATGTGACCTCCGAAAAGATACTTGTGGAGTAACTTTTTGCAACCAAAAGGATAAAATACCCTCATTTCCTCGAACAAACCACTAAAATATCTTGCTATTAAGAATAGTGTCATGAAAACACAATTATATAAGTGTTTCAATTACTAATAAATAGAAGTATTTTATTTATTTTATGTTTTACAAATTATCCATACGTGTGGTAATTTTCTAAAACGTATCATGAAATGGACGTAGTCCATGAGGACACATTCAAGTGGCCAATGACATTAAGACACGGATAGACTTAAGTTAAAAGGTGTGATATGTTGTTGAAATAAGGTTGTAGTCAATGATACGTTTGGACTACTTAAATGTTAAGACTTAATGTGGTATAAGTGATGACTTATCATGTGGATAGAAATTCAAAAATGTTACAATGGTGTCTATCAATGAGATTGAAATGCTAAACTGGACCAGTTGAGTTGTTTATTTTTTTACTACTATCACAAATAAGTAATTCATATTATGATGCAGTGCATAAATGAAAAATTAGGGAACAGGAAGGTTCAACAGCTTTCCCTTAATTCTTATTACGAAAATAATAAAAAAAAGGAAAATAGATTCTATTCTAATTCTTACAACCTGATAATAGAAAGACCTAACAAATTATAAAAATTAATCTAAAATTGAATCCAGAAAACCCTAACTAGCCCTGTCTTTAGATAGAGAAACTTTCCTACCTTGACTCAAACTCCTATTTAAGATCAACGGTTGAGATTGCAATCCATGTGATCCTACTAGAATAAAAGACTAAAATATAAAAGAGCTAAATACAAAGATAGTTAATAGAAACCTACTAATCTAAACTAAGCATTCTAATCGGTATTAAAATCTTCTAGCCCCTTTCATCCAGCCGCGTTTTCTGCTCGCCAAGCTTGACGACTCTCAAGTGTCTCCCACCAAGCTATTCGCCAATTATGAAGGCAAGGCTACATCATTCTCTCTGCGTTGGAGAGAATTTGCCTCAAATTCGCCAATTATGCTTCCAGATCATTCTTCGCCACGATGCGGGTTGCATCAACTTTCCCGGTTTGGAGAGAATTCGCCCTCGATTATTTTCATGCTTCATTCGGAAAATTTTCGTGAGGGTAAGGAGCAAGGTGCTTGATGTTGATGACTCTGAAGGCTTCAATCCACTTGGTAGATGTAGGTGGTAGACTCTTTGAAGGCTTCAACCTTGTGGTATTTTCAAGTCTGAAGTCGTTCTCTTGTCAAGGTTGCCCATGTAGGCGGTAGACTCTTTCGAAAGCACTCAATGGACCAACCTTGTTGTATTTCTAACACGGCGCTATCCTTTTTGGCATTATAATCCGGCTCACTTTCAATCAATTTTTGTTCCCACCCCTTGACGTTCTCGGAAACAAAACTTTGGATAAGGACACCCAACATTGTTCTTGTCGTCTATGCTAGACCATCCGTCAGTGGTGCGGAAAGCCCGTAATATACGGTGACCCAGTTGATTGTCCTGCTGTTGACATTCTCTGACCAGGTCTAGTCCCTCCTGGGCTCCTCAACTTCATTATGCTCACTCGATGATGAAGACAATCTGGTAAGGCATCTTCCAGCGCTTGTTCAACCCCATGTAGGTTGTTTTCCATCGGTAATACAGTACTCGGTACCTACTCCAGCTCTTCTCCTTGTTCCGTCTTGATGTCCTCGTCGGCGGTACAACTATCTTCTTGTACTCGGCAACTTCCTCGATGTTCGCCATCTTCCACAGTGGCTTCCAAAGAAGGCACACAAAGTGTTCATCCCTGTTAGTCACAATATTGGCGGCTAAGCCATGCATACACTTCATGGGTGGCCCTTCTTGGATTTTGAAAATGATGTTCCACCAATCCCATGGCAAGGCACGACTTTGGTGGAATTCGTCCTTCAAACATGATCTACAAGACACCATCGCCTTTTGCAATTGGCCTCAACAATCTTCCAATCTCGGGGCAGGTATTCGACGCTGTACCATGAGCTTACTAACGGTCTTACTACCAAGGCATGTTTTCCAAGTTCCGTCCTTTGTTGGCGTCAAGGTAGCTGATCCGCCCTTCAGGTGCTCTCTGAGGTATCTCTTGGCGAGTAGCTTCTAAATTTGGCACCTGATATCCTCACACTCTGCAAGGCTCACTCGGCAATGAGGCCATCTTGGTAACGCATAATCTACCTAGTATGGAATCCCCCTTATTGGCGGTAAGAAATACGCCAACCCTTGTAGACAAACCTCCTTTGACAGACTCCCTACCTCATCTAGGACTTCCTCCTCTTTATAGATGAGCTCGTCATATGTAGGATCATCAAAGATGGGTGGAGAAGAAAAATCAAGATAGGTTCTCTCCTGATGTCGCTTATCGATGTAGACGCCATCTCTACCTCGCCAATTGCATTAGCAAACACGGCCCTATCTTCCGGCTTTGGGTCTTCTGTAGTCGACGCACGTGACTCCTTATCTTTTTGGGCAATAAGATGATCCTTGTTCCCTCAAAGATAAAGCTATACGTGTTCTTTCTCCCTTCATGTATAGTACCTCAATCATATTGCCAAGGTCTTCCCAATAGCATATGACACACATCCATGGCAACAATAACGCAACACACTGCGTCCCGGTACTTTGTCCCAATCGAGAAACTAACCAGAAAACGTTTAGATACTGTTACCTAATCTCCTTTCTTGAGCCATGACAATTTGTAAGCGTTTAGATGCTCCTTCGTCTCCAACCCTAACTTCTGGACAGCTTCCTCAGATATGGCGTTCTCCTAGCTCTCGAAGTCGATGACTAGGCGGCATACTCTCTCACCAATTGTACATGTTGTTTGGAAGATGTTGTGTCAAAGCCATTCATCTCCTTCTGCTTCCTCAAGCGTGAAGCCAATTCTCCTGACCAATAGCAAGCGACCCTCATCACCCACTACCTCCTTTTTGCCTAGCGACACTAGCTCATCCTGAGCCTCTTTCGCCGCTACGATGCCATCACCTTTAAACTCCGAAAATTCTTCTCGAAGCTAAGAATTCCACCCCTATTTGCCTAAATAATCAGAAGCTCCGGTATTTAGTTGAGTCTCTCTTCAGCCCATGGTCTTTAAGCTCAAGATATGGCTCGTGGATATTCTCTTTTGTTTCTTCCTTGCCACCCCTTGCCGACGGGTTTTGAGGCTGAGCCATCGGTGTATGGTTGGAACTCACTCCCAATTGAACCAAATATAGCTCAATTCGCCGGAATCTCTCTTCCAAGTCCTCGAATCTCCTCTCAATCTACCATTGAAAATCATCTCGTATATGTCTCCGACGGCAGTGTATCTCTGTCACCCATGAGCCATCTCAGAAGCCGTTCTGAGCTATGATACCAACTGATATAGCTCATAGATGGAAAATTAGGAACGAGAAAGTTCAACAGTCTTCCCTTAATTTTTATTACGAAAATAATAAAGAACAAGAAAAAAATAGAGTCTATTGTAATTCTCACAACCTGATAATAGAAAGAACTAATAAATTATGAAAATTAGTCTAAAATTAAATCCCTAAAATTCTAGCTAGCCCTCTCTATAAATAGAGGAGTTTTCCTAGCTAGACTTAAACTCCTAAATTTAAGATCAACAGTTGAGATCGCAATCCATGTGATCCTACTAGAATAAAAGACTAAAATATAAAAGAGACAAATACAAAGATAATTAAGAAACCTACTAATCTAAACTAAGCATCCTAGTCGGTATTAAATTCTTCTATCCCCTTTCATCCAGCCGTGTCTTCTGCTCGCCAAGTGTCCCCCGCCGAGCTATCCGCCAATTATGAAGGTTGGGCTACATCATATTATGCTATTAACCGATGATTCTAAATCGTGAGAATGTCTTGGACTCGTGCAAAATAGTATACCTCACTTTGACATACTTAGAAGTGAGGTCTCTAAGAGTTGCTAATATTCTTTGTGCTTCGGATAGTGGCATATAGTGTGTTAGAACAAATAGAAAATCTATTGTCTCTCTTGAGATGGACATATACCCTTGAGTAGATTTATAAGTATTTGAAAATTTTGAATTTTTGGCTAAATTATTTCAAGTGTATGTTATGTATTTTTTCAATCAAGTATCCTTTTGCAAAATCCGGTAGATTTTCACTTGAAATGCTAAAGCGAAACATAATTCCAATAATACATAAGTATCTTGCATCAAGATTTGATAGTTTTTGTAAGAAAATACTAATAGATACATTATTTCGAGGATATACAGGTAGGTTTTAAACAAATTTTAGTGAATTTTAACTTAGTTTGGTAAGTTTTTATCGGAGACTGATATATATGTATAGTCGTATTTATGTATTTCATCAGCATTTTTTGTCTAAAGTTGACTAAAAAGATTACCAAAATTAATCAAATTCTATCATAGGATACCTAGATGACCAATGATTTCGATGCATCACAATATAGTGAGTATATATAAATATAAAATAAAGTAAAAAAATATTTAAAAGGTATTGAACTATATCCTAATTTTTTTTTTCTTTTTGGAATATAACTCTTTAATGGTAAAACAAAAGCATTGAATACCTATATATAAATTACTTTAAAATTATACAATTGAGGGGAATAAATTTAGCATTGCGAAGGAATACAATATTATTTAAAATGCAGGGTTATTTTTGCTGAAGTTTGTGGAAATAATAAAAATTGTTCCTCACCTTTTCGATTTATTTTTTTAATACCTTAAGTTTTGTTCATATTAATAAATAGGACCCGCTCTGTAGAGATGACGACATTTTCTCGGGGAAAGCTAACATGACAAGTCACTTGATATGTTGCATATTTCATATCTTTTATATCCAATTCCTATGATATTTTTAGCTATTACATACGTGCTATGACATAATCTTTATCTATTTAAGCTTGGTACATGTTGGAGCAGGGATAACGTGAAAAGCGGTGAAAATGAGCGAAAATGGACAAATTCAAAGAGCACATTGAGAAGCCTGACCACGTGTGAGAAAAAAAGCTGACCGAGTCAAAATTCGGCCAAGAAAAGTCTCCCATGGTTGCAGGGATCGATCGGCCATGCATTTTGACATTTGGTCAAGCTTAAAACGAGCAAAAGGTGAAAAGAAGAGTTTTCATGACCGAATAATATCCAATCCCACTTATGATACCAATGGGATCATGAAATTCTCTTCAAGAGCTTAGTTTTAATATAAAATTTGACCAGTAATGCCTTACAGATCAAAAGTTACACACGTTTTAAGTTAATTGCGCAAGTTGTTGGATTTGATGCTGTAAAGCGCTGATCGATCGGCAACGACGCGGAGGGGAGGGGGGACCTATTTTTCCTTCTTTTTTTTGTGTTTTCTCCATTCACTTCTCCTCCTTACTCGAGCTGCCAAGAGAGACTTGATCCTCATGAAGGCCGAAGCGCAAGTGGTCGAAGTACGGGGAAAAGCCAACACCGATTAAGGAAGTTCAACAATCCATGAGTTTTTGTTCTCTTTTCTCTTTTGAATTAGTGATTCGTAAAACTCCATGGAGTAGTAAACTCATAGTTTAGGGGTGAAGAGCAGGTAACTTTGGATCCCGGACTTATGTTTCATTTTCAATAATGACTTTTGTTATATTACTTTTGCACCCTTGTGGGGAGTTCCATATTTTGATATTGGTTTGTTTACTATGTGCTTTTAGCCATGTTTTGATTTCCAATTTTATTGGTGTGTTGTTCTTGATCGGAGACTAGACTATAATATAATAGGTTTTTCATGAGTGGTAAGAGTTGAGGTTGTACCCAACCCTCAACACAATTTTCATATAAAATAATACTAAATTAAGAGTGAAAAAGAAATTTGCGCTACAACTAGGAATGGCAATTGGACCAGAACCCGTTGGATATCCATCCAACCCGATCTATTTATGATGGATTTTGATGTAAAAATTGGGTTTTAAATGGATTTGGATTTGGATGTTCGTAAATGGGTTTTGGATTGGGTCAAATTTGGATGACAACAAACCCGACCCAAATTCGACTCGAAATTATGTTTAGTGTAGTATAAATTTTTAAAGTTACTAAATTTTGAGTATTTAACATGTCAAACTAGATTCCAATAGTTTTTTTTAGTGTCAAAATATTGACTTTTGTGGTACTTTTTTTGTATTATTATTGTTATACATATTAATATTATAATGTAATATCATAATCTTTCAAGGATTTAAATGTATTATGGATTTGGGTCGAATATCTGTTCCATCCGATGGATTTGGATATGGATTGAAATTTTATGGAATAAATAGGTCTTTTCCGAATTTGGGTTGGGTTGGGTTGGATCTGTATGAAAGCGAACCCGATCCAAAATTGATCGCTTGTCATCCCTAGCTTGCATCGCGAGTTATAAGATGGGTTATGCCCTTAGACTAGTTCGTCACCCTAAGTCCTAACTAAATATAAATCCAAGATTAACATGAAATAAGGTGTGGTAAAAGAATTTAGTAGTGCTATTGAAATAATTCATATTACACATAGAGTAATAAGATGTGTTATGCCTTTAGATTAGTTCATTACCCTAAGTCATAATTTAATGTTAACATAGGTTTACAGCTTATAGCTTAAAATCTTTAAAGTCTTTATCGTGATAAAATATAATAATGGGATTCCAGGCTAACTTAAATTCATACCCTATACTAACTTAGATCGATTGACAACTTTAATTTACGGTGTAATTCTATTATTTTAGTTAAAAACTCATTCTTTCAATAAAAACCAATTTGTTACTGCTCAATAGTCACCGAATCAAACTTTATATAGATTCCCTATGGATACATCACTCATATACCTGCCACAGCTACAACTTGCGAGTACACTTGGTTGTACACGGTTTTAACACTCTTATAAAACCACATCATTATGTTAACTAACCAATAAAATATGTTCACGAAAATAATCCTTGATAACATTTGGGGCATTTTAAATGGATCACAAAACATTGCCGTGTTAATGCAAATTGCATCAAAACTCTACGTTTCGTTGTCCTTGGGAACAAAAGAATAATTATGACACAAAAAATTGGTGTCAAGCATCAAAACGATGCCATTTTTGTTAAGGACTATTTTGTCTTTCCATGTTTCTATATTAGGTTTTACTGAAAAGGGTCTCATTTATTAATACGAACAAAACCTAAGGTAATAAAAGAATAACTAGGAAAGGTTGGTGGCCTTTCTTATTATTTTCACAAACGAGGAAGTAAATACCACTAAGGTACAATTTAATAATTTTCAATAGTACTATTCTCTTTGGTAATGCTAAATTTATTTTTTTTAATTGTACAATTTTATTAATTCTTATATGTGTGTTTAATTCCAAATTAATTTTTATATGGGTGTTTAATGAGGTTTTTTACCATTAAAGAATTAAGGAATATTTTCATAAAACCACCTTACTTTTTTGTGTGCTCCCATAAAACCACCTTATTTTTTATTTTTGCAGGAAACCACCTTATTTTTGCAAAAAAAATGCAATGTCACACCTTATGATGTTTCCGGTAGCGTAGTTAGTTCAATTGTTCCTTACTGAGCTTTTTTTCACCAAAACAGCGTGTTTAGCCATTATTAATTCAATAACATTTATCAAATTACTATTATACCATTTGAAATTAAAAATATGCAAAATTAAAATATATATGAAATTCAAAAAAGATAAAAAAAATTCAGATTTGAAATTAAAAAAATATATCAAAATTCAAATTTAAATTAAAAAAATTTAGGAAAAATTTAGAATATATAACAATATTTTTTTAACTTTATAAAAAATTAGATTAATAAATTTAGAATTAAAAAATGCATTAAATTAAAATTCAAAAATTTTCTACTTTTATATAAAAGATAGCGATTTTATATTTTTAGTTGAAATATATGAACTTTATATTTTTAAGTAAAATATAAGAATATTTTCTAATATTTATCCAAAATAATTTTTAATTAATTATAGTAATAAAATTATAAATTAAGAAGATAATAAAATATCTTTTTAAATTTTCATAAGAAATAATATAAGATAAAATATAATAATTTTTAAAAAAAAATAAATTTAAAAATTGGAATAATAAATTTAAAATTAAAAAATAGTACAAAATTAATAATTTGAAAAAAATAATTTTTAAAAAAGTTAAAAAACCATTATTAAAAAATATTACTTATTTTTCAAAACTTTTTCCAAAAAATATTTTTTCATAATTTGTTTTCATTTTTAAAATTTCGTACGTATTTTAATTTCAAATTTACTAATATATAAGGAGTGTATTATGTTTAGTAATAAAATTCAGGGATAAGTTGTCTATAATAACAAAGTCCAAGGACTAATTGATAGTATAGGTGTATATTATATTTAATTACCAAGTTTATAGGGCTACTCTATGAAATTAAAAGTATAGGGAATGTTATTTTTTTTAAGCCAATGGTACAATAATCATTTAATAAATATTATTAAATTAATAATGCCTAAACATATCATTTTGATCAAAGGAAGCCTCATACGCAGCACTTGAATTAATGGAGCTAACGAAAATTGTCATAAGGTATGACATTGTAATTTTTTTTAAAAAGTAAGATAATTTCCTTCAAAAAGCAAAAATTAGGGTAGTTTTATAGGATGCACAGTAAAGTAGAGTAGTTTTATGAAAAATTTTAAAGAATTAAAAATCATAAAAATTCTTTGGAGTACAATTTAATAATTTTTTATTTTTTATTTTTCCCCTGTAAATAAATGCTTTTACCCTAATAAGATAACTGAAATTGGAGCAATGCATGCAGACTGAATCAATGGAGCATGCATCTCACCTTCACTCCATCTTGTCGAGCCCTCAAAATCCTGTCGTTTCTCTCTGCAATATCACCTCTAAAATGCTTTGTTCACACCTACACTACAATCCCTCCTCTCAATCTCAAACCCTTCAACTCCACCATATCAAGCTACATGAGAAACGGCCTCGTGGAACACGCACACAAACTGTTCGACGAAATGCCTCAAAGAAACACCGTCACTTGGAACTCCATGATTCGCGGCTACTTTCAAAATGGGCAGTTCGAAAATGCGCTTAGATTGTTCTATCAGATGCCTGATCCTGATCTTTTCTCGTATAATACTGTGATTACAGGGTTGATGCGATGTGGGTATGTGAGTTCTGCAGAGAGAGTTTTTGAGAGTATGGGATTTAGGGATGTTGTGACTTGGAATTCAATGATCTCTGGGTACCTACATAATGATTTGATTCAAGATGCGATTCGGATTTTCGAAACAATGCCTGAAAAGGATGTTGCTTCATGGACAATTATGATCTCTGGGCTTGTTTGTGCAGGTCACATTTTTGAAGCTGAAGAATTATTTGAGCAAATGCCAATGACAGATCATGCGAAGGTTTGGAACAAAGTCATAGCAGGATATGCAGAAATTGGTGATGTTGAAAAGGCTAAAGCTTTGTTTCAGAGGATGCCTGACAAGGATTCAAGTTCTTGGAATGTGTTGATTAATGGGCTGCTGAAGGACGGGAGATTTGGCGATGCTATGAGGCTGTTCTTTGAGATGCCAAATAGATGCCAAAAATTATGGAATTTGATTATGTTGAGAATGATTAGAAATGGGTTCACTGAAGTAGCTCATGCGTTGATTGAAAAGAACCCATTTAGTGATGTTATGACTATGACTAACATGATAGTTGGTTACTCTGGAAAGGGAGATGTTAGGGCAGCAGTTGGAGTTTTTGAATTGATGGTAACTCGAGATACAGCCGTGTGGAATGCCATGATATTTGGCTTAGGAGAAAACGACAGCCGTGAAGAGGGTCTGAAGCTTTTTGTCAGGATGAGAGAATTTGGTCAGTACCCGGATGAATCTACATTTACTAGTGTTCTGAAGATATGCTGGGACTTGCCTAGCTTGCATATTGGAAAGCAAATTCATTGTCTGGTGGTGAAGATGGGTTTTGATCGTTTCACTGCAGTCTCGAACGCGATGGTGACCATGTACGCAAGATGTGGAGACATGGACTCTGCAATGTTCAAGTTTATGTCCATGTCGACCCATGATGTCATCTCTTGGAATTCTATGATTTGTGGGTTTGCTCATCAAGGGGATGGTGAAAGGGCCTTAAAACTCTTTGAAAAGATGTTAATAGAAGATGTCCAGCCCAACCATATCACCTTTGTGGGAGTGCTATCAGCTTGTAGTCATGCAGGATATGTCGATCAAGGTAAGTTTTACTTCGATTTCATGAGATACAGATGTCATATTCAGCCAACAAGTGAGCATTATACTTGCATTGTCGATATGTTGGGAAGACATGGCTTGGTTGATGAAGCCATGGCTTTTCTGGGCCAAATAAGACGCGACGGTATAAAGCTTCCTGCAAGTGTTTGGGGGGCACTGCTTGGAGCATGTCGAATGTACAAAAACATCGAGATAGGCAAATTTGCAGGAGAAGAGATTCTGAAAATGGAGCCACAGAATTCTGGTGTGTATCTGATATTGTCAGAAATGTATGTAAATCACGGATGGACTGCAGATGCTGAGAGAATTCGAGTTCAGATGAAAGAGAATGGGGTAAAGAAGCAACCGGGGTGTAGCTGGATAGAGGTGAACAACAGTGGATATATATTTCTTGCTGGAGATTGTTCACATCCTGAGTTTGGTAGCATCTCTTGTATTTTAGATTCAACACATACTGAGATAGATATTCTAATTAAAGAAGACATAACATATCGGGAATCCGATTTTCTGCAGTAAACCCATTATTTTCTCATTCTTATCGACATTATCCAAGAAAGACATATTCTGCAACGTTCATTTCGCTTCAGAAGTCTATAGGTGTGGTGAAAACCAAAATTTTCCTATTCTATACACGACATCCAAGTGCTCCTCTGACAAGTTGTCTGTCAGCAAAGGGAAATTCATCCAGGCAATGCGATTCTCTGATGGCATTCAATGTACAGACAAAATCAAACTCTTGTGATGTTTAGTTTTTCTTTACCAATGAGAGCTCTTTTCGTCCTGGTGGATACAGCCAACCCTTCCTTTACTTTAATGTCTCTCTTGGCGGCTGCCTCCTTGCATTCTGTATGTCTTTTCACGGCGTTGTCAGCCATAGAATTCGTTGGAGTGCATCTGCTTTTGAAATGCCTGTTTTGAGCCGAACTGTGATCTTTCAAGGCTGAAGATCTTTGAACTTGAATTTTGCTCTTGCTACCTAATATTTGATCATTGTCTGAATTAACAAACAGAGAGGAGGAAAGATTTTGTCAACCGTAGTTAAAAAAAGATCAACCTACATGTAAATAAAACTTAAGAAATAAAAGAAGTGGGAAAGAGAAATGTCTGCCGCACTCAAGCGAGTAAACACGAGGAGAGCCATCAAGAGACATGTACATGGATACAAGTATCATCCAAATCGCTCATGCGAATGAACATGAGAAGAGCCATCAAGAGACATGTACATGAATACCTAGTATTATTCAAAATACACTTGAAAGGTATTTTGACGATCCCACCTCAGGAACATACCACGTAATCGATGGAATTTTTAATCAGACTTGCGGTAAATAATCACATAGGGATCCAAAAAAATGATAATGATATGAAATCAATAATCTGATTATCTTGGATAGGTATTATCCTACTCCCCAACCATTAAGAAAGAGAATGTGTGAGTATGTTTTATATTACCTCTACTCTTTTCAGCTCAAGAATATAAACAAATGAAATACAATAATTACGTCAAATGCTGTGCTTTCTAATCTCATCTATTATTTAAATTAAATTTTGAATTTGAATTAGTGACAGCAATTGAATCCTCGAGCCCAACAAACTATTTTTAGATCTACTTGCAGTCAGAATAATCTAAAAGTCCATAATTTTAATGGATCAGGTACCTAGTACAAATAAAATTCTGATATGGATATTCTTCATACACCAATTATCAGATCTGATCAAATCTAGTAACTTCTTTAACAAATAGGATCCGGATTCACATGAATCCTGTACTTGAGAGGACAAAAGGCATATTATCTTCAAGTTCAACAGCAAAATCCCAACTCCTCCCCCATGATTCTTCAATTTATTTCTCTACAAAGCCACCCAAATCCAGCGAGTTTTAACTAAGTACCCAGAATACGAATTTGAAACCACAAAGATCATTGAAGCAACAGATGCAAGCAAAAAAAACTTCATTGTATTCCATCAATCAATGTCGTCAGTAATATGCATGGAAATATATAATATGCATGGAAATATAAAAAGTAAGGATAGCAAACAAGTGACGTACAAGTTAGTAAAATTACCTGGACTGGATAAGACAGCTCGTGGTCTCGGAATAGAACTAGCTCTTACATGTGGTTTATCATGCTCCTCCTCTTCTTTCTGGCTCTTCTCTATAGCTGTCGATTCCAACATGGTAACTTGGGTTACATGTGTGCAATTTTTATGAATAACTCGACAATCGGAAAACTGCAACAGGTAGCTCTTACCCGTCAAAGCAGAAATAACGCTTTTGGGTAGAGGAGGGGTAGTTAATGATCTTGGGATAGAAGATCTTCGGACTTTTGTGATGGACGATGGTGAATTGTGTTTATGTTCTTTCACTGCCAATGAAATGGAACTTTGTCAAAAGGGCATGAAGACAAGCGTAAATTACTGGATACACACAATCAGAACCAGATTCCATACATTGTCAATCTTTAGCTTAAAACTGTAAACACAATTCCAGTAACAATAATTTGTCAATTCAACAATGGGGAGAAAATTAGATTTACATAAACTAATCACTTGTCAATTTAACATGTTAGGAACTGGAATTGACAAAGTACTTCAATTCTTATCAGTTCTTTTCATCCTTCTACACGGAAAATGCAGTGAAACCCTGCCCCCATAAGTAAAGAAATGCATTACACTCCCTCAGACTTGAAATAATTGCTATCCTTATTTTCAGGCCTCCCAAAATGATTGTCACCTTATCATTTTGATTGAATTTCTTTATGTTTGAATGTAGGACCAGTTCAAGTATTTGATAGATTTGTTTTTTCTGATGTCAAAAGAAGTTGAACACTTTCCCTTTGTACAGAAAGAAAATTTATCGCACTTATCACTCGAAACAATTCTTAAATGACCACCAAATTTTCGAAATTGAAAATATTTTTTTGGATAATTCTATAGTCCAAACAATTTCTTTAACATCTCAATAATTTAAGCAAACTGGTTTATATCTACAAGTATGAAAGTGAACAGAAAGAATGTTCAAATATGTTGGTCACGTGCAGGAACTTTCTTTATCTTTATGCGGTTACAAAAGGTCACAATTAGTGTCCATTTGGCCAAACTTTATTTGTACATAAAAATATAATAGCAATTTTAGATAAAAGTAAATGTTGTTGTTAGGATTATGTCTCAAATTCCTTGTTTTTAAGTTTATGGAGTTGCCGTGGGGTCACCGATCGATTGGGTGATTTAAGTAAATTTTTTCCGGATTTTGGGCCTTAAGAGGGCCGATCGATAGGCCCGGTTCCGATTGATTGGGATGCCAATCAATCGGGACCTCCCAGACACGGGTCTATAAAAGGGACGTAGGGTTTACGTCATTAGGTATCCAATCAAAAGCGTGAGGCACCGCCATTAAGTAAAAGAGGTGATTTTGTAATTCCTCTAAGATATTCGAGTGCTAAGAGAGTTTAGAGAAAGTGATTGTAATTCTTTCATAGATTTCGTTCAAAGGAAGTGTCGTTGTAATTCTTCCGTTCTGTATCAATAAAGAATTTCCATCTCCGCCCGTGGTTTTCTCCCCTCTCGATTGTAGAGGGGTTTCCACGTAAATATTGTGTGTTCGTGTTTGTTCTTTCTTTCTCCATATATTTGTTTACTTCTCGTTTGTGTAAGTCATATTATTTGAATCGAATCAAGTGATTAGGGATTACGCTTCCGCATCAAGATTTCCCTAACAAATTGGTATCAAAGTATATCGATTTGTTCCCATTTTTCCGCACAAATTGGTATCAAAGCCTTGTTTATTTCAATTTGATACTATGACGTCCGCAATTAGATCTGAAGTTGAGAAGTTTGGTGGTCAAGGGAGCTTCAGTTTATGGCAGGTTCGCGTTAAGGGCCTCTTGACTCAAAGTGGCTTGAAGAAAGCTTTAGATGGAAAAGAGAAGAAACCAGAGAATTTGACAAAAGCACAATGGGAAGAGTTAGATGAGAAGGCACTCACAACTATTCAGATGTGTCTTACCGATGACGTTTTGACAGAAGTTCTGGAAGTGAAGACCGCTAAGGAGTTATGGGAGAAATTGCAGGATATGTTCTATTTCAAGTCTGTCTCCAACAACTCGCAGTTAAGCGTCGGTTTTTCACGTTTCGTATGTTAGAAAGTACGTCACTTAAGAATCACGTCAATGAATTTAATTCACTTATTCAAGATTTGAAAGAATTGGATGATGTTCCTAAGGATGAAGATCGGACAATGTTGTTGTTATGTTCTCTCTCTACTTCATATAAGGGTTTTGTTGAAAGCATAATTTATGGTGGTAGACAAACCATATATGTTGATGAAGTTAAGAGAAACCTACTGAGTAAAGAACGAGTAGATAGAGAATTATCTGATTCTGTTAATAACTCAGGTAGTGGTTTATTTGTGAGGGGGAGAACTAAGTATGATCATAGTGGAAGCAAGTCTAAGTCTAAGTATCAAGACCTAACCTATAACTACTGTCATAAGAAAGGGCACATTAAGAAAGACTGTACAAGCTTAAAAGAAAACTTGAAGAAGATAACAGGTCTGACCAGAGATCCATAGTAGCTAGTGTTGTGGATGGTGAGAATGACAATCTTCTACAGTCTGTGTCTGAACCTAAGTCCAATTTGAGAGATAGTTGGAATTTGGATTTGGGTTGCTCCTATCATGTCTGTCCCAATCGGGATTGGTTTTCCACGTACGAGTCAGTTCGAGGTGGAGTTGCTTTGATGGGTAATGATACTTCATGCAAAGTTCTGGGCATAGGAACAAGTCGTTTTAGAATGTTCGATGGAACTATCAGGGTCCTGAGCGTTGTTTGTCATGTTCCTGATTTGAAGAAAAATCTCATCTCTTTGGGTACTCTTGAGTCTAAAGGGTACAGGTACACAGCTCAAGGTGGAGTTTTGAGGGTCGTTAAGGGTGCATTGACAGTTATGAAGGGAAGAAGGTTAGGTACTCTGTATAAGCTTGTTGGTTCCACAGTTGTTAGATCTGTTGCAGCATCTTCATCATCCTTTTTGTTGACAGAACCAGAGATCACAAATTCAGGACGTTTGAGATTGGATCATTCAAGTGATAGGAGTCTGTCTGAACACAGTGTGAGGGGCTCTTTGTGTGGTCAGTCTACAGGAGTGATATTATGTGAACAAGGACTTTATGGGAAGCATAAAGGTTTTCGCTTCAAGCAATTCCTGATGAGTAGACGTGTCACGTTTGCTGAGTCTTCGTCATTGTCTCCACAGAAGATGTCATCAGTTGATTGTGATTCAGGTCAGGTGAGTAAGCCAGAAGGAGTTTAGTTGAGTAACATAGTTCAGCAGCAGGTGGCTGTTTCAGTTAATGTGTCAAGAGCCAATTCAGAGAAGAAGAAGATTGGCATTGTTAATAACCTCTCAGATATGTTCACTCAGGTGTTACCTAGCAGGAAGTTCAAGCTCCGCTCGGACTCGGTTAGGTTTCGTGTTTCGTTGAGATAACCCCATGTGTGGGGTGTTTAGTGGAGAAGATGGAGGAAATTCTTTTATGTATGTAATTTAAGCCAAGGTGGAGATTTGTTAGGATTATGTCTCAAATTACTTGTTTTTAAGTTTATGGGATTGCCGTGGGGTCACCGATCGATTGGGAGGGAAGCCCGATCGATCGGGTGGTTTAAGTAAATTTTTTCGGGATTTTGGGCCGTAAGAGGGCCGATCGATCGGGTGTTTCCCGATCGATCGGGACCTCCCAGACACGAGTCTATAAAAGGGACGTAGGGTTTACGTCATTAGGTATCCAATCAAAATCGTGAGGCACCGCCATTAAGTAAAAGAGGTGATTTTGTAATTCCTCCAAAATATTCGAGTGCTACGAGAATTTAGAGAAAGTGATTGTAATTCTTTCATAGATCTCGTTCAGAGGAAGTGTCATTGTAATTCTTCTATTCAGTATCAATAAAGAACCTCCATCTCCGTCCCGTGGTTTTCTCCCCTCTCGATTGTAGAGGGGTTTCCACGTAAATATTGTGTGTTCGTGTTTATTCTTTCTTTCTCCATATATTTGTTTACTTCTCATTTGTGTAAGTCATATTATTTGAATCGAATCAAGTGATTAGGGTTTACGCCTCCGCATCAAGATTTTCCTAACAAATTGGTATCAAAGTATATCGATTTGTTCCAGTTTTTCCGCACAGTTGTTTTTCTACTTTAACCAATAATAGAAAAATGATGCTTATCTTTTAGAGTAGAAGCAAAAGAAGAATAATAGATTTTTAAGACAAAAATATCCCCCCATTCATAATTTGAAAAAGATGATTATGAAAAAAGTGATTCCAAAAATAAAAAAAGAATTCTAAAAATGGAATTATTTCCATAGCAAGACCAAACAGGTAGTTATTATGAGAAGGGAAAATACCAATATATGCTACAATAGGGCAAGACAGGTTGGTAAAACAACAACAACAACAACAACCACAACAGACCCAGTGCCTGAAAGGGCTCCCGCAACAGCAGGGTCTTGGGGGGGGGGGGGGGGGGGTAGATGTACACAGCCTTCCCCCTTCAGGGGGCTACCCTAAAGAGAGGCTGTTTCCGAGGACCCCCAACCTGAGATACAGATACACAGCAGGGCAAGACAGGTTGGTGCAGGGGTTAAAGTTATCCAACCCAAGCAAGAGGTGTCGCCAAACCAAGGGCAAAAATTGTATGCCTTACCAAAGACAACCTATTGTGAACTGTTAAGCATCCAGTTTAGGGCTAAGCACAAATGCATTGTTCAGAATAGCAGCAAACAATTTACACATCGATGCGGCTGGATCAGGCATTTAAAAAACAATAAGGTCTTGTTTGGTGTATGGATTTGAAGCCTACTATTGAGGCTAAAACGAGAATTGGAGTCCAAAATTCCAATCTTATTATTTAGTTCACTTGTTGCAATTAAAATTGTAGTTCCATTGCCTAATTCCATAAAAGTTTTTTTTGATCATTGACAACCTGAAAGCCTACAATTGAGGCTGAAACGAGAATTGGAGTCCAAAATTCCAATCTTATTATTGAGTTCACCTGTTGCAATCAAAATTGCAGTTCTATTGCCTAATTCCATAGAAGGTTTTTTTGATCATTGACAACCTGCAAGCTGTGGAAATAATTCTGTAGAATTGAGTTGTAATTAAAATCATATATTCCAATTCCTTGAGAGTGGGGGAATGAACTGTAATTCATATTACTATACTTACTTAAAACTCAAAATAATCCAATCCAATTGACCGAAAAATCCAAGAAGACTAAAAACCGAAACAGCCGACTCCATATAAATTTGACCCCGAAACTCTATTAAAATGAAAGAGCAGAATCGAAGTAGAAAGAGCAAAACGAGCAATACCACTTGAACTAGGAACCCTAATCGAGAGCGTATCAAAGGCGTCAAGCGACTGCAGCGCGGTGTCCCTGCGATCATTTCCATCATCTTCTTCTACGCTCCTCACTTTCACTTTAGGATACACTACAAAAACCAAAAGCAAGACATAAAATCCACAAATTCCAACAAACAAACAAAGATACAAAAGAAACAAACAAATCAAGAAGACTCACTAGTTTTACTATCCGAGCAGAGTTCAGAGCATCAAAGAGTTCAATAGATCACGCACGGAATGGAAGCAAAAACTGAGAAAGCTTGTGATCTGTGACAAACAAAATCATGGAAAATGATTGAAAATGGCGTCGATTGCGTCACTGCAAAGACTAATTTGAAGGTGGGGGTGTTAACAAAATTTCGGCCCCTCGGAACGAGGAAGGAAAAGAGTACTGTTGAATATCACCCGGACATACCAGCCATACTTGCCTAGCAATTTTTTATAGTAATTTTTTTGGGGCAAAATATAATGGAATCGTCTAAATTTTATAATTAATTATAATATATTTTTTGTGTTTTTAACTTTAAAAATAACTTTTTAAATTTTATAATTAAACATAACATATCTCTTACATTTTTAATTTTAAAAAATAGCTACTTGAACTTTGTAAATTAATACAATACATCCCTATACTTTTAATTTCATAAAATAACCCCTGAACTTTGTTATTACACACATCTCACCCTTTGAACTTTGTTACTGAGTATAACACACCACTTAGACATTCATAAATTTTAAAATAAAAAGTTATGAAATTAAAATTTTGAATAAATTATGAAATATATATTTTTTTAAAAACGTATGAAAAATATAATAATAATTTTAAATTTTATTCTTTAATATTTCAAAAAAAATATTTTTTTAGTATTTATTTTAAAATTTTTAATTTCATATACTTTTTTAGTTTTAAATTTTTAATCTAATTTTAGAATTTATTTTTTAAAAAAATTATTATACTTTCTTTTATAGTATTTTTTATAGAAATTTTAAAAAAATATTTTCTTATTATCTAAATTTATAATTGTTTTACTGATTAATTAAAATAATCATTTTTTATAAATATCAAAAAATTCTCTTATCTTTTAGCTAGAAGTATAAAGCTCATACCATTCGTTTAAAAATATAATTTTCTATCTTTTGTATAAAATTAAAAAATCTCTCATTTTTAATTTAATATGAAGCTCTTATCTTTTGTCTAAAAATATAAATTTCTAAATTTTGTATAAAGTTTGAATATTTCTTATTCTTAATTTGATAGATTTTTTATTTTAAATTTATTATTCTAATTTTTATTAAATTTAAAAAATATTATTATATTTTTTCAAATTTTTTTTATAATTTGTTTTGAATTTTTAAATTTTATATATGTTTTTAAAAATTTTAAATTTATTAATGTCTACGAGGTGAGTTATGTTTAATAATAAAGTTTGAGGGTGAGTTGTGTGTAATAACAAAGTTTATGGCTATTTTATAAAATTAAAAGTGCAGGGGGTGTGTTTTGTATAATAACAAAGTTTAGAGAGCTATTTTATAAAATTAAAAGTTCAGAGGGTGTGCTGTGTTAATTTATAAAGTTCAGGGGGCTATTTTATAAAATTAAAAGTACAGAGGATGTATTATATTAATCTGAAAAGTTCAGGGGCTATTTTTTGAAATTAAAAGTGCAAGGGTATATTGTGATTAATTGCAAAATTCAGGGGTCTTACTATATTTTGTCCTATTTTTATGACTTTTAAATTTTTGATTAGTCGCTGTTTGATAAAATAAATTGTAGTTAGCATTTTTTGTTGCATTTAGCTTTTAGCATTTTAAACCCTTTATAATCAAATTTTATTTATTATTTTATAATAATTTACCACCTTAAATATCTAACTTATCATACACTTACCAATGACCTAATAGCTAATTAATTAACTAATAGTTAAACATTAATGGTTACAGCCATACATAGTCACAGCGCTGATATTTATAAGTTTTCCATGCAAGTTTAAATAAAATTTTATTTTAAAATTAATTAAAAATAAGTAAAGTAATTATTAAATTTATATATTGACGTCTTAATTCTTACTAATCCAATACAAAAATTCAAGTAAAAGGCGGATCTTAACAAAATGCAGGTATAGTCAACTGAGGAGGGGTTTTGATACGGTGGTGGGGGGCCGCCACTAGTCAACTTCTACGGCGTGGGGGTCCATGTGATTCCGTGCCACCATTCTTGTTGTTGTCGAATCTCATACGGCTTTTAATTACATTTCTTTTTCTTTTTCTCCTTTCCATCATTCTTTTTTTTTTTTTTTTTTTTTTTTTGTTCTGTTTTGTCTTGGGTTGAGGGCTTTCGAAAATAACATTTCTACAGATAGAGATGAAAAATTGAACATGACCTAAAAAGCTCATAAATTAATCCAACCCGAATTGAAAATTTGTCTTCAATGATAAAATTTGAAGTTGGAACGACCTGACTTGTAGGGGAATACTAACTAAACTGCATAAGACGTTAATAAATGCCTATATCGATAATGCAGTAAATACAATGATAAAAATAAAAACTATTGGAAATATAATATAAACTTTTATAAATTGTTCATGCCACAAAAGCACCAAATAGTAGAATTTTGATGACCTGAAACTCATACAAACCGACCCAAGATTTACCTGGACCTATGACAACCCCATATTAAAGTAACCCAAACACAAAACAGCTTGACCTTGGCCCAATCCGACTCAAGTACAGCTAAAAACAAGGAGGAACTCGAGCTTGACTAAAACCAACCCGAGTTTACCGTAAACTCGAAATGACTTGAACCCACTTGAACCAACCTAGATGACCGAGTAGCCACCTCTATCTACAAGGCAACACTCTATAAGAATAAGACTGCATACAGCTTACCCTCACCATACCTTGCCTTAGCAGGAGCCTCTTTGAGGTTCTGGGTGGTTGTTGAGTTTTTTTTTTTTTTTTTTTTTTGGGAGGTAAGGAAAATAGCGGGCGAACTAATAGATAGCTCGCTCCGGTGAATTAGCATAAGAAAATCCTGTCGAAATTCTATCACGATTTCCCTTTTACACATCTTTGATTTTTCCGAAAGATGGCATGTCACTAGATCTGCTGCCTAATTATCTCTTCTAAAAGTATGAGAAACTCGAATAGTATCAAACTTAACAAGCATCTCCCATATATCTTCAATAATGGCCTAATATGCAATAGTCATTTGAACTATGTCTGGAGTACCTTAATAACGATAAGATTATCTCCTTCTATATGAACTCAACAAAAACCTATATTTATACACTTCTAAATGTCATTTAGGGGCTGCTATTGCTTCTGCCACCAAGATTGAAGCATTCTCGAGAGCCTTCGACATGTAAAAATCACGTGCTGACCTAAACAATTTTGAAATAATGAAACTACACACAGCCTTTGTTAGAAAAATGATACAAGATAAATCCAAATTAGTAGAAAAGTTGTATCCCATTTGGTAAAAACCCCATTGTGAATACAAAACAAAGTTTCCCAATCCCACATTGATAATTTAGAGGGGGGTAGTTGAGTTTATAAGGGTGAGTGTTTTTAGTCCACTTGAATTAAGCCTTGGGTAAAGGAATGGTGGGCACCACACATGCGCACGCCGCCCGTCCGCCGTGCTCGGGGGTGGGTGAGGGTGAGTTTTTTTACACTGGTATATTTATTTTACGATAAATAGATGTTGGGCTTCGTCTTAAATGCCCATATAGCCGTTTGGGCTTAACGTCAATGCTCTTAAACGTTGGGCCTGCTATTCATTGCTGCAGTGAGCGTTTTGGGCCTTCTATTCATTGCTACAGTGAGCGTTTCTAGCTGTTAGACTATCAATTTATTGGCTGCATTTATACCGGTTGTATTTTTTATTAGTATAAATAGGGTATCCCACCTTAGGTACTATAATCTGAACCAAAATCTCTTCCTACTAAATCTCTCTCATCGTTCGTTGTTATTTTCTTCTGGATTCAGGTAAAGTTCGAGGCGCTCCTAACCGGAAATTAACGAGTGCACGTTAAGGGTCGGACCGTGTTAATCCTGGAGGACGGCTGCCGCATATCTGTTTGCACCGGAGCAGAGGCGAAATCGTCTTTTAGGACAGTGGTATTTCCCACGGCACGGTATCTTTGGTATTTTCTAATCTACTCTCCCTCTTTCAGGTATTACTTAATTATCGTTCGGCTGCGGTTTCTTCGATACAAGTTTACTGGAATTTTTTACTGCGTTGTATCGAGTTTTAACCCTAATTTTTGTATAATTTCACTGTTTAGTTTACAAGTATTTTTCGGTCATTTTACTACACTTATTCGGCTATTTTACTGCTTCTTTCAGCAGTATTTTTCTGATATTTATACTGTAATTCTTAGTTATTTTTTCGGTAATTAATAATAGTATTTCACACGTTGGTATATACAGTATTGGCGTTGTGCATGTCTATATTTCCAAGAATCTAAAAGATGAGTTTTTGGAATGACTAATAGCTAGATCTGAAAAAGAATATGTGTTGTGCAGTGCATATATAGTCTGCTAGTAAAACTGAAAAATATATATGTCACAGGTGAATCTCTATATGTACCAATTGTAACCAGCTAAAGGAGAATAAAAATCATAGGCAGTCTTTGACTCAAAAGTTCTGGTGTTCTGGGAATTTCATATTTTACCCAAAGTTGGAAAGTTTATTGCGGTATACCAGAAATTAGATTAAATTTTCATTAAAAAAAAAAATAGATGTGACATACCAAAAAGGATATGGGCCGGGAAAAGTGGTTATTTTTGAGTTTTTTGGATATCTCAGTTCCTGAGATAAAAAGTGATAGTCAAATGGGGCGCAGCAAAGATGTTCGACGAAACGATTATGAGGAATAAGGTCATTAGGCTTTACGAGAAAAAGAAAATGAAAGCCCATATGGATCTAAGGGTTTAAGTATGATTGGGCCAACAATTGGGCTTTTAAGTGTAGAGGAAAAGGAAAAAAATGAAAATGAGATATATTTAATAATAAACCAAAAATTATACATGAAGTTTAAGTATGTGTATGTTTGATGATTTGGATTCCATACACTTTTTCTACTATTTATGTTGTAATTCAAAGGACCTAATTTTCAAGGTTGATATGAAAAAGGTTAGATGGAAGCAACATATTGTTTGCATGCATGTATTACTTACATTTTATCAACGGAAGTTAGATCCACATAAACCCTAATATAAGCTAGTGAAATGTGAGGGCAGTGCTATTGTATGACGCATAATTCTTGTGTTACATAAGAACTATTTTTACCACTAAGTAGCATGCATTTCTCACTATTTTTTAACACAACCTTTGATTTCCTTTTTGTGGAAAGAGGTTTTTATGTTTGAGATTAGTGGTTTATGTTGAAGTATTAAAGCTCTAGGTTATCCTAGAGGATGTACCTGTTGACTTTAAAGGGCTCCTTATTTAATGGTTAGATAAAATACTATAAAATATTATGATTCTGATCTTCACTACCTTGAATTGTGGGGGCATCTAGCGTATGTAGGTCCTCTTAAATATATTATTGCCCTTCTAGTTCAAATGCATTAATTTTGACAATCGTGTAGCTAGTGCATTTGCGATTGAGGAAGGTTTGTTGATAGCCAAAAATCTTGAATTATGATATTAAGAGAGAAATTTTTATGGGAAAATTAGAGGGGTTTTGGGATTTCTAAATAAAATAAAGTTTATGTGTTTAAAACTCCTCATGTGATATGTATCAAATCCTTAGATAGTAGCATCATAATTGATTGTTCCTGGTCACACATAAGCTTGTTTGTGGTGGCGGTTTGTGTGTATGAAAAGTCAAGTTGATGAGATGCCCCTCTTTGGAAGAGTATGAATGCTATAAATACCATAAAACTTTTCTCGAGTTAATATAAGAAACTTATATGAGGCAGATGCGACACCGATGTGAAAATGAATAAAAAAAAAGGATTTAACTCTTGATTATGTGGATAAAATTCTTAGAGACCTTGACCATTATAAAGGGATAATAGGACTTGTGATAATTTGTAAAATTTCATGAGTGATTTGGTGTGTTAGTCTCCATGATGATGTGTCTCATGTATTTTCCATGGCTATGTTTGAAGTATTGTGAATATGTTGCCACATGCTACTTGAAATGATGAAAAGCATGTTGTATGTTGCCGAATGCACTGCTGCATATTGTTCTGGGCTGTAAGATGTTGATGTGCATGCTATTATGGACACATGTTTTAGTTGTGCAAGCACGGTATGTTATGTACATACTACAGATTATGACTGTTAACTACTGAATTTATTCTTGATATTGCAGTTGCTGTCTTTTGGGCAATATACCGTCATTTTAAGTTGTTCTCTTGAATTCCAACTTATGGTAAAAACATGATATGTTTGAGTATATGAGGACTGTATGTTGTCTTCAGAGACTTATTATGCCCTTAGGATCATTGTTTCATGTATTCCTTTCTAGTTTTTGGAAAAGGAGTAAGGTGCAGGCCACATGATAACCTTGATTGGTCATAGGCTTGGTATTTAGCTTGTGCCTAGATGCCTTATTTGGTTATTGTCATATGTTGTGTGCTCACGTTGGCCATTTGAATGACATACTATATGACCCTTGTGTTCATTTCATGAGAATAAAAATGTGGCATCACATCATAAGCCAAATATACTAAGGTAATTGATAGTACTATGTTTTTGGTGAATAATACAACACTCGTCCCTTTATATCATATGTTAGTGGTGGACCTTGTCTACAAATATTGATCCAAATAATAAATATTAAAGTGCTCTAATTAAATTGTTGAAGCACTAGTGAAGTACTATGAATGGGATTTATGTTGTAGTAGACTCCGTGTTGTGTTGGGTGTTTGATCTTGTTGAGAGATATTCTACTAATTACAATATGTTTCTGATACCCCGCTGAAACCTACATGTTTTAGTTATCCTCTTAACACTGAGTTGGCAGGTAGAAAAATCTAACGGCCTAAGAATGCAGTGTGATACATTCCATTGTAAGGGGCTGTAAAAGCACCCGAGAGCCTATAAGGTATGTTGTCAGGTGATAATCTTTTCTGACTATTGTGTTTCTACCGCTGCTTGCTAGTTATAGCTAGCTCATGGAAATTCGTTATAGTGGAAATATTGTTTGTCGATTGTCCAAAGCCGATGTAAATAGCTTAATGATGCTAAGCACTTGGGCTTGAGAGCCTTGCAGAGGCTTAGGTTGCCTTAAGTTGAGTTGTAAAAGGAATCTTGTGAATTATGGTATTATGAATCTCTTTCTCTTGATATCACCAAAAATTTGGCACAACATTGGTAACACATGAACTACCCTTAATAGTAATATCGCATGTACTCTAAGTACCTTGAAAATGAGTATATGGTCCTTTGTGAACTAAACTAGAGATAATGCTTCACAATTGTGATGAGATATGAAAATGACAATTTGGGGTATGTGGTTTTCGTACCAACTGTATATATGATATACGTACTATGTGAGTACTTGGGGTGGAGATATAATTTTACTAATATAATTTGTGCTCCACTAATGTGCTATACTGACTCTTATTAAAGTTGGCAGGCGATGGAGCTAGTTGTTTAACAGCTCATTGCAGGTACCTCAATGTGGGGGTAAGAGCAACTAGTGATTGATGTTGGCAGTAGTCAACTCTGAAGTACCGCTCTGTTGTAATGCATTGTTGAAGTACCGTTGTGGGGGCTTCCAGCTCCATTAGTGTCACTTCACTGTGACAGTCAAGCTGCAACTGTTGTGGCAGAGAACAAGGTTCGTAATGGCAAGAGGAGACACATTCGTCTCAATTATAAGATCGTGAGAGATCTAATAGAAAGTGGAGTGATATCACTAGACTATGTCAAGTCTAAAAAGAATCTTGCGGATCCGTTGACAAAATGCCTTTGTCGTAAAATGATTGTAGAAACATCGAGGGGGATGGGACTGAAGTCTGTACACGAATAAACTATGATGTATCCAACTTGGGCTTATCAGGTTCAATGTAAAAAGTCATAGTTTCATTCAAGATACGCACTGTGTTTTATGTTGTCCCTCCCTATGGTGTGACAGTGCGGAGATGGGTCCAATGCCGTATGTTGGCGGTGTAAGCACGACTTGCACATGACGGACACTGTCTGTATGTTACCAAGGGTAAGGTTGAGCTTTAGCTTTTAATGGACCCATATCCATATGTTTGGTGGTGTGCGGTAACACACACTTGATGGGATCCAACTATATAGGTGTGGGAGTCTGGCCGCTCCCTATGAAGGATTAAGACTTGCCTTCTAGAGCGCCTATGAACATCTAGGACGAGTGCATGGCCGATTAAACGCGCCAAACCGCAGGATTTGCCGAGATCTGGAGTTCGGCACGTGTCCAAGTGGAAGACTATACAACCCCTTGTGAGGTTCAAGACGAAAGTCACATTGCAAGATGTTGGTCCTAAACTTGGGTTACACTAGGTGACGATTCAAGTCGCAAGACATCGGCACTGAAAAACCGAACTCCCTTTGCCTAGTCTATTCCTTTCTTTCTCCTTTGCTTGTATCCTTTGTTGGGGATTGTTAGAAAAATACAAGCTAAATCCAAATTAGTAGAAAAGTTGTATCCCATTTGGTAAAAACCCCATTGTGAATACAAAACAAAGTTTCCAATCCCACATTGATAATTTAGAAGGGGGTAGTTGAGTTTATAAGGGTGAGTGTTTTTAGTCCACTTGAATTAAGCCTTCGGTAAAGGAATGGTGGAAACCACACGCACGCGCGCGCCGCCCTCCAGTGGTGCTCGGGCATGGGTGAGGGTGAGTTTTTTTACACCAGGTATATTTATTTTACGATAAATAGCTGTTGGGCTTCGTCTTAAATGCCCATATAGCCGTTTGGGCTTAACATCAATGTTCTTAAACGTTGGGCCTGCTATTCATTGCTGTAGTGAGCGTTTTCGGCTTGCTATTCATTGCTACAGTGAGCATTTCTAGCTGTTGGACTATCAATTTATTGGCTGCATTTATACCGATTGTATTTTTTATTAGTATAAATAGGGTATCCCACCTTAGGTGCTATAATCTGAACCAAAATCTCTTCCTCCTAAATCTCTCTCATCGTTCGTTGTTATTTTCTTCTCGATTTGGGCAAAGTTCGAGACACTCCTAACCTGCAATTAACGAGTGTATGTTAAGGGTCGGACCGTGTTAATCCTGGAGGACGGCCGCCGCATATCTGTTTGCACCGGAACAGAGGCAAAATCGTCTTTTAGGACAGTGGTATTTCCCACGGCACGGTATCTTCGGTATTTTCTAATCTACTCTCCCTCTTTCAGGTATTACTTAATATCGTTCCGCTGCGGTTTCTTAGATACAAGTTTACTAGAATTTTTTACTGCGTTGTATCAAGTTTTAACACTAATTTTCGTATAATTTCACTGTTTAGTTTACAAGTATTTTTTCGGTCATTTTACTACACTTATTCGGCTATTTTACTGCTTCTTTCAGCAGTATTTTTCTGATATTTATACTGTAATTCTCAGTTATTTTTTCGGTAATTAATAATAGTATTTCACACGTTGGTATATACAGTATTGGCGTTGTGCATGTCTATATTTTCAACAGCCTTCTCATGCCTCCTAGATTTTGTCATCTAATTTTTTAGATTCTATTCTACTAGTAGAAAACAAATAAAGTGTTTACTAAAAAGAGATGCTCTGGTTCGGTTGCAAATTGCTCAAAGTCCTCCATTTGGTTTACTAGAGTAAGTGATGTTGTGTTACAGAACATTATGGAGGGCTTGGGGTTTCAAGAGGAAAGGTTGTTGTTTAAGTATTTGGGTGTCCCAATTGCAGGTGCTCATCTTCAAACTGATCAATTGTGAGTAAAATTAGAATGAAAGTTTTAGCATGGCATAATAAAAGACTGTCGTATGTAGGAAGAGTGGAGCTTCGAAAGTCAATACTGATTAATATTTACTCCTATTGATGCAATATTTTTAAATTTTCGAAGATATTGATTAAGACTATTCAACAAATGCTAAGGAGGTTCTTATGGAGTGGCCATGTGGATCGGGGAAGAACTTTATTCTATGAGCTTGGAATAAAATTTTCTTCCCTAAAGAGAAAGGAGGCTTAGAGATCAAGTAGTTAGAAGTTTGGAATTATATGTTTTTCTTTAACTGAAGTTTAGAATTAGATGTTTTTCCTAAACTTACTCTGAAATGTACGTGCAGAAGAGGATGTTATGCGTGATATGGGATCTTGGTACTATATGGAAAAAGAAGACTTGTGGGACATGAATGTGAAGGTAGATGACTCACCAATATGGAATCTATCATAGGGGTTCGAGATAAATTAATTCAACAACAATTAATCTAAAAATAACCTAACTATATGTCAATTAACCTAACTATATGTCAATATACCAAAAAATAACCTAACTCTAACTTTTCTATCAAAACGTAACTCAACTCTATTTTCTAACCAAAAAAAAAAAAAAAAAAAAAAACCTCAACTCTAACTTTTCTACCAAAAAAATAATCAAAATCAAAATTAATTTAAAAAAATACTGAATTGGTGGCTAGGCATGGTGTGTGGTATGACTCTTCAACAATATATTTTTCTTTTATGTATTTTTGGTTTGGCCTAATTTATTTTCCCACCTAACCAAAATAAAAATACGTTTTTTCAATAATTGCGTACAATTCCACTGAAAAGCAATATCTCGGGACACAGAACAAGCAAAGCAATAGAGGAATATAACCAGATAACAAGGGCTGCAGATGAACTGAGCCAAGCTGAGCTGAGCCATAGCATGCTTGGCTCGGCTCGTTAACTAAATGAGACCAACTCAGTATCGGTATCATTTATCTAACTGAGCCGCATATCTATGGTCAGCTCAGCTCGTTTACTAAATGAGATTTGCACGGTATAGGTATCATTTAGGCATGTTTATTCCGCGAACTGGCTCGTTTAGTTTCACAGACTCATTGCGCTCATTTATCAAGCTCATTTATTAGACTTGTTATATTCATTTATAATTATTGTTACTTGAATTTTCAGAAAAATGTGATAAAATAAATCATGTATAGAAACTGAAAACTTACCAAAAAAAAAAAAAAGTATAGAAACTGAAAATAAAAAATACATACATGTAATTCAATTCTGCAATATAGACATGCAAGCCAATAACTGAGCCGGCTCATGAGCCCATAAATGAGTCAGCCCGTGAGCCTTATGAGCCGGCTTTGCTCATTTGCAGCCCTACAGAGAACAAGCCTAACCAAAAATACATAGAAGAAAAATATATTGTCACAGCATCATATCACGCACCACAATTTAATATGTTTTAAATCAAATTTTTAGAGTTGGGTTATTTTTAGATTAATTTTAGAGTTTGATTATTTTTTCATAGAAAAATTAGAGTTGGATTATTTTTTGGTAGAAAAATTAGAGTTGGGTCATTTTTTGAAAAATTGGCATATAGTTAGGTTATTTTTAGATTAATTATTATTTATTCAATAACCGGGTAGTTGATGAAACTAGAGAGAATTTGAAAGGATGCCTCAAAGAGGGCATTTTCAGTGTTAGGAAGGCGTAGGAAAGGATGAAGGAGAAAAGAGCGTCTTGCAATTGGAAGAGGACAACTTGGGGTGCCTTTAATATCCTAATACTAAATTTTATTTTGTAGTTTGCAAACTTAGGGTGTCTGAATACTAAGGTTCATATACTAAGAACGGACATGGCGTTGGCTTCCAAATCTAGCTTGTGTAGATCGAATGTCGAGGACATTAATCACTTAGGCTCTATTTGTTTTGCGGGAAAAGCATATTCTAGTAATTGGTTTTCCTTCGGTAAATATTTTTCAAGGAAAATTGAAATCCAATTGAGGCTTTCCCTCATTTGTTTCAAATGAAAACTTGCTCTCGCATTATTGTTTTCTTATATGGTTTAAAAGAAACTTTCTTTAAAAATTATTTTATATCTTATTATAGGATAATATAAATAGCAATATAATATATATGAAAGGTAATAGAAAAATAAAATTAACTATCAAAGTTATAAAATAGAAAAATTATCTCTTAAGTACCCTAAAATTTAAGCATTTATTACCCAAGTACCTATCATTTTAATATGAGTATGTCTAACCTATGCTCATCATTAATTACAATAAATATTTTATTTGCACAACATATAAAAAATAGAAGTCATAAGAAAATATGGTACATTTAAAAGTGATTCGGTACCAATTATTCCCACAATTATATTCTTTCATTGTATCAGAGCTAACCCTAGCTCTCTTGTAAATCAAGGCAAACCCTAGCCAACTTTCCCTTTCCTTTTCAAAAAAAAAAAAAAAACCTAGCCGCCACCAAGCCTAGCCGTCGCCGCCCTCTTCCTCCCCGAAGCAACCCTAGACGTTTAACCTCAATGGCCGACGCAACTTCGTCTACCACCACTGCGCAGGACGCTGAGTCTCCTCTTCCCATCGATGGCCCTTCTCTTCCTACACCATTCAGCGTTTCAAACATTTGACATAAGATTTCTTCCACGCTAGATCTAAACGATCCCTTCACATATCTAGTCTGGCGCTGTTCTTTTCTCTCCGCTTGTAGAGGTTATGCTGTGGATGATCATCTTGATGGCACTTCTTCTCAACCTCCTACATCAGATCCTCAATATCATTATTGGCGACAAGTTGATAATCTTCTTATTTCTTGGATATTTGGTACTATCTCTCCCGACCTTGCTAGTGCTGTGTGTGGTAATCATGATGATATAACTGCTGTATCACTTTGGGATTCTATCACCCGCCTTTTTTTACTGATTTTGCGGAATCACGCCAATTGTAATTTAAACATGAATGAACCAATATTAAGAAAGGCAATCTGTCCATGTTGGCTTATCTCATGAAAATCAAATCTTTGGCTGATAATCTTAAGTCTGTCAATGCCTCCATTACTGATGTTGACATGGTTCTCGCTGCTGTGGATGGTCTCTTTGATGACAAGGATTTGAATGCTGTTTGTACATCTATTACGTCACGAGTTCCCTTTCCCTCCTATATTGAGGCTCGTTCTATGTTGATGAATGAGGAATCTCGCCTTAAGAATGCCAGTGCAGGTACTTCATCCGTACTTCTAGCCACAGGTGCATCGGACACGCCCGCCACCGCTGCACCGGTCACGGCCACACTGGTCACCACCACAGCCACCGGTAACTGATCCGCAAGCCGCTTTTCCCTCTCAACAGCAACAGTCAGATTATGGAAATCAGTATGGTAATGGACGTGGTAATGGTCGAGGTTGTGGAGGTTGTGGTAATGGTCTAGGCCGTGGTAAACATGGTAGTGGTTATGGCAATCCAGGGATGCCGAATTTGTGGGGACCGAATTTTAGGGGAATGCCATATATCCCGTTTGTCCCGCAATTTAACACACCATACCGGCCTCCTCAATTTGGTTCTGCACCTTCGAGTGGTAATGTTTCTAATCCACAATTTCATCCTACCTTTGACCCATCTTGGGTCATGGATAGCGGGTCCTCCTCCCACATGACTAATAATCCAGGTATCTTAACGTCCTTGTCTCCGTATAGTGGGTCCGATAAATTTTAGTTGGTAATGGTGCTTGTCTCTCTATTGCTGGTATTGGATCTTGTTTCATATCTACTCCTGCGGGTCGCTTTGTTTTAAATAAACTTCTATTTATTCCTAGTCTGTCCAAAAATTTACTTTATGTTCGTCAATTTTGTTCAGATAATAATTGCCTTCTTGAATTTGATAGTTTTGGTTTTTCTGTCAAGGATCCTACACTGAAGTCAACTATTATCCGCCGTGTCAGTCCGGGCCTTCTTTTTACAATACCAGGATCACCTACCATCACTACGTCGCTTGTCGCTTCCCGAGTCTCCTCTTTTCTTTGGCACCGATGCCTAGGCCATCAAGGAGAGCCAGCTTTATCATCCGTAGTCAAGCACAAATTTATTTCCTGTTCCACTCCTTCAGAGTCTAGTTTGTGTCATGCTTGCCAACTAGGCAAGCACAATCGTTTACCTTTTCAGAAGTCTGTTTCTAGTACTACGCGTCCTTTTGACATTGTTCATTCTGATGTATGGACATCACCTGTTTCTAGTTTCAGTGGCTATAAATATTATTTGTTATTTTTGGATGACTCCTTATACCCTGCGCGAGCGGGAGCCCTTCAGGCACTGGGTTTGTTGTTGTTGTTATTGTATTTTTGGATGATTATACTCATTTTGTGTGGATTTACCCGATGCGTACAAAATCAGACGCGTTTGATTTATTTCTTCAATTTTGTGCGCTTGTCTTGAATCAATTTGGTGTGGAAATTAAAAAATCCAATGTGACAATGGGACTGAATATATCGTGATTTTAACGGACTTTTTATACAACGAGGCATCCTTAGTCGGGTCTCATGCCCTCATACATCCCAACAAAATAGGAAAGCTGAACGCATGCACCGCACTATTGGTAATATGATGTGAACTCTCCTTTTTCAACTTGTATGCCTCTTGAATATTCGGTTGAGGCTGTTTTGGCTGCTACTCATATTATCAACTTGTTACCCTCTATTTCCATTAAGAAAAAGATCCCATATCAAGCCTCTATAAACAAAAGGTTGATTATGATCATCTTCGTGTGTTTGGAAGTGCTTGCTATCATAATTTAACTGCAACTGCTCCACATAAACTTGCACCCCGGTCTACTTTATGTGTTTTCCTAGGCTATCCATCGAATCATAAGGGCTACAAATGCTTAGATGTTTCTACTAACAAAGTCATTATTTCAAGACATGTTGTCTTGGATGAAACATATTTTCCTTTCGCTCGGTTGGGTACCTTTTTCGAAGAAACGATGACCCGTCTCCATGAGGTCTTCTCCTCACCTCTCGCTGTCTCTCCTTTTGCTGGCACGAGCTCGGTCTCGCCACCCAACCCACCGTCACTATCGGGCTCTCCTTCTCCAGTTCCCGCACTGGTGCCCACCTCACCGCAGCCACCCACCGAGCCAGAGACCATGTCTGGCCCTGCTTCAGCCGTGACCAATGCACCATGCCCACCTCGGGATGTTTCTCGATCTCATCACCCTATGGTCACACGTTCTAAGGCTGGTATTATAAAACCTCTTTTTAAACCTTCTATGCTTGCTCATAATACGTTACCCGAGGTTCCTTTCTCGTATATGTAGGCCCTTACAGACCACAATTGGAAGACCGCTATGCTTGATGAATATAATGCCCTTATGCGTAATCACACATGGAATCTTGTTCCTCCACCTGCTCATGGCAATATTGTTGGTCCTAAATGGGTTTTTCGTATTAAGCAGACTTCTACAGGTGAAGTTAAACAATATAAAGCTCGGTTGGTTGCACAAGGTTTCACACAAAGGTACGTCATTGATTATGGCGAAACTTTCAGTCCTATTGTTAAGCCAGCTACAGTTCGCACCGTTCTTGCTCTCGCTACTTCTCGTCAGTGGCCCATTTATCAACTCGATGCTAAAAATGCTTTTTTGAATGGTTATCTCAACGAAGAGGTTTACATGAAGCAACCTCCAGGTTTCCTCAACTCTCAATTTCTAGATCATGTGTGCAAGTTAAATAAGTCCCTTCATGGTCTTAAACAGGGGCCCTAGGCATGGTATAATTGCTTTGTCTCCTTTCTACACACACTCGGTTTCAGGGGTTGTAAGTCTAATTCTTCACTATTTATTTTACGTCGTGGTGGTGACATGGCTATACTATTGGTTTATGTTGATGATATCGTTCTTAATGCATCTTCTATTGTGTTTCTTCAAGCTCTACTTCGTTCTTTACATTTTGAATTTGATATGACTGATTTGGGGCGACTTAATTATTTCCTTGGCATCTCCGTCTCGCACTCTTCAGATGGTCTTTTCTTGTCTCAGTCCAAGTATGCTCATGATCTGCTTGATAAAACCAATGTGCTTTCCTGCAAGCCTGTTGCTACACTTACAGATTCCAAGTCTAAACTTTCCATAGACGATGGAGGTCTCATGCCTGACCTTACTTTATATCGATCTACAGTTGGTGCTCTTCAGTATCTTACTTTCACTCGCCCTGATATCTCTTATGTTGTGCAACAAGTATGTTTATTTATGCATGCTCCGCGTTTACCTCATTGGATGACCGATAAATGCATTCTCAGATACATCAAAGGCACTATTACCTATGGATTGACTATTTCTCCTTCTTGTGTGGATCAACTTGTCGCATACTCTGATGCAGACTGGCTGGCTATCCTGATACTCGTTGGTCGACATCTGGTTTATGTCTCTTTCTAGGAGGTAACCTTATTTCTTGGTCCTCCAAACGCCAGCCTACAGTTTCTCGATCCAGCGCCGAGGCCGAGTATAGGGCGGTTGCTAATGCTGTCTCTGAGTGTTGTTGGCTTCGCTCTCTTCTTGGTGAGCTTGGTCTTCTTCTTCCCCATGCCACCTTACTTTATTGTGACAATGTTTCTGCTATGTACTTGTCTACTAATCTGGTGCAGCATGTTCGAACCAAGCATATTGAGATCGACATTCACTTTGTTCTAGAGCGCGTCCAAATGGGTCCTGTTCGGGTTCTTCACATTCCCTTGTCGCAACAACTAGCTGACATCTTTACAAAGAATTTACCGCGGCAACTCTTTCTTCTATTTAGACACAACCTTTGCCTTCGTTTCTCTCCTACTTTGGTTGAGGGGGGGATGTTAGAGTATATTATATAGTGGGTCATAATTGTAATGGATTATAAGTGTACATATATATTGGGCCCATTAGGCCTGTCATGTATTGTAAATCATTATATATAAGAGAGGGCTCCTATTTTAGGGGTACCAATTATTCCCACAATTATATTCTTTCAATACTTTCGTATACAATTGTACATAAAAATTTTGGTCAGGTTTGTTAACTTTGATATATTTTTGTCTAAAATACAACTCAATCTTTTAAAATACAAATAAGGCCAAGAGAAATATAATTTTAATAATTCGACTTATGTTCGATATTATTAGACACAATAGTATAGTAAGAAATATAAACATAGTAAATGATAAGATATAATCAATAATCTAATTAAAATGACAAATTTAACAAATTAGAAAAGATCATATTTAATTTAGACATAAATATGATTAGTTTCAATCAATCATTTAGTATTTAAATGAAAAAAAATACAAATACGTGTTTTAACACATATTTCATATAATAATAATAATAAATGCGTGTTGTACTATATTTTTAACTATTGTGCATAAATGTGCTATTTAAATGAAAATCTTTTCCGTCAAATAAAGCGTGCCAAACGATGGAAAAGATGAAAACTAATTCCTATGAGCCCTATTCTTTGATTGCGTGTGGTCACAGGGAATATGGAGCAAGGTGTGCAAGTGGGTAGCTATTAGAAGGACGAAAACATTGCAGGAGGCTATGAAATGGTTGAAGGTCAAGGTCCATAATCGACTAAGCAAAGACAAGATTAAGCGCTTGTGTCTAGCATCGGTGGGCTCTTTGAGGAAGCTGTTGGAGTATAAAACTATATTGGAATTTCGGTTATCAGCTTAAACTATTCTATTGTTAAGAAACCAATTTTCCTTAAAGTTTCAGATGATTGGTAAAAGTCCAAGAATAGTTTTATACTGTAACAGAAACTTCTAAATCGGTGGATAACATGTTCTTTGAAATTCAAAAGTGTGTGAGCTAGGATGAAGTATAAATGAATTGATAATGAAATGTCGAGGCCCTATGTGTAATTGAAGTCCTTAAGAGAGGTGGGTTTAGGTTTTAGAAATTTTGTTGGTTTTATTTTTGGATGATTGATTGAATGCATTCGCTTATATTTTTTAGTAGTGAGAAATTCGTTGAAAAAATTATGTATTTTATTGATTTAAAAATTATTTATTTCTAATGTTTTCAAATAAAATAATCTTTTATTAAAAATTTCTTTAATTAAATACTTAATTATCAAAATAAACAATAATAGATGCCCATTCAATATTTCAATGACATGAACGCACAGGTTTCATAGGTGAATTGAAGAGCAACGGTCAACATGCCTTAATTGTCTTTGACCAGACATTTGCAAAATGAGAAAAAATAACTACATGATTTTTATCTATATAAGTATGAGCTTGATGAGAAAAATACAGATAATATAAAAATGTTGTTTAATCTTTCAATCTCTCACACTCTTGTAAAAAATAGTGAGCTTGGTAGTTGTAGTTCGGGGATCTTTCACTGCTGCACTGATAGAGGTCCGACGTGTTGTTGAATCCTGGGAAAGGAGCGCGTTTAAGCTTAATAGCAATACTCGTGTAAGAGGGGCGTTTCCTTTCTAAGGATAGCATTCTCACGTGCCTTAACCCAAAGCTATGTTTTCCTAAACTCTTTTCTTTGTTTAATTTACTTAAACATTCTTGTTGTTATTTATATAGTATTATTGGTCTTGATTTGACAGTGTTTGATTATGCTGTATTATATTTTTGTTTGTGTAAGTATCCAACTCTTGATGTTAGTCTTAAATTTGAGATATGTTAATATGTATTGTTTGTTTAATGTATATTTTATATGATAAATACTACAAATATTTTCAACAATCTTAGAAAGGAAACTCGATTTATTTTAATCATATGAGATGATGATGATATTGATTATAAATTATGAAGAGTAGAGAAAAATAAACTATGAACAATTTGGGTATCTTGTGTTTTATGAAACTTTTTATGGCCTATCAACTATGGTTAAAGTTTGCCCTAAATTATCTGAGTACACACATTAAAATGTAATTTGGAAAGTACAATGGTTACTACATAAGAGAAGATGTTTAAGTGGCATGCTCACTTCTGTTTTTCACTCACCATTATAGATCAATGGACACATTAGTCAATCAATGGAGGTGCTCTTAGCATGGATGCATAACAACTAAAACATGAAATAGAATTTTAGTGTTTTCATAGTTAGATTCATGCATTCTGCAATTTAAATATGTATCAATTTGATTAGCCACATTTCTATGTCTGTTCCCCATTTTTGACTTAGATTAATATGAATTTAGCTTGGGCTAGCAAAATGTGGGGATTGTGTCCTTGATCTAGTGTAAGTTGAGTAAAAGTAGGAGAAAAGTGAAAAGGTAATCACAATATAAGTGGCTTTAGTGACAATCTCCTTGTGTTTATTATTGATGAAATTATAACCAAGTTATAGCTTGAAGCTTTTGAAGAAAATCATGCTCTACATGCACGCGTTACGCTCTCAGTGAGATTCATAAAATATTGTGATTTTTGATTCTCTATATAGAAAGGGTGTTGTGTTTCATTTTTGTTTTATTTTCATGGGTTTACTGAAATGTTATTATATTATTTGAGACATATGATTGAGTTAATAATATATTTAATTGGAGTTATTGGTAAGCCTAACTCAATATTTAGGATTCATTTCTAAGTATGATGTAAAAATCATATTAGGCCATTTTAAAGAGCTTGGTCAAGAGGAAAAAAAAGGTTAGCAAAATAAATTTTATTGTCTAATATTTTTTGTTTCCATACAAATAATAATAGATGACAATAATAAAATGGTATTTTTGATTGCCTCAAGTTTTGATAATAATCAATTGCTAATATTTAATAGTGATGTGACAAAGCCGAAGATTGACAGTTAAGACTTTTAATCATTGTTTGGTGCATTGATTGCAAAATTTGACTTATTCACTTGTTAATTTAGATTTTTAGAGGAGGTGATATAATAATAATTCTAAAAAACAAAAATCAGGGTTAAATTATTATATTATATATGTGTATGTGTAAATCAATATGACCTCGGCTTTTAGGTATACTTTCTTTAGTAGAAGAGATTATATTTCACAGGGGGTTTGTCATGAACAACTTGAGCTATATGATTGTTAAAGAAAAGAGTGAGCCTATTGTTTTAGACAAAACTTCAAGAGGGTGAACCATTGTTAAGGAAAAATATTGTGAGCATGTGTTGGAAAAATTCTCAATAGTTTGCTATCAAGTAAATTGTAAAAATATGGGTGATATTAATTCTAATTAAAAAAAAAAGAAAGAAAAAAGTGTCAACTATGTGATTTATCCTGCCCTTGGTCAAGTCCATTATAGTTTGTTATAGCTAGTATGACCCTACTAGCGGCTGTTTGCTTGTTTAAAATTTCATGACGGTCATTTTCACTCATTTTCTATAACTGCAAACGTTGAGCACTATGTAAAAGAGGCATGATTCATTAAAAATATAATATGTTGAGCAACATGTATATTATGTGTATATATAGTCATAGCGAGTATGATTATTAATATAGATCATGATATAACTATCAAAATGTGGGGGTAATATACTTCTTTAAAAAAAAAAAAAAAACGATGTATTATGTTTGCTAAAGATATCAAACCAAGAACCTATTGTGATGCTTTGAAGAAAACTAGTTTGGTTCAAACTTCAGTTTGATTAAGCATATTTTTGGCCAGTTTCATTTGTTATCGAGTATACAAACCATAAATTTATTGTTATACGTTGAAATTGCTCGATAGATTGATAACCTATATGTTGTGAACTCAAGTCGGCTTTATATTGAAGAGAATTGATGTGGCCAACTTCGAGTAATATTTGTTTGATGCCTTCATGAATTTCGTTCAAAATATTTACTCACAAAATGCATTGACAATTTTGAAAGATGCATTGCTGGGTGAAAATAGAAAGGAATAAGAGGAAGCAAAACACTTCATATGTTAGTGCTTTGCAGAAATTAAATACTCTGTACTACAATAACAAAATTTCTTTGAGAAATATAAATTGGTATTTCTTTAGAAGTTCTGCATAAAGTCATTCATTACAAGGTCATGTGAATTGTCTTGGATTGTTATATTTGGAAGGCGTAATGAATGACTTATATTTGGTGTTTACTATGTTGAGAAAGGCATGGCATTCTAATTGATTTCTGATCTAGGTGAATTAAGAAGATATTATTCACTATAGGATGTGCTATGCAATAGAATTCCACTAAGTGGAAAGATGAAAAGCTTGCTCCATTATAAAGTCAAGGTTGATTGAGTTGAAAGCAATAAGCAACGATGATGAGTATCTGATATCAGAAGAAGAAGAAAAGAAACAATTGTGGATCTGTTTACAAAAGGGTAGACGTGCCTATGAGCTGTTTATCATCGAGGGAAGTGGGACTGAAGCCTATAAAATTAATCACCACCATGGAAACCCGTCATCAGAGGTATGACGGTCCCATGAATGAGGTTCAACGGGTAAAAATGAAATGGATGGCTGGTTGAAAGAGCACAAAGTATAGTATTTATAGCGGGGTATTCCCGGGTCCCATTCCTAAGGTGAGGTGCTCTTTACTGTGATGTTCAAGGTAGAGTTATTAAACTTTAAATGAACCCGAAGGCATATTATTAGCGGGGGTGTTGATCACAGATCACCTGTGGAAGGGTTCACCTACGTGAGTGTGGTGGTGCGGTCGCCACTGTGGGAAATGGGCTATTCCCTAATGACACTCATGAGATAGGATTTCGTGCGCATGACCGTAACGCGCCCCACCGATAGAACTTTACAACTACCAGTATTCTGTGTGTGTGATGGGTCTAGACCTGGCTACAAGGACCTAGTTCAAAGCTCTTACGCTACTATAGTTTCTTCAGGTTGAAGCTCGTTTGCACTAAGTTTTGGTTCAAACCCGAAATGTACCTATATGTATTAACGGAGTACAATGCTCACTAAGTTTTATAATTTTTAAATCATGTGGGGGATTGTTGAAAAAATTATATATTTTATTGATTTAAAAATTATTTATTTCTAATATTTTCAAATAAAATATCCTTTTATTAAAAATTCCTTTAATTAAATGCTTAATTATCAAAATAAACGATAATAAATGCCCATTCAATATTTCAATGACATGAATGCATGGGTTTCATACAGGTGAATTGAAGAGCAATGGTCAACATGCCTTAATTGTCTTTGACCAGACATTTGCAAAATGAGAAAAAATAACTACGTGATTTTTATCTATATAAGTATGTGCTTGATGAGAAAAATATAGATAATATAAAAATGTTCTTTAATCTTTCAATCTCTCACACTTTTGTAAAAAATAGTGAGCTTGGTAGTTGTAGTTCGGGGATCTTTCATTGCTGCACTAATAGAGGTCCGACGGGTTGTTGAATCAAGGAAAAGGAGCGCGTTTAAGCTTAATAGCAATACTCGTGCAGGAGGGGCATTTCCTTTCTAAGGATAGCGTTCTCACGTGCCTCAACCCAATGCTATGTTTTCCTAAACTCTTTTCCTTGTTTAATTTACTTAAACATTCTTGTTGTTATTTAAATAGTATTATTGGTCTTGATTTGACAGTGTTTGATTATGTTGTATTATATTTTTATTTGTATAAGTATCCAACTCTTGATGTTAGTCTTAAATTTGAGATATGTTAATATGTATTGTTTGTTTAATGTATATTTTATATGATAAATACTACAAATATTTCCAACAAAATTGTCACTTGTCTTCTAGCAAATAAAAAATATTCTTTAAAATATTTGTAATATTTTATCACATTTTTTGGGAAGATTATTTTATTTAAAATAATTTAAATTTGAATTAAAAAAAAAAAAAGTTTCTTCTTTTTCAATATTTTGTTTACACTTTTCCTTTTTATTTTTCCTTTTCCTTTACAAAAGTTAAAATAGTTTAAAGATTTGTTTTTTTGTTTTTATCAGAATAATAGTTTAGAGATTGAGTTTTTTGTTTTGCAGCTTAAATCTCTTTTCATGTACAAATTTGCTTTACATAGACTCTTATTAACCTTATCAATTTTTTTTTAATTATAACAATTTCTTTTTGTTAAAAATCTTTAGTTTTTCAATTAATATCTATCATTCTCCCTCTTTACTTTTTCGGGCAGGGGTCTGTCATGATCCGAGGTGGTCTTGGATCATGACTAAGAAGAAGGAGAGTTTGAGATGAGTAAGATAAGAGAATTAGAGGGAGAAGTAGAGAGAATAGAATTGAGGGAGAAAGTATATGATTTGAATTGACATCTTGAACGAATGATTACATGCTAGAGACTCATTACTTATGCTAGCTAGATCCTATAACTAATGTACTAACTAATGGGTTAACAACATAACAATCCTAACAACTCAATCTAACTACAAGAATCTCCTAACTAACTAGCTTGTAACTAACATTGCCTTTAATACTAACTAATACAACATATGAACACTTGTACTCATGACTTAATACTAAGCTACCTATTACAATCATGACATTAGAATATATTTCCTATACAGTATTCATGACAGGGTCCTGGGTGATACCCACACTGCACGGAGGCTATTCCTTTTTTCTTTTCTTTACTTTAAATCAATTTTTTGAATTTATTTAATAAAAATTATATTACAATATAGTGTAAATATTATTAAATATATATTTTTTTAAATCTAATATTATTTTATATATATAGTGAATATGAATTAACATGTTACAAATGTATATATTCTAAAAGTAATAGCTTCAAGTAGGCAAGATATTAGAATATGATAATTTTTGAAATTTAATATATATATATATAGTTATATTTATTTGTATATTATAAAAAAATTTTACTCAACTTATAGTGATATATTAATTTAGTATTATTTTCTATAATCCTTTTTAAAACTTAATATAAATATATTTATTAAATTAATATATTAAAATATAATTTATTAGAATAATTTAAAAAATTGATTTAAAAAGGGGGACAGCCCCATGAGGTGGGTATCACCCACTGTCTCGGATGCTTGCCTTACTTTTTCTTAATTAAAAATCATAATCTCTCTCCCTTTTTTTCAAATTTCAAAAATAATTTTAATAGTCTTTATCCTCAATTTCATTCTTTTGAACATTAAATGCTAATATTCGCATTTTTCCATGTCTAAAAGATTTTTCCTAAAGGATGTGTTGAACAACCTTTTTCTCCTACATAACTATATAAATATTATTTTTAGAATGATAAATTTTTTCATAAACATCTATGTTATTATATTTTGTTGTTGATTTCATGCCCAAATGTTAAAGTAAAAAAGGTAAAAATTTTATCTCTAAAAATAAATTTAAATTTGTATGTGTTCGCTTGACTTTATTTTACTCAGACGTTTCAACATTTTTCAGACTTTTTTATGTTGTTTCTTTATATAAAGGGGTAAGAGGGATGGATAAAATTATGGACTCCCTCGTATCCCATCTCCTCCCCTCTCATGCCTCTCTCTTATGCTCTTCTTTTATATTTACCTAACTTAAGAAACACCGGCTTAGGCGTGTAGCCATAGCTTAAGTTTAACTCAAACATGATGAATAAGCATACATCAAATTCAGTACAAATAACATGACTTTTATTTTTTTTGTAATATATTATGTTTTAAAATTTTTTTTCTTTTTATGGAACTTTTTATTTTATTTTATAAATTTTATTTTCATTTTCTGTGAGTTTTTGGTATGTTTTATTCTCATTTATATATTTTACTTTTTTTTATTATTTTTCAGATATTATCTATTTTAATACATTTTTATTATTTTTCTTTTTGTGATTTTTTTTGGTGTTTTTAATAGATAAGTTTTTTTCTTCGGCGCTTTTCAGCGTTTTAGTTATTCTTTTTAATGATTTCTTAGATGTTATTATAAAGAAGGAAATTGTGACTTTATATAATAGTTATTAGCTAGTGTGTTTACCTTGTTTTTTAATTGTTTTTTCAATTTTCTTAATCATAAAAATTAGTTTCTAACAGTAGCTTGGAACCAATTTGGGGTTTGCTTCATTTTGAGGAGTGCAAAGTCATAAATATAACAGAATAGTTAGATTAAGTGCATTGAAAAGTGCATTGAATGGACTCTTTTCCAATATGACTTAAAAATATAATTATTGCTATTTTTTAAATTTATAAAATTCTTTCACAAGTATTCATATTGTAGTATTTTGTTATTAATTTCATGCATGTATGTTAAAATAAAAGACGTAATGATTTTTTGCGGGTGTTTTCTTGGAGTTCTCATACTTAGGGTAATACCAACGACTCTTAGCTTTTTCCTACCTAGGGCATTCTTACGGTGGATTGTGATTTTGTGTAGAGTTTTTGGGGTTTTTGATGGTAATTGCGGTTTTAAATACGCGTTTTAGGGTTTCTGAAGGTCATATTAAGATATTTATGTGAGATTAGTGTTTATTTTATTTTAGTATTTAATTAATATCTTTTAGCCAATTCTTATCCATGTTATCTTTTTTTTTTTTTTTTTTTTGTATTTTCTAGGGTTTTGAACATTCTTTTATGATGTATAATTTTTTGGTATTCTTATTTTATTTTATAGGATTTTTTTTAGTTATCTTGTATATTTTCTTATTTTGTAGGGTTTTATTCTTTGTAATATATTATATTTTTTAGACCTTTTCTTTTATTTTATGAAAATTTTTTATTATGTTATATTTTATTTGGTTTATTATCATTTTTCGAGAATTTTTGTTGTATAATCTATTTTCTTCTCATAAACACTTTTTAATATTTTTTCCTTCCTTTGGAATTTTGGTGTTTTAAGGTTTTTTTTTGGGCACTCTTTAGTTTCTTAATTATTTTTAAAGTTTTTTTTTTCCAGTGTACTTATCAAATGTGTACAACATGGCCCGTTTCTTTCCATCCTTCTTGGGTTTGGTACTCTAAGCCTTATTATGTATCTATGCATTATATAGGCATGCAGAGCCGATCCAGACATTCTCGAAATTCTAAGTAAAATTTTCGAATGAGACCCTACATATGTAATAATATGACTCTTAAACCTATTAAAATTAACAAATTTCAAAGACCACAACCTCTAAAATTTGGGGGCACCAAGAGGTTGTTTGGATTGCTTGAGGTTATGTTCGGCCTTGTATGTATGTATATATATAATGGTGCAGTGAAGGCAAACGAATGTGGGTGTTAAAAGCTTAATACACGAGTACAATTAAATTGTCTCACATTGGAACCGTGAGAGAAAAGAGATCTAGATCTAAGCCTAGTGGGTTGCTTCATTGAATGCCAATTGATTTTTCTAACTCGTGACATCACCAATTGGTAACATGACAATCTTTTGTGTAATTACCCACTAGCTGTAACTTTGTAACACGAGGAAATGGGTAACTGCTAGAAAGAAAATGTCATAGTTAACCGCCCCTATGTACACCCATTAGAAGAAATGTTGTGTATATTGCTAGAAAAATCGTTTAACTTAAGCTAAAGCTAAAATGAGGATACAGTATATAGATAGGAAGATACCTCCTCTTTCTCACATAAAGTAGCTGAGGTAGCTTTTCTTCCGAGTCCCCCTTCTCCATATAGGTCATTCCGCTGCCGGAGCTCATTCATGTTGGATGACTCAGATGAGATGCTCATATAGACCTAACATTATGACATTCAACGTTAATACCTAGTCGTTTCTTGAGGCAAAAATGAAAAAAGCGCCTAGCATAAGAAGACGGGTAAGCTAGTTTTTCATAAGCATATCGGAAGTCATTCATGCCAAGAGGTCGGGCATATGCACCATTATATAATGTAGGTGATGGTCAATTCTCAACCAAAGCAAAACTCCTTTGACACAAAATAATGTAGCTAATGTCTTAGAAAATAAGGAGTACTAAGAAAATACAAATATGCAGAATGGCGCATTTGTAGAAGAGCAAATGGAAACGTGTCCCAGTTGTTCAACCATCTCAGGAGTGATGCCATTATGCAGCTTTTTCCACTTGATAAGATAAGGCTAGATCACGTGGGATCAGTTTAGTTCAGTTCATGTCATATTGAATTCTGGTTACCAAATAAACTGAATCCTGGTTTCTAGTTGGTTCGACTCAGTCATCATGTTGAGTCGATAATTGCGAGGCCTATCAATTGGTACAACTTCCAACGCATAGGTAAAGCATATTACAAATGATCTATATGTGCAACTTAAGTTCCTTAAACATCTGTTCAAATTGTCGTTTACTTTAGGGTGGGAATAAAAGAAGCCATACGCATGTGATCATATTCATCACAAACTAGTGTTATTTTGTGTGATGCACTAAGGATGTTTATTAAATTACTTTTTTTATTATATTTATCTTAAATTTTATTGGAATTTTATTACTATTTTATTTTTATATGTTAGTACTGCATTTAATATGATTAAATACTATGAATACTTATCTTTTTATTTTTCTTTTTTTATTATTTGCTAACTTTCATGCGACGTCCTAAAATACTAAGATTTGAGGTTTCAGAGGTCTTAAGGGAGGGCAGACTTGACAATAATATATAGAACATTTAATGATAGTGTCAAATGCGTGTAGAAAAGGTTACTGGCAACACTCGAATACATTTTTTTTAATATAATCTACATGTTGTGATATTACTCAACAATAGCGAATACATATGGTAACAAGCATCACAATGGCATATAACTAGTGTAGAATGCAATGAGAGAATCAATTCAACATATGGTTAAAAGTATTCCGAGTACCTTCCTTTACTTCTCAAGGATTTCTTGAATAGGGTAGTAGGCAAATGTTACACACGGATTCTAAGAACAAATTCAATCAGTCAAGACAAGTCAAATTGAGAGAGACCACTTTTGATCATAGAAGGAAAATGATATAAATTGAAATACACAAAGCTATAACCTTTAAGTCACTTCTAGAGTACTCATATGTGATATTTGCAATGGCTTAACATCGGTTGCTAGATCTTCCTTGGCCAATATCAAGCTCAAAATCTTCTCTTGTTAGTTGCATCTGATAAGTCTACCACCAACCTGCACGACACATATTGTAGTTCAAATGATCTTGATTCGCTTAAACTATAGAGTTTAAGATGTTATATAACATGTCATGGAGATTTTGTAACAAACCATTTAGCTCAAGATCCATGATACAATGGGTCATATTATGTCATATCTCATCCTTTATTTAATTCTTTGGTTCCAACTGTCGGAAATCTTAGAAATGAAGCATAATATTAACCTTCGAGGTAGTCTCCTGATGACAGCTTCATGGTCGGTTGGTTGCTGCAAGTACTAGAACACGTTCTCTGTCTTTTGTACGTAAGCCATCCCAATTCACCATGAATTAATTTTTCATCTTTTATTTCCCGATGGAAGCTTTCGCCTTATTTGTATCGTATAGTTAATTACTTACAAAAATTTTTTTCCTAGTAGTGTCCATAATTGTATCAATTTATATACATCATATCCACAACGAAGTTATTGCAAGCATTGTGCAATAGAAAATAACATGATGTGTAATAAACTGGTGGGCACTACAAGGACGAAAATTTTTTGTAAGCAATGGAAAAGACTAGGGCTGGATTTTGACAGTTATGATCCGCTTGTGCTGAGTGCTTTGCTTCGATAGATTAGGGGTTTGACTGTGTTATTTTTCTGTCTTTTGGTTTGTCCTGTTTTCGAGTCGTCCCTAGTGGGTTTGAATCTCTTAGTGTTTGCCTGTTTTTGCTTGTATTCCTGTTTGTATTTTTTCTATTGTTTTGACCCCCGTCTTTATATGGGTTGACTCAAGGCTCGCTTGTTCAAGTTGCTTGCAATGTATTGCGACTCTGTTGCTAATTATTGGGGGAAAAAAAGTTGTCATGGGGAAAAGATGAAGAATTAATTCTTAGTGAATTGGGATGGCTTACGTATGAAAGACAAAGAACATGTTCTAATGCTTGCAGCAACCAACCGGCCACTCGACTTGGATAAAATTATCATCAGATGATTACCTCGAAGGTTAATATTATACTTCATTTCTGGAATTTCCAATAGTCACGACCAAGGAATTAAACAACGGCTAAGGTATGATATAATATGACCCATTTTATCACAAATTTCAAGCTAGATATTTTGCTACATTGTCTCCATGGCATGCTATGCAACATCTTCGACTTTGATTTTGCAAATCACGATTATTTGAACTGCAATATGAGTGGCAGAGGTTTGTGGTAGGCTTTTCAGACATAGCTAATTGAGAGAAATTTTGAGTGTGATATTAGCCAAGGAAGAGCTAGAACTCGATGTTGATCTGTGAGTTGTTGCAAATATGACATATGGGTACTTTGAAAGTGACTTGAAAGTTGCTACTTTGTGTATTTCAAGTCATATCACATTTTTCTTCTATGGTCGAAAGTGATCTCTCTAACTTTGACCTGTATTGGCTGATTGAATTTGTTCTCAGAATCTGTGTATAGCCTACTACTTGATTCGAGAAATCCTAAAAAAGGAGAAGAAGGTACTTGGAATAATTTAACCATTAGTTGAATTATCAAGTCTCTCTTTCCATTACATACTAGTTACATGCCATGTTGATGCTTGTCTCCATATGTTGTTATTGTTGAGTAATATCTCAACATGTGGATTATAAAAAATGTATTTGAGTATTGGTGGTTATCTTTTCACCCGCATTTGACATTGCCATTGCATTTGCTATTATTACGTTCACATATGTAGAGTTTCTTTTATTCCCATCATAAAAGAAAAATAGCCTAATGATGCTTGAGGGACTTAGTTGTACAAAAAAGAGCACTTGTAATATGCTTGACCTTTGCAGTGGAAGTTGTACCCATGGCTAGTTCTCGCAATTATTGACCTAACACGATGACCAAGCTGAACCTACTGGAAACTAGGATTTGGCTTATTTGGTAACCCAAATTTAATACGGTTTTAACTAAATTGACCCAGTCCCAGGGTGATTTGGCCTTACCTTTTGAAGTGCAAAAAAGTTGCATGATGGCATCACTCTTGAGATGGTTGAATTGCTGGGACATGTTTCTTTTTTTGCTCTTCTACAAATCATCAGCTTGCATATTTGTATTTTCCTAACACCTTGTTTTCCAAGAAACATGTTGCATTATTTTGCAGGAAAAGAGTTTTGCTTTGGTTGAGAGCTAACCATTATTACCTACATTGTATAATGGTGTAGATGTCCGATCACTAAACATGGATGACTTGCGATACATTCATGAATAGGTAACTTACCCCTTTTTTGGTGCCGGCTGCTTTTTTTCTTTTTGCCCTAAGAAACAGCAATGTTGAATGTCATGATGCTAGGTCTATGCAAGCATCTCATTTGTGTCAGCCAATATGAATGAGCTTTAGCAGTGGAATGACCTATATGGAAAAGCAAGATCTAGGAAGAGAAGTTCCCTTGGCCACTTTATATAGGAGAGAGGAGGCATCTTCTAGCCTGTATAGTATGTCATTGTTTTAGCTCTAGCTTAAGTTAAATATTTTTTTCATGCATATGCACAACAATTCTTCTAATGGGTGTATATGGGCACTGTCAACAATGACATTTCTTTTTAGTAGTTACGCATTTCCACTTGACATAAAGTTACAACTAGAGGCCAGTTACACAAAAGATAGTCATTGTTACCAATTTTGGATGGCACGAGTTGGAAAAACCAATTGACATCAGTAAAGGAACCCACTAGGTTTATATCTCTTTCTTTTATGATGTGGGACAATTTATCTATACCAACATATGAAGTTTTTTCGTTGTAGATTACTTAATCTAAATGTTATTGGTTTTGAAAGAAAATCTTATTTGGTCTTATACATGGATATTAAATGTAAATTCTTTCGTTTAGGTCTTGAGCAGATAAAATTTATTAGGTAAACTCTTTTGGTTAGGTCTTGGGCTAATGAAGTTTATTAGGGCACAACAGCAAATTAGATTTTCATCGGCTCATTTCCTCCTACTCAATTGGAATTCAAGTTTATCTTAGACCATGACTTTCTATGTACAAATCATCTTAATTGAAAACCATCATACTTTTAAGTAGAGCTTGATTTTGGTATGTGTTTTTTACCCCTCAAGTTGCTTTTGTTTTCCATTAATCTTCCTTAATTTTGTTTCTTTCATATTCAGAGACAAAAACATTCATAGAAGAAAGCACCATGTCCTGCTGAAGTCTATTTGGAATTCCATAAGCATGAAAAGGATTTAGAGAAATTTATATGAATTTATCCCTCTTTGTTTTATAATTTATAATAAATCAAAGTGTTATTCATGCCAAAGGTTCCTATATTTTGCCCATTGTGTCAAATTTTTGTTCAATGATAAAACCTGAAGTTGGAATGACTTGACTTCAAACTAACCTGACTTGATTTTGTAACCTTGTCTGACCTGAAGCCTAAATTAACCAAAGACCTTTAAATGCAACGGTTATTATTACTTGTCGGGAATACTAAATAAATTGCATAAGACGTTAATAAATACCTATATCGGTAATACAATAAATATAATGATAAGAATATAAACTATTTGAAATATAATTTAAAATTGGCAAGTTGTTCATGCCACATAGGCACCAAATAATAGAATTTTGATGACCTGAAACCCAAACAACTCAACCCAAGATTGACTCGGATCAATGACAATCCAAAATTAAAGTGACCTGAATACGAAAAACTTGACCCCGAGCCAATCGGGCTCAATTATAGCTAAAAACCAAAAAGAATGCAAGCTTGAATGGGTTGATCCTGATATGACCCGAGCTTATTGTAAATCTGAACCCGATTGGGTACACTTGAAACCGACCCAGATGACCCAATTGCCACCTCTATCTATATATTAGCACTTTGTAAGAATAAGACTGCATAAAACTTACCCTTCTCACACCTTATCTCGGCAGGAGCTTCTTATAGATTTTGGTTTACGGTGGTTTTTTTTTTTTTTTTTTTTTTTGGGAGCTAAATAAAATAGCAGGGGAACTAATAAATAGCTCGATCCGATAAATCAACATAAGCAATCCTGTCACGAACCTAGGCCCGTGACTCGGTTGGAGTTTGAGATAGAAGGGAGATTAGATGAGAGTTAGAAGAAGAGAGTAGAATTAGAGGGGAAATTAGAAGAGTTAGAAGGGAGAGAGGATAGAATTAGAAGGGGAGAGGGAGACGGTTAGGGAGAGAGAGATAAGAGGTAAAGTTTGTTAATTTTCATTGATAATTCAAAAGACAACATACAAGTGTTTAAATAGACAAAAATGGAGGGAAGGGGTTTAGACCCTAGTACATAGCCTACATCATCACAATTTGAATTTACCCTTTGCCTCCCTTTTCTTCCTTAATACCGGCCCCTTCCACTTCCCTTCAAAATTCAAACTAAATTTTTGTACTTAACTAATTCTATATTTTTTACATTACATAATTGTTACAAAAAATCAAAAGCAAGAAATTAGCCGGTCGATTTCCTCGGGTCGTGACAATCCCCTCCCCTTAATTTCATCCTTGTCCTCAAGGATTGAAGGTCGGAAATTGTTTGCGAATGAAGGTCCAATCTTCCCAAGTGACGGCGTCTTCCCCCATGTTTTTCCATCGGACTTGAACTTGCTTGATTTTTCTTTTGTTGCGGTTTACGGTCCGTTGATTGAGGATGTCTTGTGGAGTGACTTCGGTTTCGTCGTTGTGGTCAATCTTCGGAAGGTCCGAAGTGATGCGTATGTTGTCTCCTACCTTTTTCTTCAATCGGGAAACATGGAAAACTGGATGGATTTTGGACCCTTCGGGGAGCTCGAGTTTGTAGGCCACTTCTCCGATTCGGGCTTCAATTCGGTATGGCCCATAGTATCGAGCGGCCAGCTTTAGGTTTCTTCGTATTGCAACGGAGGTTTGTCGATATGGCTGCAGCTTAAGGTACACCCAGTCACCTACTTCGAACACTCTCTCGGTCCTCCGATGGTCGGCTTGCTGTTTATAGCGGTGTTGAGCCTCCTTTAAGTTTTCCTTTAATAGGCCAATCAAGTTCTGCCTTTCATTGACAAAGTCCTCCACATCCCCGGAGGTAGAGATGCAAGGGACGTCGAGAGCGAGGAACTTGGGTTCATAACCATAGAGGGCGCGGAACGGGGTCCCTTTCATCGATGAGTGATAGTGGGTGTTGTACCAGAATTCTGCCAAAGGAAGCCAGGGAGACCACTGTTTCGGTTTATGGAGGGCCATGGCTCGGAGATAACTTTCGAGACACTGATTGACCCGTTCGGTCTGTCCGTCGGATTGTGGATGATAGGCACTACTCATTCTGAGAGTGACCCCGGCTAGGCGCATGAGCTCCTTCCAAAAGAGGCTCTGGAAGGATGCGTCTCGGTCTGAAATAATATTCCTGGGCAACCCATGAAGTCGGTAGACCTGGTCCACGAACAGTTGGGCTACCTTGCTTGCGGTGTACGGATGTGTCAAGGCGATGAAGTGAGCATACTTGGTGAGTCGGTCCACAACTACCATAATGACATCCTTGCCCCCAGATTTGGGCAAGCCTTCGATGAAGTCCATACTAATACTTTCCCATGCCTGGTTGGGCACGGGTAGTGGCTGTAGGAGTCCCGGGTAAGCCACATTTTCATGCTTGGTGCGTTGGCAAGTATCACACTTCTTTACCCATTCTTGGACACTGTCTTTGAGGTTGGGCCAATAAAACATGCGTTTGACCCTCATTAAGGTGCCCAAGGATCCTGAGTGACCCCCCGTGGGAGAGTCGTGAAGTGCTTGTAGGATCTTTTCTCTCATTCTTCCATTCTTTCCCACATAAAGCCTTCCCTTGTATCGGAGGAGTCCCCCTTCGAAAGAGTAAGGCTTGTTGCTTGTTGGGTCAAGGACAAGTTGCTCTATTCGTTCGGTTGTATGGGCCTCATCTTCGTAGCTTTGGAAGAGCTCTTGTATCCAAAGGGGAACCGAAGTGGTCATGAAGGCGTAGGCGGCAACAGCTTCGTCTTCATCCCGTCTCGAGAGTGCATCCGCAGCTCGGTTTTCGGCTCCCTTGCGGTAAAGGATGCTATAATGTAGGCCCATCATCTTCGACATCCCCTTGAGCTGTAATTGTGTGGTGATCTTTTGCTCGAGTAAGTGACGGAGGCTGGCATGGTCGGTTCTGATGATGAAATGGTGGTCCATCAAATAGTGTCTCCATTTTTCCACTGCCATGAGTACTGCAAGGAGCTCTTTCTCGTAGGTCGAAAGCCCCAAGTGGCGCGGGCTCAGGGCCTTACTGAGGTAGGCGAGGGGTCGGCCTTCTTGTGATAGGACCGCTCCAATCCCTACCCCGCAAGCATCGGTCTCAAGGACAAAGGGCTTGGAGAAGTCGGGAAGTGCCAGGACCGGGGCGGTTGTCATGGCCTCTTTCAAGGCCTCGAATGCGTGATCGGCCTTCTCATCCCAAAGAAATCCCCCTTTCTTGAGGAGGTTGGTCAATGGCTTGCTCATGGTTCCATATCCATGGATGAACTTCCGGTAATATCCGGTGAGTCCCAAGAACCCACGGAGGCTCTTGACATTCTTCGGTCTTGGCCATTTCTTCATGGCCTCGATCTTGCCTTCTTCGGTTGCGACCCCTTCTCTCGAGATTACGTGTCCCAAGTATTCTACCCGATCTTGTCCGAAGGTACACTTGCTCCGTTTTGCATAGAGGCGGTGCATACGAAGGGTCTCAAGCACTTCGGTTAAGTGCCTAAGATGCACGGAAAGGCTCGGGCTGTAGACCAAGATGTCATCAAAGAATACGAGCACAAACTTGCGTAGATATGGCTCGAAAACTTCGTTCATCAAGGCTTGGAAGGAGGCGGGGGCGTTAGTGAGTCCGAAGGGCATGACTCGGAACTCATAATGCCCTTGGTGAGTTCGGAAGGCGGTCTTATGCTGGTCTTCTTCATACACTCGGATTTGGTGATAACCGGCGCGGAGATCGATCTTGGAAAATATGGAAGACCCCTTGAGCTCATCTAGTAAATCGTCGATGACCGGTATCGGAAACTTATCTTTGATGGTGATGTTGTTGAGTTGCCGATAGTCCACGCAAAAACGGTAGGACCCGTCCTTTTTGCGGACCAAGAGTACCGGGGAAGCAAATGGGCTTCGGCTCGGTTGGATGAGGGAGGCTCCCAACATTTCCTTGACTTGCCTTTCGATCTCGTTCTTTTGCCCGTGCGGTAGCGGTAGGGCCTTATGTTGACGGGCCTGGCTTCGGGCAAGGTGGGAATGCGGTGATCATGTGAGCGAGGAGGCGGAAGGGTCTTCGTTTCCTCAAAAACATCTTGATAGCGGTCGAGGATGCGTTCTATCTCCGGATGAGTGACGGATTCGGAGGCCTCCTCGGCTGTAGCCATAAAGAGGTGACCCATTACATGTCCGGCCTTCTTGAAGAGCTTGGCGAGGCCTTTACCCGAAATTGATTGTAGGGCGGCTTTTTCGGAGGTGCCTTGTAAGCGGACTGCCTTTCCTTCTTTGAAGCAAGCGAACTTGAGGTTGGTGAAGTCAAATGTCACGGGTCCATATCGTTGGAGCCAATCAACCCCAAGGACCATGTCACTGCCCCGGAGTTCCAATACCCTCAAGTCATCAACGAACGTTGTGCCTTGGACCTTCCACCTTATGCCCGGGCATTTTTGATAACTGACGAGGCTCTCCCCGTTCGCCACCGTTACGGTCATGACAACGGTGGGCACGGTTTCGAGCTGAAGCTCCCGGACCACATTAGCGTCTAGGAAGCTATTAGTGGACCCGCTATCGATCAAGATATTTACCTCCCGCTTCTTAATTAGGCCCTTCAATCTCAAGGTGTTGTGCGTGACTCGGCCCGAGAGTGCATTTAGAGAAATTTCCATAGCTCCATTGTCTTCTCCTTCGGTTTGCTCTTCGCCTACCATTTCCTCTTCTTGGGCTTCGTCTTCGACCTCTTCTCCTTCCATACTTTGCAAGGCCTTCTTACAAACGTGCCCCGGAAAGTATTTTTCATGGCACTTGTAACATTGGCCCGGCTCTCGTCTCGGCGCGCTGGGACCCGAGTTGCTGCCGCTGCTGGTCTTGGACACGGGCCCGTGAGACTGGGCCCAGCCCTGGGATGCTGCCAAAGACACTGGTCGGCTGCTGGGACCTGGTCGGGCACTAAAACTGGGTCGGTTGACAGGTCGGGCAGCGTTTCTGATTTCGGCTACCGCAACCTCTTGGAGTTTGGCCTGTTCAAAGGCCATGCTAAGCTCGGTCGGCCGGCTTGCCTTGACGGATGCTCGAATGGCGGGCTTAAGTCCGCTAATAAAGCTTGAGACAAAGTATGCCTCGCTCAATGTCGGGTGATGGATAAGCATCCAACTCTTTAATTCTTCAAATTTTAAAATATAATCTTCAACCGGCCCGTTTTGCGACATCTTGCTAAACTCCTCTACTATGTCTTGGAGTGATCGGTCCCCAAAACGTTTGCACAATTCATCCATAAAAAAGGTCCACATCATGTGAGGGTGTCTAAGCTCTAGCCCGTGGAACCAAATGTCCCCGGGTTCATGAAGGTGGCTTGAAGCATATTCAACCCACTCGGTTTCGGGCACTTGGTACCAACGAAAGTATTTAAGGCACTTACGGATCCAGGCTCTCGGGTTCGTACCTTCAAATTTCGGGATCTCGAGCTTGGGCGCATGGGAGGTCCAGGTGCGGTTGCTTCCGTGGCTTCGGTTAAGGTCCCCTTCATCCGTGACTCTCGGTGGGGCCGGGTTGTGTCGGAATTCTGAAGAGTGCATTGGAGGCGGTAGGATCCCATTGCCGGACCTCGGGTACGTGCCTGACCCCCCTGGTGCGGCATTGTCACGGCCTCCCATGGTAGGTGCCACGGTCTCCACCTCGGTCCTCTTTTCTTGGGCCTTCACCAACCGACCCACGGCATCGGTTAGGGCCCTCAGGTCAGCCTTCACGTCCGCCATGTCTGCTCTTATCTCGAGGTTGTTTCGGTTTTGTTGCTCCTCCATTCGGTCCATCCTTTCCTCCAAGCGGACCATCCGATCATCAACGGCGTCGACCCACTCGTTGGTATCGGTGTGACCGGTCGAGGACATGCTTCTTGTTATAGCCGTTTTTTTTTTTTTTTTTTTTTTTTTTGATTCGGTTTTAACCGAATGAGGGAAGTAAGGATAGGATATGCCCTCTTCGATCGGAAGATGGCTCTGATACCACTTTGTCACGAACCTAGGCCCGTGACTCGGTTGGAGTTTGAGATAGAAGGGAGATTAGATGAGAGTTAGAAGAAGAGAGTAGAATTAGAGGGGAAATTAGAAGAGTTAGAAGGGAGAGAGGATAGAATTAGAAGGGGAGAGGGAGACGGTTAGGGAGAGAGAGATAAGAGGTAAAGTTTGTTAATTTTCATTGATAATTCAAAAGACAACATACAAGTGTTTAAATAGACAAAAATGGAGGGAAGGGGTTTAGACCCTAGTACATAGCCTACATCATCACAATTTGAATTTACCCTTTGCCTCCCTTTTCTTCCTTAATACCGGCCCCTTCCACTTCCCTTCAAAATTCAAACTAAATTTTTGTACTTAACTAATTCTATATTTTTTACATTACATAATTGTTACAAAAAATCAAAAGCAAGAAATTAGCCGGTCGATTTCCTCGGGTCGTGACAAATCCCTTTGAAATTCTATCATGATTCCCCTTTTACACATCTTTTATTTTTCAGAACGATGGCCTGTCACTGGATTTGCTGTCTAATTACCTTCTACAAAAATATTAACAAGCATCTCCCAAATATCTTCAATAATGGCCTAACATGCAAAAGTCATTTGAACTCTTTCTAGATTACCCTTATAACGATCAGATTATCTCCCTCTATGTTAACTTAACAAACACCCATATCTGTACATTTTTGAATTTCATCTAAGGTTGCTACTATTTCTTCCACCGAGACTAAAGCATTATCGAGCCCTCGATATGTAGACATCAATGCTGACCCAAACAATTTCTAAATAATGAAACTATACACCGCCTTGTCATACCTCCTAGATTTTGTTATCTAATTTGTTATATTCTATTCTATCAATAGAAAATAGATTAGAGTATATATTTACTAAAAACATGTGCTCTAGTTTGGTTGCAAATTGCTCGAAGTCCTCCATTTGGTCCGTTGGGGTTAGCATTGAACATTGGGTGGGTCGGGTTGGATTTGGGTAAACTCTATGAGACCCATTTAATACCCAACCAAAACCCAACCCAGACCCACAAACTAATTGCATTCCGGGGTTGGGTTGGGTTGGGTTGATTATGGATCTTATTGGTCAACACAAAAATCGACAAGTAATAAGAAGTAGGACCTATTTGGGATTGCTTATTTCAGGAAAATAAGTGCTTTTTCTTAAAAAAAGCACTTTTCTGAGATTTGAGGACGTTTCACAACTGTAAAAAAGTACTTTTTATTAAAAGTAGAAGCTATTTTTTTGATTTTAAGCAGAAGTAGAAATTTGGTATTTCTCCTTTTAAGCAAAAGCAAAAATAAAAACTAAACAATTGAGTAATTTTATTATAGGTACCTGAAATTATTAATATATTTTAAAAAATAATTTATATATTTCACAAATAATTCATATATTTTTTAAAAATATATTTAATATGGAAAAATATTTTAATAATTAATTATATATTTATGATATTTAAAAAATATTTTAAATATTCGAAAGAAAATATTTTAATTCTTTAAAAAAATTAAATTTGTTTAATATATTTAGAAAATATTTTATAAATATTAAAAATTATTTTAAATATTTAAGAAGTACTAATATACTTTTAGAATATTTTTAATATTGAAAATAATATTTTAAGTATTTAAAAATTGTATCAAATATTGAGAATGGTTTATGAGTAATTGTTTCAACATTGGCCAAATACTCACAATAATACCATAAGCATTTTTCTATTTGTTGGTCAAACTCAAACTTGTTATTTGAAATAACATTTTTTGCAAAATTGCTTTTACAAGAAGTATTTATGAAAAAAATCAGTTTTTCACAGCAATCCTAAACAGGCCCTTATTCAACTTTAGCATGCTATTGAGTTGGTTTTAGAAGGTTGTGGATCTCAAAACATGATAAAATTATGTGATTAAGATCCGAGTTCCTTAATTCAAATATTTAATTTATCATATTTATTTTTTTGTGAATTTAAATTAAATACGATCTGTTTTGGGATTTTATTGACCAAAAAAATTCAATTGGTAATTGAGCTTAATCATATGCCACCATTGTCATACTCATGCCAGCCAATCCCAAAGTGGATGATTTACCGATTCTGGTTAGATTAACCCATAATTTGTTTTGAAAGCAAGCAAACACAGCTAATATTTTCACAAATTCACAACTAGTTTGCATATAGTTCATATTTAGGGTAAGTTTGTTGTTTTGTGATAACGAGTGTGGTTGCACTAAAATTTTCCATCCACTACTAACCTCGGTTATTGTTCTAACTCATGTGTTGAACACTCTGAATCAAATAAAGAAACAAGAATTCTAATTTTTTTTTAAAGTGTAAAATATCAATTAGGTACCCTAAGGTTTAGCTGTATCCTGACGTTTTAATATATACAATGGAGTACCCTGAGGCTTAAACAATTTATCATTTAGGTACCTTAAGGTTTAAAATTTTATCTTTAGGTAGTTTATATCAGCATTCAGGGAATTCTTTATCGCAATTTGCTAAGTTTTTTATTATAAATTAGCATTACTTATACATGTTATCGTAATTATTACATCATTATTTTTTGTATAAAGTTGGTCCGTGGGTTTTTTGGAGTTCTTAAGCGAAGTGGGCTTGGATTTTTCGGTGTTTTGGTGTTGGTTTTATTTTTGGGTAGTTAATTGAGTGTATTCAGTTATATGTTTGAGTAATAATAAATTTTTACTTGCCGCAAAAAAAGGAAAAGAAACATTTTTAGAAATATTTGTAATATTTCTTCACATTTTTTGGGAAAATTACTTTATTTAAAATAACTGAAATTTGATTTTTTTTTTGAATACATTTTCTTTGTCTTTTTCATTATTTTTTTCGCACTTTTCCTTTACAAAAATCCAATAGTCTAGAGATTGAGATTTTTGTTTTTTTTTTTTAATTGGGTACAAGCTTAAAAATGGGTGCTCAGCACAGGAGCCAAAAAAACACAGACTTGATGAACTTTTGTTTTGCAGCTTAAATCTCTCTTTCAAGCACAAATATGTTTTACATAGTTTCTTATTAAAATTATCAATTTTTTTGCTTCAGCTATTTTCTTTGTTGGAGATCTTTAATTTTTCAATTAGGCTCCTCTCGGAATTAAGAAAATTTGAAGGAAAGAAAAATACGAGGAAAAAGCTGAGTGGAAAGAAAATAGAGGAATTTTTTTTTTTTTCATTGTTTGGAAGTAAAGGAAAAACAAGGAAAAAAAAGGTATATTTTTTATTCCCTTTCTTGATTGATAGAAAATGAAATTGAAAAAAGGTAATTATTGTTTAACCTAATAAGCTATATTCTTCTTCTGTCGTTTTGGTCGTGTGAACTTTTCTGGTAACTGATCTTGAAATTGTTTCTTTAAAAATTTATTATTTGGGCACCCTTAGTTTAATCGTTTATGACTTAGGTACCTGACATTTTAATACATACAATCAAAGATTGAGGTTTAAAATTTTAGAAAAATTTTGGTTGAGCTATCATGTGTTTAAAGTAAATTTTTAAAATATTTTCTTAAACTTTTAATACATTTAAAATAATTTTTAAAATATTTTTCAAATATATAAATATTTTGACATATTTAAACTATTTTTGAAAGATATAAAATATTTTAAAGATATGTAAATATTATTGAAATATATTAAATATTTTTAAATATATAATGTTTTTAATATTTAAAACTTTTTTAGATATTTAAAATATTTTATACAATTAGAAACTATTTTTGAAGATTTAAATATTTTTAAAAATTTTAAAAGATTATAAATTTTAAAATTAATATTAACATTATTACGTATATTTTTTTAAATACGTGTCAGTATAAAGTAACGGAATGCTAATGAAGTTATGCATAGGGTATCTAAAAAGGTTTAAAAAGTTTAAGGTATCTCAAAACATTTTAAAATTTCAAGGTACTTAAAAAATATGTTACCAACACTCAGGACAGTTGAACACATTTTTTTTTTCAAAATATTGTCACATTTAGCTACCACGAAGTTTAAATATTTTATCAATCAAGTATTTTAAAGATCAAAAATTTATTCAATTTATGCTTTTTGTAAAAAAACAAGTGTCCCAAGGGCTTCCGCCTAAGCATGGTCTGGGGAGAGGATGTACGTAACCCTCTTCAGGGTATTACCCCTGAAGAGAGGCTGTTTCCGAGTGCCTCCAACTTGAGGGTGAGGACTTCCCAGGAGGTCACCCATCCTGGTACTGCTCTTCCCTAAGCACGTTTGACTTCAGAGTTCTAATGAGACTCTGTGACGGCGTGTTGGTACCGTATTTGGTCAATTTATGCTTTTTATATATACAAAAATACGTATTCAATAAACTTATGTGATAAAAGAAAAACCCTATTAATTAAACATGGAGCTCAAATCAAGTCTAACACACATAAGGTTCACATTATTTGGACTAAGTTTTGTTTTATTTTTTTTCTAATTTTCCACACCTTTTGAAGACGAAAATAGTTTTCCTCAAATCCTATTGTAAAATCCTAAAATTTCCTTTGAATTTTTTTTCCTTCATATTTTTCATGTAATCCAAATACAAGAAAAGCACTTTTCTCAAAATTTTTTTTCCTTTGGCAATGTTTTCCCTGTTCCGAACGGAGCCTTATTGTTTATCCTTTTCCCTCTTTACCTTTTTTCAATTAAAAATCATAATCTCACTCTTTTTCCACATTTAAAACAATTTTAATTGTCTTTATTCTCAATTTCAATCTTTTGAACATTAAAGCTAATATTCGCATTTCCCCTTGTCTAAATATTTTTCCTAAATAGTGTATTGACCGGCTTTATTTTCGTAACATAAAAATATAATAAATATTAATTTTAGAATTTATAAATTCTTCCATAAACATCCATATTATAATATTTTGCTACTTTGAATATCAAAGTAAGAGAGGTAAATGTTCTTATATTTAAGAATGAAATTTAAACTTGTGGGTGTTTGCTTGACTTTCTTGTACTTAGGGCGCTCCGATGTTTTTTGGCTTTCTCACTAAAAGGTTTAATTTCCCCTCTCATACTTTTCTCCTATATTTACCTTATGGGCTTTCTACTCGTCTTAAACTAAGAAATACCGACTTGGACGTCGATACAAAGCAAAATATAGAGGTTAAGTGAGGGGTATTGAGGTATTAATAAATAAGCTAATCTTTATATTCCAACTATATCCCTCCTCTAACTTTATATATTCTTAACAATATAAAGCCGACTGAAAATTTATTTTTCTGCAGCAAAATTTACTGCATTTTCACTGCAGTATTTTCGGTTAAATTTTTTTTAGTCGTTGTCTCGTAACAAAAAAAAAAAAAAAAAAAAATTACTGCATATTTTTCGTGTTTTTCCTGCGCACTTACATTGCAGTATTTTTCGGTTTCTGCGTTATTTTACTGTTTTTTTCCTGCGTTAATTACTGTGTTAATTTATTGCGTTAATTTTTTGAGTTAATTACTGCATTAATTACTGCGTTAATTACTGCGATTTGCTGTTAGTATAATTCCTACGTATTTCAACCATAACCGCAGTATAATTAAAAAAAAAAGAAAAAAAGAAAAAATGAACCTGCAAATTTCTGCGTGAAAGTACTGCAATTTTTGTAAGTGTTAGTAAGTGCAACTAATATTTAAACATGACAACCAAACTACCGCTTCCTGACATGTCTAAAGTTGAACCACTTGACGGGAAAAATTATAAAATGTGGTCTCAGAAAATGTTGTTTTTTCTTCAACAAGTTTGTATCGATTACATACTCTTTGACAAAAAGGAACCCGACGGTGAAAATAAGAAAAAAAGCCTATCAAGAAAAATTCACCGTAGACGATCGAACTTGTAGAGGAAATTTGCTACATTATATGAGTGACGGCCGTTTTGATATTTATGTAAAACTGGAATCATCAAAAGAAATATGAGATTCTCTACAGAAAAAATATGGAGGTGATGATTCAGGGGCTAGAAAATATGCTGTTAGTAAGTGGTTAGATTTCAAATTTATGGACAATAAACCGATAATTGATCAAGTCCATGAATATGAAAACATAGTAACAACTCTATTGTCAGAAGGTTTAATTGAAAAACTTCCACCTTCCTGAAAGGAATACAGAAACCAACTTATGCATAAAAAGAAAGACCTGACATTAGAAGAGTTAGTGAACCACTTAAAGATTGAAGAAGAGAATAGACTTAAAGATAGGAGGCATTCATATTCAGATCTTTCTAAGGCTAACACTGTAAAAGCAAGAACCAGTGCATCTGACAGGTTTAAAAGTAAAGGAAATAAGCACTATTCTAGCTTCAAACCTAGTGGAAAAATTCAAAAGCAAAACAACAAATTTCTCGGAGATTGCTATCATTGTGGAAAACGTGGACATATGGCTCGGGATTGCAGAATCAAAAAGAACCAGTCTAAGGACCCAAAGCATAAAGCACATCTTGTGGAAACAGAAAACATTGTAGCTGTTGTCTCAGAGGTGAACCTGGTAAACAACATGACTGAATGGATCGTGGACACCGGGGCTACCAGGCATATCTGCGCAAACCGAAGTATGTTCCAAGAATACCAGAAATTGACCGATGGGGAAGTGGTCTTCATGGGCAATTCTGCGGCAGCACCCATTCTCGGAAAAGGGAAGATTTCTTTAAAACTCACCTCTGAAAAATTTCTTACTTTAACGAATGTGCTGCATGTGTCTGAAATGCGTAGGAATCTGATCTCGGGTAGTCTCTTGATTAAAGCTGGTTTGAAATTATTATTTGATTCAGATAAACTAGTCCTAACTAGGAATGGTGAATTTGTGGGAAATGGTTTTTGTAATGCTGGTCTGTTTGTCCTTGATGCTGTTTCTATAAATGAGAATGCTAGTACATCTTCTGCTTATATCGTTGAATCTCTCGAATTGTGGCATGCTCGCTTAGGACACATAAATGTTGAATCAATTAAACGACTTAAGAAAATGAATATGATTCCTAACTTCAATAATACCAGCTTTAATAAGTGTGAAATATGTGAAGCTAAGTATGCTAAAAAACCCTTTAAGTCTATCGAGAGACAATCAGAACTTCTCGAGCTAATCCACACTGATTTATGAGACTATAAAAGCCTAATGAGTAGAGGTGAAAAAAGATACTACATGACATTTGTAGACGATTATTCTAGATACTCAATGGTATACCTCCTAAATACTAAAGATGAAGCAGAAGAAAAGTTTTGAAATACAAAGCTGAAGTAGAAAATCAATTAGGAAGGAAAATTAAAAGAGTTAGGTCCGATAGAGGAGGAGAATATGATCCAACTTCTCTAGAAAAATTTTGTGAGGAAAATGGAATAATACATGAGCGAAGCCCTCCTTACTGTCCACAATCTAACGGCATCGCTGAAAGGAAAAATAGAACTTTAAAGAACATGATGAACGCAATGTTAATTAGCTCTGGACTACTTGATAACATGTGGGGGGAGGCGATCTTATCTGCTTGTCATGTGCTAAATAGAGTTCCTCATAAAAGGCTAGATAAAACCCCATATGAAATGTGGAAAGGTCATGCACCTAATCTGAAACACTTGAAAGTGTGGGGGTGCCTAGCCAAGGTTGGGTTACCCGACTTTAAACGAAGTAAAATTGGACCTAAGACTGTTGACTCTGTTTTTATTGGGTATGCTTATCATAGTGCCGCTTATCGTTTTTTGATTAAGGGGTCTAATAATTCATATGCATGTGGTAGTATCATTGAATCTAGAGATGCTGAATTCTTTGAACATATACTCCCCTTGAAATCTAATGATGCACAACCATCTAGTTTACCTTCTCATAATATGACTGTTAGCCATAATTATTCCAACAATATAGACACTCCTGAAATTAGAAGGAGTAAAAGAGTTAGGAAAGAAACTAACTTTGGGCCCGATTATGTTACTACTTTCCTAACAGAAAATGACTTCATAAATGAAGAAATAGTAAGTGTCTATATGTTGGAAGAAGACCCTAAAACTTACGATGAGGCTATTAGATCAGTTGACTCTACCTTTTGGAAAGAGGCTATTAATAGCGAATTAGAATCAATTTTAAGCAATCACACTTGGGAACTGGTAGACCTTCCTAGAGGATGTAAACCAATAGGTTGTAAATGGGTCTTTAGAAGGAAATTGAAGGCTGATGGGACAATAGATAAGTTTAAGGCAAGGTTAGTGGCTAAGAGTTATACCCAGAAATAGGGGTTAGATTATTTCAATACTTATTCACCAGTAGCTAAAATAGCCACAATTAGAACCAGGATTGCCCTTGCGTCTATTCATGATTTGGTAATACATCAAATGGATGTTAAAACTGCCTTTCTAAATGGTGACCTAGATGAAGAGATTTATGTGGAACAACCTGAGGGTTTCCTAGTCCCTGGTAATGAAAAGAAAGTTTATAAACTTATAAAATCTCTATATGGTCTCAAACAGGCGCTTAAACAGTGGCATGAGAAATTCAACAGCATGCTAATAGCGAACAATTTTCGTGTAAATGATGGAGACTCTTGTGTGTATATTAAGACTAATTCGAATGGTTGTGTAATAATATGTCTATATGTTGATATTTAGCACAAACTTGAATGTCGTTAATGAAACAAAAAACTTTGTATGTTCTAAATTTGATATGAAAGATATGGGTGAGGCAGACGTGATTCTAGGAGTTAAAATTGTGAGAACTCCCGTAGGCATAAGCCTAAATCACTCTCTCTATGTTGAGAAGATACTTAGAAAGTTTGATATGTTTAATGTTGATACTGTAAGAACACCCTATGATCCCAGTATACATCTAATGAAACATAGAGGTGTTGCTATGTGCCAAACTGAGTATGCTAAAATAATTGGCAGTGTTATATTTTTAATGAACTGCACTAGACCTGACATTGCATATGCTGTAAGTAGACTCAGTAGATACACACATAATCCTAATCAAGAGCATTGGAACGCATTAAAAAGGTTGCTTAAATATTTGAAAGGAACTATGGATTGGGGACTTTATTATGGAAAGTTTCCTGCTGTTTTAGAAGGATATTGTGACACCAATTGGGTGTCTAATAATGATGAAATTAATTCCACTAGTGGATATGTATTCACACTAGCTGGAGGTGCTATATCCTGGAAATCGTCTAAGCAATCTTGTACTGCTACATCTACTATGGAATCTGAGTTCATTGCTCTTGAGTTAGCAGGTCATGAAGCCGAGTGGCTAAGAAGCTTATTGGTAGATGTGCCATTGTGGGGGCTTCCAGCGCCGTCAGTATTACTTCACTGTGATAGTCAAGCTGCAATTGCTGTGGCAAAGAACAAAGTTTACAATGGCAAGAGGAGACATATTCGTCTCAGGCATAAAATCGTGAAGGATCTTCTAAAGAGTGGAGTGATATCACTGGACTATCTAAAGTTAGAAAAGAATCTTGCGGAGCCATTGACAAAAGGCCTTCGTCGTAAAATGATTATAGAAACAACGAGGGGGATGGGATTAAAGGCTATACATGAATGAATTGCGATGTATCCAACCTGGTTTTAACAGGTTCAATGTAAAAAGTCATGGTTTTATTCTAGAAAATGCACTGTGTATTATGTTGTCCCTCCCTATGGTGTGATAGTGCGGAAACGGGTCCATAGCCATATGTTTGGTGGTGTAAGCAGGGCTTGCACTTGATGGACACTGTTTGTATGTTACCAAGGGGTGAGGTTGAGCTTTAGCTCTTAATGGACCCATATCCATATATTTGGTGGTGTGCGGTAACACACACTTGATGGGATCCACCTATGTAGGTGTGGGAGTGTGGCCGCTCCCCATGAAGGTTTAAGACTTATCTTCTGGAGCGCCTATGAATATCCAGGACGAGCGCATGGCCGATAGAACTCGCAAAATCGCAGGAGTCGCTGAGATCTGGAGTTTAGTATGTGTCCAAGTGGAGGACTATACAACCCCTTGTGAGGTTCAAGACAAAAGTCACCTAGCAAGATGTTGGTCCTAAACTTGGGTTACATTAGACAACGATTCAAGTCGCAAGACATCGGCACTGAAAAACTAAACTTCCTTTGCCCAATTTGTCTTTCTTTTCTTTCTTGTATCCTTTGTGGGGGATTGTTGGAAAAATGATACAAGAAATTCATGATAAAAGCCAAGTGAAGTAGCAAATTACACTTTTTCTTGTATCCCACATAGACAAAATAGGAGAAAATTTTTGGGTTTATATATGGGTACCTTAGAGCCACCCTTTAGATTGATTTATGGATGAGAGTATGGACACCACACGCGCGAGCGCCGCCCGCCCGCCATGCCGTGTTCGGGCGAGGGTGTGGGTTACATTTTTACAAACGGTTACAATTATTTTTCGGAAAAATCTGTCCTTTACGGTTTCGTATTCAAAACAGTTACCGATATTTTTTGTTCACGTTCATAACTGTTGCCGAGATTTTTGCTGCATGTATATGCAAACTGCCAACATTCACTTCGGTTGCTATTTTTTCTCCCAGTTTTCAAGCAGTCGGTTAACAAAACTGGGCCTTTAATTTGGCTAAAAAAGCAGGCTACCCTCACCTGTTTTAATCATTCAAAAAAAACGATTCTTCTTCTTCTCCTTATTCAATTTCCTCTCTCAAAATTCGGGCAAAGCTCTCAAGCGTCTCCTACCCGGTCTCTACCGAGTGCAACGGTAGCGGTCGAATCGTGTTAATCCTAGAGGACGGCCGCCAATCAATCTGTTTGCACCTAAGCAGTGGCGCAATCGTTTTTTAGGCCAGTGGTACTTCCCACGACACGGTGTCTTCGGTATTATATTTAATTTCTCAATTCTCTCGTGTTATTTGTTTGTCACGTTTATATATTTTAACCAGGTTTAATTGCTGCTATCTAATGCTGGAAAAATATGTTCATTTTTGCTGCGACTACTAGTTATTTTTATTACAGATACTACTATCTTTGAGTTGGATTGTGTGATTAATTGAGTGATTTGTTCGTGGATTGATTATAGGTCGCAATAGATGTGTAGTCATATCTTTTGTTCAGCTCTTGTCCTCTCGAACTCTACCTCAAACATGATGAATATTTTCCAAATTCATCATAAATAGTATGACATTTATTTTTTGTAATATATTAGATTTAGCAAAGTTTTCTTTTATTTATGGAGCTTTTTTTATTTTAAAAATTTTATTTTCATTTTGTTGGGAATTTTTGGTATATTTATTCTTATTTATATATTTTATTATTTTTGATTATTTTCATATATCATGCTATCTTTTTATAATTTTTATTATTTTGTGATTTTTTTGGTAATTTTAATTGATGACTTCTTGTTTGGGCGCTTATTAGTTTTTTAATTATTCTTTTTAGCGATTTTGTAGATGTTATTATTTAGGATATGGGAGAGCGAAAGGTAAGGAGGAAATTGTGATTTTATATAATAATTAGTAGATAGTGTGTTTTTGTTGTTTTTTAGTTTTTTTTCTATATTCTTAACCATAAAAATTAATTTCTCCTGTAAGTCGGAACTAAAATTTGGGGTTTGCTTCATTTTGAGGAGTACAAAGTCATAAATTATAATATAATAGTTATATTAAGTGCATTGAATTGACTCTTTTCATATCTGACTTATAAATTTAAAGCTAAATATAAAGATGCCTCTCGAACTATTCGTGAATATTAAAATAAGCCCCCGACTTCTAATTTATCAAAAATACTCCTCGAACTATTGATCAAAATCAGTGTGATCTCCCAACTTTTAATTTTATCAAACACACCTCCTAAATTACTAACTAAAATAAATTTGACCCTCCTAACTTTTAATTTTATTAAAGACATCACTAAACTATTAATTAAAATCAATTTGATTCCAACTTTTAACTTTTTTTAAAAGATTTTAAATAATATATTTAAATATCTAATTTGCATATGCAATATCATGATAAAAATTATTAAATTATAAAAAATATATATTATTTTACAAAACAATTATTTTTTATTATATATATTGAATTTATAAATTAAATATACTTTTTAATAATTAAAATTTAACTACATAAAAAAACTTGAACGGCCGTATCTTTATGGAGTATCGTGTCATGACTAATCAATGTAATTAGTTAGATAATTCTTGATTAGTTGCCAACCACCAAGTATAAGCTGTTGGGGTGGTTACTTACAAGTAGAGTATGTAAGGAGTGTACAAGTATTGTATTTTCGGTATACAATTAATAAAAGAATACTCTCCTTCCCTTATCTCACACTGCCACAAATGATCACCTTTAAGCTTTAGCTTCTCTCTCTCTCTCTTCTCTACTCTCTCTCTCTAACGTATACTTGCCAAATCACTGTTCACCTAACGCCGCCTGCCACCATCATCGGCAACCTCGCCGACACGGCTGGTGCACCATCGCCGGCAACCCAAAGATGACGGCGCCACAGCAGTGCCGGAGCAGCGGCGCCTACGCTAGGAAACCTATCTCCCTCTCCCCCTTCAAAACCCAGTACCTCAACCACTACCACCACCTAAGCCACCAGCGAACACCCTGATGCACCGCCTCCCACCGATTTCATCTCCCTCACCCTGTCACTCTGGAACCCGACGCCCTGACCTACCGCCACCCTTCTCCCCAGACCCACCACCACTGGAACCCGGTCCGACCCGACCCAAGCCCCTACCCCCCCGAGCCACTTGGAACACCACAATCGCCCATCTGGATCACCACCACGACCCTCTATCCATCTCTCACCCCCCCACCCCCTCCGCCCTCCTTGACCCCCGACCTACCGTCACCCTCACCGCCTAGACCCACCACCACCGTCGCCCTTGCCTGACCCACCAGCACCACCGACCTCATACCCCTTACCCACCAGCACCAAGACCAAGCCCTCTCACTATCCCCACCAACCCGCCACCCCATGACCACCAACCCTGAGCAGTCGCTAGCCACCGGCTCACGACAAACTCGCAGCCGACCGACCCAGGTAAGCAAAATCTGTCGGCCCCAGGTAAGTATTAGCCGGGCCAGAGTATCTACTGCGCACCAACTCCAGGTTTGATCTTTCCTTAATTACAGTAGGGTAGTGTTTTAATTTACCATTGTTGGGTACTTTTCATTTGGTTCTTTCTCCTTTCATCATTTTGAATACAGTGATCTTTGACTGTGGTGGTACTTTCATGCGTTTATGTTATAATAAGCTTCTTGTCTATGTTGATCACTTACCCACGATAGTCACAGCTAGTGGATGAACGTTACCTGTTATGGAACTCAAAGATTGAGGCCATCTTCAAAGAGGTTTGGGGGGGGGGGGGGGGGGGGCGCCGCAAGGCAGAAGGGGACAGGGAACTTGAGACTAGGGACACTAAATGTTGGGACACTAAAGAAAAAGAGTTTCGAGGTGGCCTAAATGATGATGAAGCGAAAGATCAACTTCCTTTGTCTGCAAGAGAGTAAATGAGTTGGCGCGAAAGCCAGGGATGTGCTGGGGTACAAGCTCTGGTATGCGGGTAAGGTCAGAGAAAGGAATGGAGTTGGTATAGTTGTGGATAGTAGCCTCAATGATAAAATAGTCGGAGTATCAAGGGCTGGTGATAGGATCATAAGTATCAAGATGGTCCTAGATGGAGAAGTATTGGACGTAATCAGTGCCTACGCACCTCGAACTGGACTAACAGAGCATGAGAAGGCAGCATTCTGGGATGACTTAGACGCAATGATGCAAGGCATACCCCAAGCCGAACAAGTGATGATTGGCGGGGATTTTAACGGGCACGTAGGCGCGACGGAGGACGGCTACACTTCTTACCACAGAGGATTCAGTCTTGGAACCAAGAATGCAGAGGGCAAAGCCCTACTGGACTTCGCGGTCACATACGACCTAACGGTGGCCAACACCTTCTTCAGAAAGCATGAGGACGGGGAGATCAACCCTGGAAGCCATCCACATCCTAAGGCGAACGATAAAGCAATACAGGGAGAGCCAAAAGGACCTTCACATGGTTTTCATTGATTTAGAGAAGGCATATGATAAAGTGCCAAGGGAGGTCCTTTGGAGAGTTTTGGACAGGAAAGGTATCCCCGTGCCATACATCCGAGCCATTAGAGACATGTATGAGGAGGCACAGACTATGGTGCGTATAGAGGACGGGGAGACAGACGCTTTCCCGATAACAGTAGGGATACACCAGGGGTCTGCTTTGAGCCCTACCTGTTCATTCTGGTTATGGACGAGCTCACTAGGCACATCTAGGGATGTGTACCTTGGTGCATGCTTTTTTAAGATGACATAGTGTTAGTGGGGGAGTCGTGGGAACAGGTAAATGAGAAGTTGGAACGGTGGAGAGAGGCACTAGAATTGAAGGGTTTACGATTAAGCAGAGCCAAGACCGAGTACATGGAACTCAAGTTCGATCCCTCCACCACGCCTAGCCGGGAAGACGTCAAGATTGGATCTGAGGCCATAGCGAAGAAGGAGAGCTTCAGGTACTTGGGGTCCATGATACAGAACAACGGCGAAGTTGACGAGGATGTCAACAATAGGATTAAGTCGGGATGGCATAAGTGGAGGATGGCCTCTGTGGTACTTTGTGATAGAAACTTCCCCTTGCAGCTAAAGGGAAGATACTATAAGACGGTTGTGAGGCCAGCCATGACGTATGGGGCGGGGTGTAGGGCGATGAAACAACAGCACACACAGAAGAGGAAGGTGGCGGAGATGCGAATGCTGAGGTGGATGTGTGGACACACGAGGAAGGATAGGATCAGAAACGACGTCATAAGAGGAACATTGGGCGTAACCTCTATTGAAGATAAATTAAGAGAGCAACGTTTGAGGTGGTTCGGACAAGTTAGAAGGAAACTGGACAACGCTTCAGTAAGGAGGTGCGATCAGCCCCTTACTATATTAGGCAGGAGCGGAAGAGGCAGGCCAAAGAAGAGATGGATGGAGACGATCCGACAAGATCTCACCCACCTAAACCTTCGGGAGGAGATGGCCCTAGATAGGGCCTAATGGAGGGCTAGTATAGGGGTTATAGATGCTCCAGTTGGAGTAGGGTAGTCTAGCTTACTAGTGCTAGGCTGTGATATCCTCCTGGCGCATTTAGGTTGTGTACTTGCTCTCATGAGCTACTACCTGCCTGCATACCTGCCTACCTACCCTATGATTTCTGCTTGATGTGGCTTGCTTTGTATATTGTGTCTTGTGTGCTTTGTGTCTGATGTCTTGCTCGCCGTGGGTTTATCCTACTCATGCTTTATTGCTCTCCTGCTGCCAGGTCACATGCTCTTTGCTGCGGACCAGCCTCTTGAGTTGGGGGTCCTCGGAAATAGCCTCTCTTCAGGGTAGCCCCCTGAAGGGGGAAGGCTGCGTACATACACCCCCCCCCCCCCCCCCCCCCCCCCCCCCCCAAAGACCCTGCTTTTACGGGAGCCCTTGTAGGCACTGGGTTTGTTGTTGTTGTTGTACTCTCCTTCCCTTATCTCGATTCTTCTGTTCCCTCTTCTTCCTCTATCTCATCTCTTTCCTCTCTCTTCCAGATCTCTAGTTCTCTCTCTCTTTGTGTCTCTCTCTCTCTCCCCCCTTACTGCTGCATGGAGCCTTAACCATGACATTTGGTATCAGAGCTCAATCCTAAGCATAGAATTTTTTCCTTCAGATTCCTGAATTCGTGACAAGCTGGCCAGAGGCAAGAAGTCCCCTTCCATGGCAGATCTTGAGGGTCAGATGCAAAATCTAGTTCAGAAAGTTGTTGAATCTCAACAATCAACTACGGAGTCAGCTGCGGAAGACCATCGATTAGGACAGGAGCGCCATAGCCAGCTGCTTGAAGCAATCCAACACAGCAACACACAACTGTTGGCCCTCATGCAACAATTGGTGAACAATTCTGCTCCACCTTCACCCCCTACTCGTAGTGGCAAAGCTGAGGTGCGATTGCAAGAGTCTAGGGCCAATACCAGCCTATTCAACGCTGGCCAACCTCCGATTTTGGGGGCTTACCTTAACCATGGTAAGCACGGTCAAAATGAGAGCTTTTCTCATGCTGGTGGCCAAATTCTAAAAGCTAAGATTGATTTTCCTTTTCTTAACGGGGGAAAACCTAGAAGTTGGGTAAGGTGGTGCCAGCGATACTTCTCCATCTACCAAATCCCAAATTACATGAAGTAGAAGGTGGTTGGGGTTCACATATTGATGACAAGACTAATGTCTTGCTGCAAGGGTTGTTGAGGGACAGGGAACAACTTAGTTGGGATGAGTTTACAGAGGAATTGTATGAAAGGTATGAAGATGATGCTGCTACTAACATTGTCAGCAAATTCAACAAGCTACGTCAAACGGGTTCTTCATAAGCGTTTTAGAAGAAGTTTGAGGAACTGAGGTCTCATCTGCTCTCTACTGATTGCTTCTTCAGTGAGACCTATTTTCTCTCATCTTATATCTCAGCCCTAGATAGTGATATTAACCCTTAGTCATGGCCCTTCGACCAAAAACCCTCTCTCATGCATACTCTAAAGCCAAATTATTCACTAAATCATCAGAAGCCTCTTTATAGAAAGGAAAGAATCTCTTAAAATCTAATTCCACACCATCGTTTCCTACTCATTCACAAAAGAATTCAACCATACCACCCAAACCCAGTCCCACTTGGTCCAGGCGCAATTCAGGCCTCTGTTACAAGTGTAACAAGAAGTCCGGGACATAGATGTGAAAAATCAGACCCTGCACAAGCTTTTAACCTAGATTTGGTTTTAGAACCTGATGTTGAGTCAGACATTACAGAAGAGGAGCAGCCACTTTATACTTGTGATGCGAGGGCTGAAGAGATATCCCTTATTGGAGACATATCCTCTGGCACACTCAATATCTTAGGCCATCTTCATAAACGCACTGCCATTATACTCATTGACAGCGGTAGTACACACCGCTTCCTTGATCTAAGGCTTGCTAGAGATGTTGGTTTTTCAAATTGAAAACACTACACCTCTAGGAATAACTGTGGCAAATGGGAAAACTATGGTGTGCAAATAGAAGTGCAGAGCTAAATGGCCGATGCAAAGTCACACATTCACCTGTGATATCAGATTGATGAAAGTTGGGGGCTGTGATATGCTTTTGGGTGTGGATTAGATGAAGCAATTTAGCCCTGTTTCCTTTGATTTCAACAACCTCAAGCTGAGCTTTGTCATGGATGGGAAATCAGTGGAGCTCACTGGTATTTGGGAGACAGGGTCCTTTAACCTTATGATCGGAAAGAAATTGCAAGGACTCTACAATAAGAAGGAGGATTACTTCGTTGCAACTCTCATACTGGTACAAGGTCAAGAATCTGGTCAAGTACATTCTACACCAGTTCCTTCTGCAATTCAATCCCTTTTGGATGCTTTTGATGTTCCAAGAACCTAGAGGCCTACCCCCTCCCTGATCTCATAATCATCATATTCCTTTGAAATCAGATGCCAAACCCATCAATATCAGAGCCTACCGATACCCTTATGCCTAGAAAAATGAGATTGAAAGACAAGTTAAAGAAATGTTTGATAACTCTATTATACAACCTTGCTTTTCCCCTGTTTTCCTTGTCAAAAAGAAAGAAGGAACCATGCTATTTTGTGTGGATTATAGACAACTGAATGATGTTATTACCAAAAACAGATTCTCCATACCCCATATTGATGACTTACTTGATGAATTACATGGTGCTACAATCTTTTCCAAACTTGATTTGTGAGCTGGTTACTTCTAAGTGAGAGTGGCTGAACCTAACATTCCCAAAACATCTTTCCAAACCCACCATGGCCATTTTGAATTCAAGGTTATGCCATTTGGCCTTACTAATACACCTGCCACTTTTCAGGCACGAATGAATGATACTTTTTCCCTTACCTTAGAAAGTTTGTTCTTATTTTCTTTGACGACATCTTAGTTTACGTCTCCTTTTTCAATTCTCATCTCACTCATCTTCAAACAATCTCACAAATCCTTAGAACCCATAAAGTTTATGCCAAAAGATCCAAATGTAGCTTTTCCCAAGGCCAAATAGAGTATCTTAGCCACATTATTACATCAAAAGGACTGGCTATAGGCCTAGCCAAGATTGAGGCTATGGTGTCCTGGCCTAGACCCAAAACCATTAAAGAATTGAGATCCTCCCTTGGGTTAACTGGATGTTATCGTAAATTTGTTCAAAGTTATGGGGTTATTTCTAAACCCCTTACTGACCAGCTTAAGAGGGGGGGGGGGGGGGGGGGGGGGGGGGGGGGGGGGGGGGGAGGGAATGATTGGACTAATGTAGCTGAAGAGGCGTTTTGTCATCTCAAATCTGCTAAGATAAGTGCCCCAGTCTTGGTACTTCCTGATTTTACACAACCCTTTACTCTTGAGATAGATGCGTGTGATTATGGTATGGGGGCTGTTCTTATGCAGCAAGGGAAACCTCTTGCTTCCTTTAGTAAAGCTTTTGGTCCTAAAAGTAGGGGGCTCTTCACTTATGAGAAAGAATTCATGCTATTCTCGTGGCCATAGCTAAGTGGAGGCATTACTTGGAAATTGGATGCTTTATTATTAAAACAGATCACCAAGCCCTTAAATATTTGCTTAAACAACGCATTACCACCAGCATCCAAAAGAACATGTCTAAGTTGCTTGGACTTGACTATACAATATCTTACAAGAAAGGGAAAGACAATCTAGTTGCAGATGCCTTGTCTAGGAGGCATGAAGCCACCTGTTCTATGCTAGTAACTTCAGTGATTCAACCACATGGGTAAATGAAGTTACCAAAAGCTATGAGGGTGATTCTTATTGCACCCAACTTCTTACTGAGCTCCTGGTTGATCCTAATGGTCAGCCAAAGTACACCTTGAAAAAATGGTGTGATATGCAAGCAAGGGAAGCCGTTTCTTGGCACTGGGGGCAATCTCAGAAAACATGTTATCTGCTCTATGCACTCCTCACCCATAGGAGATCACTCAGGTGTGGCTTCTACTCACCATCAACTCAAGAGGCTATTATATTAGCTTAACATGAAAAAAGATACACACACTGTTGTATCTGAGTGTGATATTTGCCAAAGGAGTAAATCTGAACATGTAGCACCACCTGGACCGCAGTAGCCCCTATAAATTCCAAACCAATGCTGGTCACATATTACAATGGATTTTATAGAAGGTGTTCCCCTTTCTGAGGGCAAGGACCACTATCCTCGTTGTGGTGGATATGCTTACAAAGTATGGCCATTTTATTTCCTTGTCTCATCCCTTTAATGCTTCCCATGTAGCAAGGCTTTTTATGGGTAACATTCACAAGTTACATGGGCTAATAGTGAGTATTGTTTTAGACAAAGACTACGCCACTTCTGGCAGGAGCTCTTCCACCTGCTGGGAAGCACCCTTGATCTAAGCACTACCTATCACCCTCAATCAGATGGTCAGTCTGAAAGGGTTAATCAGTGCCTCGAGACTTATTTGCGATGCTTTTGTATGGATAGACCAAAGAAGTGGAACAAATGGCTTGCTCTTGTTGAGTTGTGGTACAATACTAACCATCCTACCAGCCTAAATCTAACTCCATTTCAAGCCTTATATGGCTATGTCGTGCCTCAGTTACATATGGAGACAGCACTTGGTCCAATCTCTTCTATGGCTGCCATAGAGGATTGGCTTTCAAAGAGGGCCCTAATGATTCAGAACCTGAAGCAAACTCTTACTCATGCTCAATCTCGCATGAAATACTTTGGTGATCGAAACAGATCAGAAAGAACCTTGGCTCCGAGTGATTGGGTCTATCTAAAGCTTCAGCAGGCTTTAATAGTCTTGAGGAAGACTCTGAAGCTCTCCTCAAAGTACTATGGTCCCTTCATGGAGCTGCAACGCATTGGGAAGGTGGGTTACAAGCTTCAACTACCTCCTGGTAGCCTCATACACCCACATTTTATGTGTCTCAGTAGAAAAAGAAGATAGGATCAGAGATCACTGTGACCCCATCCCTACCTCAGACCACTTTTATGGTGAAATCAAGGTAGAACCAGCTACAGTCCTTGAAAGTAGGATAGTGGAATGCACGAATATGGCTGCTACTCAATGGTGCATTCAATTTTGCAATTTGGATGCAAGTGAAGCAACCTGGGAGGACTTTTGCTAGCTTAAATCTCAATTTATTGAGTTTGTTGATCAGCATTGTACCATCTCAAGTGTATATGTGATTCATTACTGTAATTCATTAGTAGTGACTAATTGTTGCATTAAACTTAGCATTCTTTACATTTATGTTGTCATAAGAGTTGTATTGTCCAAATTGTACCCTTAAGGTCAAGGAATTCTTGAAGAAGGAGGTAATGTCATGACTAACAAATGTAATTAGTTAGATAATTCTTGATTAGTTGCTAACCATCAAGTATAAGCTGTTAGGGTGGTTACTTGAAAGTGGAGTTTATAAGGAGTGTACAAGTATTGTATTTGGGTATGCAATTAATAAAAGAATACTCTCCTTCTCTTATCTCGATTCTTCTGTTCCATCATCTCCCTCCTCTATCTCATCTCTTTCCTCTCTCTTCCAGATCTCTAGTTCTCTCTCTCTCTCTCTCTCTCTCTCTCTCTCTCTTCTTAATGCTGTTTGGAGCCTTAACCATGACATATCGGGTCATAAAAAAATAGGGTTATTTATGCGGAATATTCTTGTACATTATTTATTGTGTTAATTTAGTTCTTAAACTTTTAATTGTGTTAATTTAACCACTTTACTATTTACCGTGTCAATTCAGTCCTTATAGTACAATTAGCATCTAGTTGGTGACATATATTTTTAATGCTCGGGTGATAGGTGAGTTCAACTTAAGTTACTGGATGGGTTTTATCAAGTCATTTGCATTTTGCATAACTAAATCGGTAAAATTTACGTCATGAAGTTAACTTCAGTTTCCACTGCAGGACTAAATTGACACAATTCGAATTGTACAGGGACTAAATTCACATGATTAAAGTATAAGGATTAAATTGACACAATGGTCAAGTATAAGAAGCTTTCGTGTAAATAACCCAAAAGTATATAAAAAAAAATTCAACTATTAAAAAAATATATGTAACTGTTAAAAATATTTACTTTAGTAAAATTGTAAATATTAAAAAATATATTTAATATATATAATAAAAATAATTATTTATAGGAAAATAATTTTATATCTTTTTTAAAGTTTAATAATTTTTTAACATGATATTGGAAATACAAATTAGATATTTAAATAAGTTATTTAAATATTTTTAAAAAGTTAAAAGTTGTGGCCAAATTGATTTTAATTAATAGTTTGGAGGTGTCTTTAATGAAATTAGAAGTTAGGGGGTCAAATTAATTTTAGTTAATAGTCCAGGGGGGTGTTTTTTATGAAATTAGAAGTTGGGGAGATCACATTGATTTCAACCAATAGTTCGCGGGTTGCGTTTGTTAAAATTGGAAGTTGGGGGTTCACTTTGATACTCGCCAATAGTTGGGGGATCTCTTTGTTATTTATCCAAAATATAATAATTATTATTTTTAGAATTCAAAAATTCTTACATAAGCAATCATATTATAATATTTTGCTATTAATATCATGTGCGTATGTTGAAATAAAAGCGGGTAAACAGTGTTTTGTGGGTGCTTGCTTGACGTTCTCATACTTGGGGCAATACCAACGACTCTGGGTTTTCTCCTACTTGGGGCATTCTTGTGGCAGATTGTGATTTCGTGTAGAGTTCTTTGGGTTTGTGATGGTAATTATGGTTTGAAATATGCGCTTTAGGATTTCTGAAGGTCATATTAAGATATTTATGTAAGGTTAGCATTTATTTTATTTGATTATTTAATTAACATCTGGATTTTAGCCAAATTTTATCCATTTTATTTTTTCTTTTTTCTTTTCGTATTTTCTAGGATTTTGAACATTCTTTTGTGATGTTTAATTTTTGGGTATTCTTATTTTATTCTATAAGATTCTTTTGTATGTCATCTTGTATATCTCCTTATTTTTTAGGGTTTTATTCTTTGTAATATATTATATTTTTTAGACCTTTTCTTTTATTTTATGAAGTTTTTTTTATTATTTTATACTTCATTTGGTTTATTATCATTTTTCGAGATTTTTGATGTATAATCTATTTTGTTCTCATTGTAACACTTTTCAATATTTTTCCTTCCTTTGGGATTTCGGTGTTTTTAGTTAATTATTTTTTGGGCACTCTTTGTTTTCTTTATTATTTTTTGCTTTTTTTTTTCCAGTGTACTTATCAAACGTGTGCAGCAATGCCCTGCTTCTTTCCGTCCTTGAATTTGGTACTCTAAAGCCTTATTCCGTATCTATGCATTATATAGGAATGCAGAGCCGATCTTGATATTCTCGGAATTCTAAAAATTTTCAAATGAGGCCCTACTTATGTAATAATATTACTCTTAGAACCTATTAAAATTAGCAAACTTCAAAAACCGCAACATTTAAAATTTGGGGGCACCAAGCAGTTGTTTGGATTATTTGAGATTATGTTCAGCCTTGTATGTATTTATATATATAATGGTGGAGTGAAGGCAAAGGAATGTGGGTGTTAGAAGCTTAATACACGAGTATAGTTAAATTGTCTCACATTGGAACCGTGACAGAAAAAAGATCTAGATCTAAGCCCCGTGGATTACTTCACTAATGTCAATTGATTTTTCTAATTCACGAGATCAACAATTGGTAATATGACTATCTTTTGTCTAATTAACCTCTAGCTATAACCTTATAACACGAGGAAATGGATAACTACTAGGAAAAAAAAAGTCATAGTTAATAGTCCCTATGTACACCCTTTAAGAAATGTTGTGCGTATTGCTCGAAAAATTGTTTAACTTAAGCTAGAGCTAAAATGAGGATACACTTTACAGGCAGGAAGATACCTCCTCTCTCTTACATAAAGCAGTTGAGGTAACTTTTCTTCCAAGATTCCCCTTCTCCATATAGGTCATTCTGCTGCTGAAGCTCATTCATGCCAGATGACTCAGATGAGATGCTTGTATAGACCTGACATCATGACATTTAACGTTAATTCCTAGCCATTTCTTGAGGCAAAAATGGAAAAAGTGCCTAGCATAACAAGACAGGTAAGCTACTTGTTCATGAGCGTATCGGAAGTTATTCATGTTCAAAGGTCGGGCGTCTGCGCCATTATACAATGTAGGTAATGGTCAATTCTCAACCAATGCAAAACTCCTTTGTTGCAAAATAATGCAGCCAGTTTCTTAGAAAACAAGGCGTATTAGGAAAATACAAATATGCAAAATGGTGCATTTGTAGAAAAGCAAATGGAAGTGTGTCCCAACAGTTCAACCATCTTAGGAGTTATGCCATTATGCAGCTTTTTCCACTTGATAAGGTAAGGCTAGATCACTTTGGGATCGGTTCAGTTCAGTTCATGTCATGTTGAATTCTTGTCACCGAATAAACTGAATCCCAGTTTCTAGTAGGTTCGACTCAATCATCATGTTGAGTCGATAATTGCGAGGCCTATCAATTGGTATAACTTCCAATGCATAGGTAAAGCTTTTTACAAATGATCTATATGTGGAAATTAAGTTCCTTCAACATCTATTCAAACTATCGTCTACTTTATGGTGGGAATAAAGGAAGCTCTATGTGTGTGATCATATTCATTACAAACTAGTGTTATTTCGTGTGATGCACTGAGGATGTTTATTAAATTACTTTTTTTATTATATTTATCTTAAATTTTATTTGAATTTTATTACTATTTAGTTTTATATGTTGGTGCAACATTTAATATGATTAAATACTATGAATACTTATCTTTTTAGTTTTCCTTTTTTTATTATTTGCTAGCTTTCCTGCAAAGTCTTAAATTGCAAGGTCTGAGGTTTGAGAGGTCTTAAGGGAGGGAAGACTTGACAATAATATATATAACATTTGACGGTAGTGTCAAATGCGTGTAAAAAGATAATTGCCAGCACTCAAATACATTTTTTAGTATAATCTACATGTTGTGATATTACTCAACAATAGCAAATACATATGGTAACAAGCATCACAATAGCATATAACTAGTGTAGAATGCAATGAAAGAATCAATTCAACATATGGTTAAAAGTATTCCGAGTACCTTATTTTCCTTCTTAAGGATTTTTCAAATCGGGTAGTAGGCAAATGTTACTCACGGATACTAAGACCGAATTCAATCAATCAAGACAGGTCAAAGTGAGAGAGACCACTTTCGACCATGGGAGCAAAATGTGATATAAATTGAAATACAAAAAGCTATAACCTTTAAGTCACTTCCGGAGTACCCATATGCCATATTTGCAACGGCTTAACATCGGGTGCTAGCTCTTCCTTGGCCAATATCAAGCTCAAAATTTTCTCTCTGTTAGCTGCATTTGATAAGCCTACCACCAACCTACACCACACATATTGTAGTTCAAATGATCATGATTTGCAAGAAGTACAAAGTCTAAGATATTACATAACATGTAATGGAGATTTTGTAACAAACCATCTAGCAAGAGATCCGTGATACAATGGGTCATATTATGTCATATTTAATCCTTTATTTAATTCCTTGGTTACAACTGTCGGAAATTTTAGAAATGAAGCACAATATTAACCTTCGAGGTAGTCTCCTGATGACAACTTCATCCAAGTTGAATGGTCGGTTGGTTGCTGCAAGTACTAGATCACGTTCTCTGTCTTTTGTACGTAAGCCATCCCAGTTCACCATGAATTAATTTTTCATATTTTTTCCCGATGACAACTTTGTCTTACTTGTATCATATAGTTAATTACTTACACAAAATTTTCCCCCTAGTGGTGTCCATAATCGTATCAATTTATACATGCCATATCCATAAGGAAGTTATTGCAAGCATTGAGCAATAGAAAATACATTATGTGTAATAAAATTGTGGGCACTACTAGGAGGAAAATTTTGTGTAAGTAATGGAAAATACTGGGGCTGAATTTTGATGGTTATGATCTGCTTATACTGAGTGCCTTACTTTGACAGATTAGGGGTTTGACTATGCTATTTTCGTTTCTTTTGGTTTGTCCTATTTTCGAGTCCTCCCTTGTGGTGTTTGAGGCTCTTAGTGTTTGCATTTTTTGCTTGTATTCCTGTTTGTACTATTTCTGTTGTTTTGTCCCTTGTCTTTGTATGGGTTGACTTAGGGCTTGCTTGTTCGAGGTGCCTGCTATGTATCGTGACTCTATCGCTAATTATCGGGAAAAAATGTTGTCATGGGGAAAAGATGAAGAATTAATTCATGGTGAACTGGGATGGCTTACTTATGAAAGACAGAGAACATGTTCTAACGATTGCAGCAACCAACTGGCCATTCGACTTGGATAAAGTTGCCATCAGGTGATTACCTCAAAGGTTAATATATTACTTCATTTCTAGAATTTTCAATGGTCATGACCAAGGAATTAAACAATGGATAAAGTATGACATAATATGACCCATTGTATCACAAATTTCAAGCTAGATATTTTGCTACATTGTCTCCATGACATGTTATGTAACATCTTTGACTTTGCTTTTGCAAATTACGATTATTTCAACTGCAATATGTATGGTGGAGGTTTGTCGTAGGCTTTCCAGACATAGCAGAAAGAGAATTTTGAGCGCGATATTAGCAAAGGAAGAGCGAGCACCCGATGTTGATATGTGAGATGTTGCAAATACGACATATGGGTGCTCTGAAAGTGACTTAAAAGTTGCAACTTTGTGTATTTCAAGCCATATCACATTTCGCTTCTATGGTCGAAAGTGATCTCTCTAACTTTGACCTATCTTGACTATTATTCTCAGAATTTGTGTATAGCCTACTGCCTGATTTGAGAAATCCTAAAAAGGGAAAAGAAGGTACTTGGAATAATTTAACCATAAGTTGAATTATCAATTCTCTCTTTCCATTACATACTATTTACATGCTAGGTGATGCTTGTTTCCATGTGTTGTTATTGTCGAGTAATATCTTAGAATGTGGATTATATTAAAAAAAAAAATGTAATCGGGTATTGGTGGTTATCTTTTTACTCGCATTCGACAATGCCATTGCATTTGCTACTATTACGTTCATGTACTTAGCGCTTGTTTTGTTCCCATCATAAAAGAAACAATAGTCTGATGATGCTTGAGGGACATAGTTGCACATAAAAGATCACTTGTAATATGCTTTACCTTTGCAATGGAAGTTGTACCGATTGGTGGTTTTAGCAACTATCGACCCAACACGATGACCAAGTCAAACCTACTAGAAACTAGGATTCTGCTTATCATGTAACCCGAATTTAATATGACTTGAACTAAATTGAACTAGTTCGAACTGATCTAGCCTTAACTTATGAAGTGCAAAACGTTGCATAATGGCATCATTCTTGAGATGGTTGAATTGCTAGGACATGTTTATTTTTGGCTCTTCTACAAATCATTGTTTTGCAGATTTGTATTTTCCTAACACCTTGTTTTCTAAGAAATTGCATTATTTTGTAGGAAAAGAGTTTTGCATTGGTTGAGAACTAACCATTATTACATACATTGTATGATGATGTAGCTGTCCGATCACTTAACATGGTTGACTTCTGATACACACATGAACAATTGACTTACCCCTCTTTTAGTGTCGGGCGCATTTTTCTTTTTGCCTCGAGAAATGGCTAGGAACTAACGTTGAATGTCATGACGCTAGGTTTACGCAAGCATCTCATAGGTGTCATCCAACATTAATGAGCTCTAGTAGTGGAATGACCAATACGGAGAAGGGAGATCGAGGAAGAGAAGTTCCCTTAGCTACTTTATGTTGGAGAAAGGAGACATCTTCCAGCCTATATAGTATATCCTCGTTTTAGCTCTAGCTTAAGTTAAACATTTTTTTTCGTGCATATGCACAACAATTCTTCTAATGGATGTACATGGGCACTGTTAGCAATGACATTCCTTTTTAGTAGCTATTCATTTCCTCTTGATATAAAGTTAGAACTAGAGGATAATTACACAAAAGATAGCCATTGTTACCAATTTTCGATGGCATGAGTTAGAAAAACCAATTGGCATTCAGTAAAGTAACCCACTAGGTTTATATCTCTTTTCTTTTATGACGTGGGACAATTTATCTATACTAATATTTGAAGTTTTTTAGTTGCACATTACTTCATCTATTTTGAATGAAAATCTTATTTGGTCTTGTACATGGATATTAAATGTAAAGTCTTTTGGTTAAGTCTTGAGCTAATGAAGTTTATCAAGTAAACTCTTTCGGTTAGGTCTTGGATGATGAGTTTATCAGGGCACTAAAAAAAATTCGATTTTCATCGGCTTATTTCTTCCTACTCAATTGGAATTCGAGTTTATCTTAAACCATGACTTTCTACATGCCAATCATCTTAATTGAAAACCATCATACTTTAAGTAGAGCTTGATTTCGGTATGTGTTTTTTACCCCTCTAGTTAATTTTGTTTTCCGTTAATTTTGTTTCTTTCATATTCAGAGACAAAAACATTTATAGAAGAAAGCACCACATCCTGCTGAAGTTTATTTGTAATTCCATAAGCATGAAAAGGATTTTGGGAAATGTGTATGAATTTAACCCTCTTTGTTTTATAACTTACAATAAATTAAAGTATTATTTATGCCAAAGGTTCCTATACTTTGCCCATTGTGTCAAATTTGTCTTCAATGATAAAGCTTGAAGTCTGAATGACCTGACTTGAAACTAACCTAACCTGAAGCCTAAATTGACCAAAGATAAAGGTTATTATTACTTATCAGGAATACTAAATAAATTGCATAAGACGTTAATAAACACATATATTGGTCAAGCAATAAATATAATGATAAAAATATAAACTATTTGAAATATAATTTAAACTTTGGTAAGTTGTTCATGCTACTACAACAACAACAACAACAACCCAATGCCTTAAGGGCTCCCGCATAAGCAGGGTTTGGAGGGGTAGATGTATGCAGCCTTCCCCCTTCTAAGGGCTGCCCAGAAGGGCGGCTGTTTTCAAGGACCCCCAACCTGAAAAGCTTGTCAGCAGCAATGAAGCCTGGAAACCTGGTAGCACGAGAGCCAATAAGCATATAAGCAGGGCATAGCTAGGCAAATACATGCAAAGACATAGCAGATCGCAAATGAGCCAATGAACAGCTAGTTAATCAGGATCTCAGATCGCACATAAGCGCGCCGAAACTGGACTACCCAAAGGCCTAGAACACTAGAGATAACACAAAAAGCTGGACTACCCTACTTTACTCCGCTACATCTGCTACTCCTATGCTAGCCTTCCATTGGGCTCTATCTAAGGCTATCTCTTCTCGAAGGTTTAGGTGGGTGAGGTCTTGTCTGATTGTCTCCAACCATCTCTTCTTTGGCCTACCTCTCCCTCTCCCTTTCCCACCTAGTGTAGTATGAGGCTGCTCATATCTCCTAACCGGAGTGGTGCTCGGTCTCCTTCTAACATGTCCAAACCACCTCAAACGTTGCTCCCTTAATTTATCCTCAATGGAGGCCACGCCCAATTCACCTCTTATGACATCATTCCTTATCCTATCTTTCCTTATGTGTCCGAACATTCACCGTAGCATCCTCATCTCCGCCACCTTCATCTTCTGCGTATGATGTTGTTTCATTGCCGTACACTCTGCCCCATAGGACATGCCCGGCCTTACTACCGTCTTATAATATCTTCCCTTTCGCTTTGAGGGAAACTTTCTATCGCAAAGTAACGCAGAGGCCATTCTCCATTTATGCCTTCCTACTTTAATCATGTTGTTAACATCCTCGTCAACTTCACCGTTGTGATGTGTCATGGACCCCGAGTGCCTGAAACCCTCCTTTCTCGGTATAGTGTCAGATCCAATCTTAACGTCTTCTCTGCGAAGCGTGGTGGTGGGATCGAACTTATGCTCCATGTGCTCGATCTTGGATCCACTGAGTCGTAAGCCCTTCGATTTCAATGCCCTTTTCCACAGTTCTATCTTCTCATTAACCTCCTCCCATGATTCCCCCACCAGCACTATGTTATCTGTGAAAAGCATGCACCAAGGTACACCTCATTGGATGTTCCTAGTGAGCTCATCCATTACCAGAATGAACAAATAGGGGTTCAAGGCAAATCCTTGATGTACCTCGATTGTTATCGGGAACACATCTGTCTCTCCTTCCACAGTGCGTACCCTAGTTTGTGCATCCTCAAAGTTGTTCATGCTACATAGGCACCAAATAGTAGAATTTTGAAGACCTCAAACCCATACAACTGGACCAAAGATTGACCCAGATCGATGATAATCCGAAATTAAAGTGAACCGAATACGAAAAAACTTGACCATGACCTAATCCAGCCCACGTATAGCTAAAAACCAGAATGAACTCAAGCTTGAATGGGTTAATCCTGACCCGACCCGAGCTTATTGTAAACCCTAACCCGAATGGGTACACTTGAAACCGATCCAGATAACCTAATTGCCACCTCTATCTATATGGTAGCACTTTGTAAGGATAAGACTAGGTAAAACATACCCTCCTCATTCCTTGGGTCACGTTATTGTTGTTGTGGTGGAGTGTTTTTTATATCTTTTTTTATTTTGGGAGGTAAATAAAATAGTATGGGAACTAATAGATAGCTTGTTTCGCTAAATCAATATAAGCAATCCTTTCGAAATTCTATCATGATTCCCCTTTTACACATCTTTGAGTTTTCCGAAAGATGCCTGTCACTGGATCTACTGTCTGATTACCTTCTCTAAAAATATGAGAAACTCGAACAATATCAAGCTTAACAAACCTCTCCCAAATATCATCAATAATGGCCTAATATGCAATAGTCATTTGAACTCTTTTTGGATTACTTTAATAATGATTAAATTATCTCCCTCTATATTAACTTAACGAAAACTCATACCTATACATTTCTGAATGTCGTCTAAGACTGCTACTACTTCTGCCACCAAAACTAAAGCATTCTCAAGCCCTCGATATGTAGACATCATATGCTTACCCAAGCAATTTCTAAATAATGAAACTACACACCGCCTTGTCATACCTCCTAGATTTTGTCATCTAATTTTTTATATTCTATTCTATTAGTAGAAAATAGATAAGAGTATATATTCACTAAAAACATGTGCTTTGGTTTAGCTGCAAATTGCTTGAAGTCCTCCATTTGATTCGTTGGGGTTAGGGTTGAACATTGGGTGGGTCGGATTGGATTTGGGTAATAATAAATGAGACCCATTTAATACCATACCAAAACCCAACCTAGACCCACAAACTAATTGAATTCCAGGTTTGGGTTGGGTCGATTATGGATCTTATTGGTTTAACCCATAAATCGATATTTAATAAGACCTAGAACCTGTTTGAGATTGCTTATTTTAGGGAAAAAGTGCATTTTTCTGAGATCTGAGGGCGTTTCACAACTGTGAAAAAGCACTTTTTATTAAAAGTAGAAGTTGTTTTTCTAATTTTAAGCAGAAGCAAAAGTTTTGTGCTTCTTCTTTTAAGCAGAAGCTAAACCAAAAACTAAACAATTGAGAAAGTTTATTGTATGTATCCTAAAATTTATTAATATATTTTACAAATAATTTATATGCTTTTAAAAATATATTTTGTATGGCAAAAATATTTTAATAATTAATTATATATTTATGATATTTCAAAAATATTTTAAATATTTGAAAATATTTTAATTTTTAAAAAAATTAAATATGTTTAAAATATTGAGAAAATATTTTATAAATACTAAAAATTATTTTAAATATTTAAGAAATATGAATATACTTTTAGAAATTATTTTTAATAATGAAAATAATATTTGAAATATTTAAAGATTATATCAAATATTTAGAATGGTTCATGGGTGATTTTTTTCAACTGTAAAAGACTTCTATTAATATCATTTCTGGTAATTTTATAACAAAAAAATAATTTTTTTTAAATATTTGACAAATACTCACACTAATACCATAAGCACTTCTTTACTAGTGGGCCAAACACGTTCTGTTTATTTGAAACAATACTTTTTACAAAAGTGCTTTTACAAAAATTATTTATGAAAAAAACATTTTTTTTTCACATCAATCTCAAACAGGCCCTTATTCAACTTTAGCATGCTATTAAGTTGGTTTAGAAGGTTGTGGATCTCAAAATATGATATCTTTATGTGGTTGAGATCCGAGTTTCTTAATTCAAATATTTAACATATCATAATTATTTTCCTATGAATTTATATTAAATACGATATGTTTTAGGATTTTATTGACCAAAAAAATTCAACTTGTAATTGAGCTTAAGAGATATGCCACCATGGTCATACTCGTGCTAGCCAATCCCAAACTGGCCATGATTTAGCGATTTTGGTCAGATTAGCCCACTATTTGTTTTCAAAGCGAGCAAACACAACTAATATTCTCACAAATTCACGACTAGTTTGCATATGGTTCATATTTAGGGTGAGTTGGTTGTTTTGTGATAATAAGTGCTGTTGCACTAAAATTTTCCATCCACTGCTAACCTCGGTTATTGTTCTAACTCATGTTTAAACACTCTGAATCAAATAAAGAAAAAAGAGTTCTCATTTTTTTTTTTAATTATAAAATATCAATTAGGCACCCTAAGGTTTGGCTATACCCTGACGTTTTAATATATACAACGTGGTACCTTGAGGCTTCAACAATTTATTACTTAGGTACCTTAAGGTTTAAAATTTTATCAATCAGCTAACATTTTGTCAAAACTTGATATATTTTTATTGTAAAATGCTAAAATAAAACATAATTATAACAATATATACTATATTAAAATTTGATGATATTTTTTCAAAAATGCTAACATAACACATAATTTTGATAATATTTAGGTAGTTTATACATTCAGGGAATTCTTTATCGCATTTTGCTAAGTTTTGCTTAAAAATTGGGATTACTTATACATGTTAACGTAATTATTACATCATCATTTTTTATACAATGGTGGTCAGATTCTTATAAAAAATAATTAAATTTTGATATAGGGTACCTAGGTGACAAAATATTCAAACCTCATGGTACTTCATTGTATGTATTGAAATATTAAGATATTTAGGTGATAAATGTTCAAACCTAAGGGTACCTAAGGGATAATTTCCATTTTTAAAGTTATTAGCTTATAGAATTTAACACTTAGAAATTTTGAGCTATGTTTGGCTGCAGTTGTTCGCTGTTATTTGTTAGCTTATTAGTAGCTGTTACTTGTTAGTTGATGGGTGTTATGTTTGGCAAATTAAGATGTAAAGGAGGGGTAAAATGATAAATAGAATTTAATTACATTGCATTTGAAACATTAAAAACTAAATTGTTTAGCTTTTTAAAAGTTAAACGCTATGAAAAATGCTAACAACAAAATTTTTATCAAACAGCGCTACTAGCTCTTTAACTAGTCAAAACGCTAAACGCTATGAAAATGATATGAAAATTGCTTGCCAAACATTGCCTAAAAGGTTATGTATGAAAAAAAACTCTTAATGATTAAGAATTACCTTTGGGTAACCCAAAACCCACCCAAGTACCCATGGGTATTCATCATTAGACCTATTAGGAATCAAATTCTAAAACTAACCCAACCCAATCTCCTACGGTTGGGTGGGTTATGTGGTATACCCATGCCCACGAACACCCCTAGTTAGGGTAAGTGATGTTGTGAGACAGAACATCATGGAGGGCTTGGGGTTTTAGGAGGAAAGGCTGCTATTGAAGTATTTGGGTGTCCAGATTGCGGGAGCTCGTCTTCAGACTGATCAATTTAGGCCTCTATTGAGTAAAACTAGAATAATGCGGTATAAAAGAAGACTGTCGTATGTAGGAATGGTGGAGCTTATAAAGTCAATACTGATTGATATTTACTCCTATTGAAGCAATATTTTTAAATTTTCCTAGACACTGATTAAGACCCTTCAACAAATACTAATGAGGTTTTTATGGAGTAGCAATGTGGATCGGAGAAGAACTTTATTCCAAGAGCTTGGGATAAAATTTGTTTTCCTAAATGGAAGGAGGCTTAGGGATCTAGTAGGTAGAAGTTTATGATTAGGTATTTTTCCTAAACTTACTCTAGAATATACATGCAAAGGAGGATGTTAATGTGTGAAATGGGTACGTGGGTTCTATTTGAAAAAAAGAAGACTTGTGGGACATGGATATGACGGTAGATGACTCATCAACATGGAATCTATTATAAGGGTTCCAAATAAATTGATTCAATAACTGGGTTAGTCAATGAAACTAGAGAGAATTTGAAAGGTTGCCTCTAAGAGAGCATTTTTAGTGTTAGGAAGGCGTATAAAATGATGAGGGAGAAAGGAGCGTCTTGCAATTGGAAGAGGACAATTTGGAGTACCCTTAATATCCCAATACTCACATTTATTTTGCAGTTGGCAAACTTAGGGTGCCTCAATACTGACTATTTTGAGGTTCATGTACAAAGAAGGGGCACGGTGTAGACCGAATGTCAAGGACATCAATCATTTATTCTTTGATTGTGTATGATTGCCGGATATATGGAGCAAGTTGTGCTGGTGCAGATCTATTAGAAGGACGAAGACATTGCAGGAGGTTATGCAATGGTTGAGGGTTAAGGTCCATAGCCGATTGAACCAAGATCAAGCACCTACGTACATCTGGCATCAATGATCTATCATATTTGGGAAGAAAGGAATAGAAGAATTTTTGGGAAAACTTCTGGATTGGTGGACATGTTCCTTAAAATTCAAAAAGTTGTGTGGGCTAGGATGAAGTAGTTATAATGAAATGTTGGATCCCATATGTAACTAGAGTTCTTAAGTGAAGTGGGCGTGGGTTTTTTGAGTTTTGGAGTTGGTTTCATTTTTCGGTGATTAATTGAGTGTATTTGGTTATATTTTGAGTAATGAGAAATTTTTACTTGGCGCAAAAAATGAAAAGAAACATTCTTAGAAATATTTCTTCACATTTTTGGAGAAGATTATTTTTTTAAAAATAATTGAAATTTGATTTTGTTTTTAAAATCAATTTCTTCGTCTTTTTCATTATTTCTTCACACTTTTCATTTTTGTTTTTCTTTTTCCTTTACAAAAATTCAATAGTTTAGATGTTGAGATTTTTTTTAATTGGATACAAGCTTAAAATAGGTGCTGAGCATAGGAGCCAGAAAACAAATACAAACACTATAAACTTTTGTTTTGCAGCTTAAATCTCTCATCAAGCACAAATATGTTTTACATAGTTTCTCATTAAAATTACCAATTTTTTTGCTTTAGCTATTTTCTTTGTTGGAGATCTTTAATTTTTCAATTAGGCTCCGTTTGAAATTAAAAAAATTTGAAGGAAAGAAAAATGCGAGAAAAAAAAGGTTGAGGGGAAAGAAATTAGAGGGAAACGACTTTTTTTTTTTTTTATTGTTTGGAAGTCAAGGTAAAACAAGGAAAAAAAAAATGTTTTTTTCCCCTTTCTTGGGTGATAACATACCCAGTGCCTCAAGGGCTCCCGTCTACTCAGAGTCGGGGGGGGGGGGGGGGGGGGCGGATGTACGCAGCCTTCCCCCTTCAGGGTGTTAACCTAAAGAAAGGCCGTTTCCCTCTTGGGTGATAGAAATTGAAATTTAAAAAAAGCAATTATTGTTTAACCAAATAAGCTATATTCTCCTTATGTCATTTTAGCCGCTTGAACTTTTCTTGTGACTGATCTTGAAATTGTTCCTTTAAAAATTTATTATTTAGGCACTTTAGTTTAATCTTTTATCACATAGGTATCTGAAATCTTAATACATACAATCAAAGATTGTGGTTTAAAATTTTAGAAAAATTTTGGTTCAGATACCATGAGTTTAAAGTATTTTTTAAATATTTAAAACATTTTCTTAAACTTCTAAGACATTTAAAATACTTTTTAAAATATTTTTAAAATATATAAATATTTTTCAAATTTAAATATTTTGACATATTTAAAATATTTTTAAAAGATATAAAATATTTTTAAGATATATAAATATTTTTTAAATATATAATGTTTTAATATTTAAAACTTTTTTAGATATTTAAAATATTTTATCAATATCGAAACCATGTTTGAAGATTTAAAAATTTAAAAAAAATTTTAAAATTAATATTAATATTTTTACGTATATATTTTTTTTAAACGCGTGTCAGTATAAACTAATGAAATTCTAATAAAGTTATGCATTCACAAAGTTAAAGGTATCTCAAAACATTTTAAAATCACAACATACTTAAAAAATATGCTACCAAAACTCAGGGCAGTTGAGCAAAATTTTTTTCAAAATATTGTCACCTTCAGGTACCACAAAGTTTAAATATTTTATCAATCATGTATTTCAAAGATAAATCTTTTTTCAGTTTATGTTTTTTGTATATACTAAAAATACATATGTAATAAACTTAAGTGACAAAAAAGTGGACCCTATTAATTAAACTTGGGGCAGAGATCAAGTCTAATACATATACAGTTCACATTATTTGGGCTAAGTTTCATTTTTTTCCAAATTTTCACACCTTTTCAAGAGGTAAATAGTTTTCCTCTCAAATCCTATTGAAAAATTCTAAAATATTTTTCTTCATATTTTTCATGTAATCCAAATATGAGAAAAACGCTTTCCTCTAAATTTTTTCCTTTGGCAATATTTTCTGCGTTCCAAACTGAGCCTTAATGTCTATCATTTTCCCTCTTTACTTTTTTTGAATTAAAAATCATAATCTCTCTCTTTTTTCATATTTAGAAAAATTTTAATTGTCTTTATCCTCAATTTCATTCTTTTCAACATTAAAGCTAATACTCACATTTTTCCATGTCTAAATATTTTTCCTAAATAGTGTATTCAACGGCTTCATTTCGTAGCATAAAAATTATAATATTATTATTTTTAGAATTTATAATTTCTTTCATAAAATCCATATTATTATATTTTGCTACTAATTCATGCTCGAATATCAAAGTAAGAGAGGTAAAGATTCTTATATTTAAAAATAAAATTTAAACTTCTGGGTGTTTGCTTGACTTTATTGTACTCAGGGCACTCCAATGTTTTTCGGCTTTCTCAACCCTGAAACGTTTCATTCCCCTCTCATACTCTTCTCCTACATTTACCTTCTGGGCTTCCTACTCGTCTTAAGCTAAGAAATACCGACTTGAATGTTAATACAAACCAAAATATAGAGGTTAAATGAGGGGTATGGAGGTATTAATAAATAGGGTAAATTACAGAAAATCCTTCGGTCTTTTGCTTCAAAAACAGAAAACCTCTCTCACAAATAAAAGTAGTCACAAAAAACCCGTCCACTTTTAAAAATTTATCACTTAATCCCATGAAACTTTTTTTTGACCATTTTGCCTCTTGAAAGTGAGGGGTAATTAAATTTTTAGAAGGTGGTTATATATTATTAGGCAAAAATAGAAAAATTTTATGTTTTTTGCAATAGGATTAAGGAAATTTTATATATTTATAAAAAATATAATTATTTTAATTAATTATAGTAATGATATTAACCAAAGAGGGCTTCAACACGCCATCACCGGATCCCATTAGAACTCCGAAGTTAAGCGTGCTTGGGTGAGAGTAGTACCAGGATGGGTGACCTCCTGGGAAGTCCTCACCCTCATGTTGGGGACACTGGGAAACAGCCTCTCTTTAGGTTAACACCCTGAAGGGGGAAGGCTGCGTACATCCCCCCCCCCCACAACAAACCCTGGGTAGGCGAGAGCCCTTGAGGCACTGAGTATGTTCCTTTTAATTATAGTAATGATATTACAAGTTTAGATGATAAAAAATATTTTAAAATTTTTCATAAAAGTTATTATAAGATAAAATATAATATTTTTGTTGATATTATAATGTCACTACTATATAATTAATTAATTAAAATAATAATTTTTATAAATATAAAAAACTCACTTTTTTTATAAATAGGAAAAAAATTCTTATTTTTCCTCAAAATATAAAATTTTACCTAAAAATAAAATTAAATACTTAATTATTTTGTTTTTAGTGGCAAAATAGTCAAAAAAAAAAAGTTGTTTGGGGGAAAATTCATAATTTTTTAAAAGTGAGAGGGTTTGATTGGTGGTTTTATTTGTGAGGAGAGTTTTTAATTTTTAAAGCAAAAGTCAGGGGGGTTTTATGTAATTTACCATAATAAACAAGCCAAGTTTTATTTTTCACCTATACCCCTCCTCTAACTCTATATATTGGGGCTTAAATATTAGAAGAGAGGTATGAATTAAATGAAATATAGAGTCTCTCTCCCTTTCTCTAAGTCCCTTTCTCCCCCTTCTATCTCTTTATCTCCCCTTTCCTTACTCCCTGCTATACGAATCTTATTTTCTTTGTAAAATTTTATATCTTATAAGGATTATACGAGTTATATATAAAATACTATTATCTTTGAGTTCGATTGCTTGATTGATTAAGTAATTTGTTCGTGAATTGATTATGGATTGTAATAGATATGTAATCATAGCTTAAGTTCAGCTCCAGTCCTCACGAACTCTACCTCAAACATGATGAGTATTTTCCATATTCATCATAAATAGTATGACTTTTATTTTTTGTAATATATTATATTTTGCTAAGTGTTTTTTATTTATGAAGATTTTTTTATATTTTATAAATTTTATCTTCATTTTTTTTTTTGACAATTTTGGTATATTTTATTCTTATTTTAATATTTTATTTTTTGATTATTTTCATATATTATGTTATTTTTTATAATTTTTCTTTTTTTTTTTTTTGGTGTTTTTAATAGATGACTTCTTTTTTGGGCGCTTTTTATTTTTTTAATTATTATTTTTAACGATTTTTTAGATGTTTTTATTTAGGATATGGGAGAGCGGACAGAAAGGAGGAAATTGTGACTTTATATAATAGTTAGTAGTGTGTTTTTGTTGTTTTTCAATTTCTTTTTTTATTTTCTTAACCATAAAAATTAATTTCTAATGTAGGTCAGAATTAAAATTTGGGGTCTGCTTCATTTTGAGGAGTACAAAGTCATAAATATAATACAATAGTTAGATTAAGTGCATTGAATTAGCTCTTTTCTGATGTAACTTAAAACTTTAAGGATAAATATAAAGACTCCTGAATTATTGGTTAATATCAAAATAATCCCCCAACTTTTAATTTCATCAAACACACCTCCGAACTATTAACTAAAAATTTGACCCCCTAACTTCTAATTTCATCAAAGACACCCCCAAACTATTAATTAAAATCAATTTGACTTCAATTTTTAACTTTTTAAAAAGATCTTAAATAATACATTTAAATATCTAATTTGTATATGCAATATCATGATAAAAAATTATTTATTATTTTACAAAATAATTATTTTATTATATATGTTGGATTTATAAATTAAATATATTTTTTAATAATTATATTTTTACTAGAGAAAAGAATTTGAACGGTTGTATCCTTATGGAGCATCGGATCATAAAAAAAATATAAGGTTATTTACACGGAAGGTTCTTGTACTTTATTTTTTGTATTAGTTTAGTTTCTTTTAATTATGTCAATTTAATCGCTTTACTATTTATTTTGTGTCAATTTAGTCCCTACAGTGCAATTGGCATCGAGTTGGTGACATAATTTTTAAAGCTCAGGTGATGGGTGAGTTAAATTTGAGCTAGAGATAGATTTTTATCGAGTCATTTGCATTTTATATAATCAAATCGTTAAAATTTATGTCATAAATTTAACTTCAGTTTTCACTATAGGACTAAATTGACACAATTTTAATTATATAGGGACTAAATTGACATAATTAAAGTATAAGGATCAAATTGACATAATGGTCAAGTATAAGAAGCTTTCGTGTAAATAACCCAAAAGAATATAAAAAAATTTCAAATATTAAAAAATATATGTAACTGTTAAAATTTTTTTACTTTTGTAAAATTTTAAATATTAAAAAATATATTTAATATATATAAAAAAAATAATTAGTTTATAAGAAAATAATTTTATGTTTTTTTTAAAATATAATAATTTTTAATCATGATGTTGGATATACAAATTAGATATTTATATAAGTTATTTAAATCTTTTAAAAAGTTAAAAGTTGGGGTCAAATTGATTTTAATTAATAGTTTGGGGGTGTCTTTGATGAAATAAGAAGTTAGGGGGTCAAACTAATTTTAGTTAATAGTTTGGGGGATTTTTTTTTATGAAATTAGAAGTTGGGGGGATTATATTGATATTTGAGCAATAATTCGTGGGATATGTTTGATAAAATTAGAAGTTGGGGAGTCGCTTTGATATTCAATAATAGTTCGAGGGGTCTCTTTAGTATTTATCCAAAATATAATTATTGTTATTTTTAGAATTTTAAAATTCTTACATAAGCATTCATATTATAATCTTTTGCTATTAATTTCATGTGTGTATGTTGAAATAAACGAGGTAAACAGCGTTTTGCAGGTGTTTGCTTGACATTCTCATACTTGGGGCAATACTAGTGACTCTGGGCTTTCTTTTACCTAGGGCATTCTTGCAGCGGATTGTGATATTATGAAGAGTTTTTTGAGTTTGTGATAGTAATTATAGTTTTAAATATGTGCTTTAGGTTTCTAAAGGTCATATTGAGATATTTATGGGAGGTTAGTATTTATTTTATTTTAGTATTCAATTAATAGTTGGATTTTAGCCAAATCTTATCCATGTTATTTCTTCGTTTTTCTTTTTGTATTTTCTAGGGTTTTGGGCATTCTTTTGTAATGTTTAATTTTTTTGGTGATCTTATTCTATTTTATAAGATTCTTTTATATGTGATCTTGTATATTTTCTTATTTTGTAGGGTTTTATTCTCTGTAATATATTATATTTTTTATATCTTTTCTATTATTTTATGACGTTTTTTTATTATTTTATACTTTATTGGGTTTATTGTCATTTTTCGAGAAGTTTTGATGTATAATCGATTTTCTTTTCATTTTAACACTTTTTAATAATTTTTTCTTTCCTTCGGGATTTTCGGTGCTTTTAGTTATTTTTTTTTTTGGGCGCTCTTTGTTTTCTTAATTATTTTTAACGTTTTTTTTTTTTTCAGTGTACTTATCAAATGCGTACAACATGCCCTATTTCTTTCCATCCTTCTCGAATTTGGTACTCTAAGCCTCATTCTATATCTATGCATTCTATAGGTATGTAGAGTCAGTTCTGGCAATCTTGGGATTCTAAGTAAAATTTTCAAATGAGAACCTACATATGTAATAATATGACTCTTAAAACCTATTAAAATTAGCAAACTTCAAAAACCACAACCTCTAAAATGTGAGGGCCCTTAAATTTCAGGGACCGCAAGCGGTTGCTTAGATTGCTTGAGGTTATGTCCGGCCCTGTATGTATGTATATATACAATTGTGGAGTGAAGGCAAAGAATGTGGGTTCTAAAAGCTTAATACACGAGTATAGTTAAATTGTCTCCCTTGGAACAGTGAGCGAAAAGTGATCTAGATCTAAGCCTAGCAGGTTACTTCACTGAATGCTAATTGATTTTTCTAACTCATGACATCCGCAATCGGTAACATGACTATCTTTTGCAAAACTACCCTCTAGCTGTAACTTTATAACACAAGGAAATGGGCAACTTCTAGAAAGAAAATGTCATAATTAACAGTCCCTATGTACACCCATTAAAAGAAATGTTATGCATATTGCCAGAAAAATTGTTTAACTTAAGCTAGAGCTAAAATGAGGATGCACCATCCAAACAAGAAGATATCTCCTCTCTCTTGCATAAAGTAGCAAAGCTAACTTTTCTTCCTGGATCGCCCTTCTCCATATAGGTCATTCCGCTACTAAAGCGCATTCATATATAATGACTCAGATGAGATGCTCGTATAGACCTGACATCATGACATTCAACATTAATTCCTAGCCATTTCTTGAGGCAAAAATGAAAAAAGCACCTCGCATAAGAAGACGGGTAAGCTACTTGTTCATGAACGTATCGGAAGTCATTCATGTTCAGAGGTCGGGCATCTGTGCCATTATACGTTGTAGGTAATGGTCAATTCTCAACCAATTTCTTAGAAAACCAGGAGTAGTAGGAAAATACAGATATGCAATTTGGTGCATTTTTAGAAGTGCAAATGGAAGCATGTCCCAGCTGTTCAACCATCTCAAGAGTGATGTCATTATGTAGCTTTCGCCACTTGATAAGTTAAGGCCAAATCACTTTGGGATCGGTTCAGTTTAGTTCATGTCATATTGAATTCTAGTTACCGAATAAACTGAATTGCGAGGCCTATCAATTGGTACAACTTCCATTGCATAGGTAAAACATATTACAAATTTTCTATATGTGCAACTTAAGTTCCTTAAACATCTGTTCAAACCGTCATTTACTTTATGGTGGGAATAAAAGAAGCCATACGTGTGTGATTGTATTCATCACAAACTAGTGTTATTTTGTGTGATGCACTAAAGATGTTTATTAAATTACTTTTTTATTATATTTATCTTAAATTTTATTGAAATTTTATTACTGTTTTATTTTTATATGTTGGTACTGCGTTTAATATGATTAAAAACTATGAATACTTATCTTTTTATTTTTTGTTTTTTATTATTTGTTAACTTTTATGCGAAGTCTTAAAATTGCTAGATTTAAGATTCGAGAGGTCTTAAGGAAGGGCAGATTTGACAACAATATATAAAACATTTAGTGGTAGTGTCAAATGCGTGTAAAAAAGATAATTGCCAACACTCAAATGCATTTTTTAATATAATCTACATGTTGTGATATTACTCTACTGTTGCAAATGCATATGGTAACAAGCTTCGCAATGGCATATAACTGGTGCAAAATGCAATGGCATATAACTGGTAACAAGCATCACAATGGCATATAACTGGTACAGAATGTAAAGAGAGAATCAATTCAACATTATGGTTAAAAGTATTCTGGGTACCTACTTTTCGTTCTCAATGATTTCTCGAATCGGATAGTAGGCAAATGTCACACACGAATTCAGAGCACAAATTCAATTAGCCAAGATATGTCAATGTGAGAGAGACCACTTTCTACCATAGAAGCAAAATGTGATATAACATGTCATATTTGTTACGGCTTAACATTGGGTGCGAGCTCTTCCTTGGCCAATGTTAAGCTCAAAATTTTCTTTCTGTTAGTTACATCTGATAAGCCTACCACCAACCTACACCACACATATTGTTGTTCAAATAATCATGATTCGCAAGAAGTACAAAGTCTAAGATATTACATAACATGTAATGGAGATTTTGTAATAAACCATCTAGCTCAAGATTCGTGATACAATGGGTCATATTATGTCATATTTCATCCTCTATTTAATTCCTTGGTTACAACTATTGGAAATTTTAGAAATGATGCATAATATTAACTTTCGTGGTAGTCTCCTGATGACAACTTCATCCAAGTTGAATGGTTAGTTGGTTGCTGCAAGTACTAGGAACGTTCTCTGTCTTTTGTACGTAAGCCATCCCAATTCACCATGAATTAATTTTCATCTTTTTTTTCCCGATGGCAGCTTTTGTCTTACTTGTATCATATAGTTAATTACTTGCACAAAATTTTCCTTCTAGTACCGTCCATAATCGTATCAATTTATACATACCATATCCACAAGGAAGTTATAACAAGCATTGCGCAACAGAAATAACATGATGTGTAATAAATTGGTGGGCACTACTAGGAGGAAAATTTTGTGTAAGTAATGGAAAAGACTAGGGCTGAATTTTGACTGTTATGATCCGCTTATGCTGAGTGCTTTACTTAGATAGATTAGGGGTTTGATTGTGCTAATTTCCCGTCCTTTGGTTTGTCCTCTTTTTAAGTCCTTCCTAGTGGTGTTTGAGGCTCTTAGCATTTGCATGTTTTTGCTTGTATTCATGTTTGTAACATTTCTGTTGTTTTGACCCCTGTCCTTATATGGGTTGACTTAAGGCTCGCTTGTTCGAGTTGCCTGCTATGTATCGTGACTCTGTCGTTAATTATCGGAAAAAAAGTTGTCAGGGGGAAAAGATGAAGAATTAATTCATGGTGAACTGGGATGGCTTATGTATGAAAGTCAGAGAACCTGTTCTAATGCTTGCGGCAACCAACCGGGTCTTCGACTTGGATAAGTTGTCATCAGGTGATTACCTCGAAGGTTAATATTATACTTCATTTATGGAATTTTCAAAAGTCCCGATCAAGGAATTAAACAACGGCTAAGGTATGACATAATATGACCTATTGTATCACAAATTTCAAGCTAGATATTTTGCTACATTGTCTTCATGACATGTTATATAACATCTTTGACTTTGCTTTTGCAAATTACGAGTATTTGACCTACAGTATGTATGATGGAGGTTTGTGACAGGCTTTCCAGACATATCTAATAGAGAGAAAATTTTGAGCGAGATATTAGCCAAGGAAGAGCTAGCACCCGATGTTGATTTGTGAGCTGTTGTAAATATGACATATGGGCACTCTGAAAGTTACTTAAAAGTTGCAACTTTGTGTATTTCAAGTCACATCACATTTTGCTTCTATGGTGGAAAGTGATCTCTCTAACTTTGACCTATCTTGACTGATTGAATTTGTTCTCATAATTTGTGTATAGCCTACTGCCTGATTCTAGAAATCCCAGAAAAGGAAAAGAAGGTACTTGGAATAATTTAACCATAAGTTGAATGATCAAGTTTCTCTTTCCAATACATACTAGTTACATGCGAAGGTGATGCTTGCTTCCGTATTTCGTTATTGTTGAGTAATATCTCAGCATGTGGATTATATTAAAAGAAATGGTGTTATCTTTTTACACGCATTCGGCATTACCATTGCATTTGCTATTATTTGATATATGTAGTGCTTCTTTTGTTCCCATCATAAAAGAAACAATAGTCTAGCGATGCTTGACGAACTTAGTTGTATATAAAGATCACTTGTAATGTGCTTGACCTTTGCATTGGAAGTTGTATCGATTGGTAGATCTTGCAATTATCGACAAAGCACAATGACCAAGTCGAACCTACTTGAAACTAGGATTTGGCTTATCTGGTAACCCGAATTTAATATGGCTTAAACTAAACTGACGTAGTCCCAGAGTGATCTGGCCTTACCTTATGAAGTGCAAAACATTGCATAATGGCATCACTTCTGAGATGGTTGAATTGATGGGACATGTTTCTTTTTTTGCTCTTCTACAAATCATCGTTTTGCAGATTTCTATTTTTTTAACTCTTTGTTTTCTAAGAAATAGGCTACATTATTTTGCAGGAAAAGAGTTTTGCATTGGTTGAGAACTAACCATTATTACCTACATTGTATAATTGTGCAGATGTTTGATCACTAAACATGGATGACTTCCGATACACTCATGAGTGGGTAACTTACCCCTTTTTTGGTGCCGGATGCTTTTCTTCTTTGTGCCCCAAGTAACGGCTTGGAACTAAGGTTGAATTTCATGGTGCCAGGTTTGTGCAAGCATCTTATTTGTGTCATCCAACATGAATAAGCCCCAGTAGTGGAATGACCTATATGGAGATGGGAAATCTAGGAATAGAAGTTCCCTTGGCTACTTTATGTAGGAGAGGAGGCATCTTCCAGCCTGTATAGTATATCCTTGTTTCAGCTCTAGCTTAAGTTAAACATTTTTTTTTCATGCATATGCATAACAATTCTTCTAATGGGTGTACATGGGCACTGTCAGCAATGACATTTCTTTTGAGTTGTCATGCATTTTCTCTTGATATTAAGTTACAACTAGAGGGTAATTACACAAAAGACAATCATTGTAACCAATTTTCAATGGCACGAGTTTGAAAAACCAATTGGCATTCAGTAAAGCAACTCACTAGGTTTATCTCTCTTTTCTTTTATGATGTGGGACAATTTATCTATACTAATATATGAAGTTTTTTAGTTGCAGATTACTTAATCTCAATGCCATTGGTTTTGAAAGAAAATCTTATTTGGTCTTGTACATTGATATTAAATGTAAACTTTTTTGGTTAGTTCTTGAGCTGTTGAAGTTTATCAAATAAACTCTTTCGGTTAGGTCTTGGGCTGATGAAGTTTATCAGGCACTACAACAAATTGGATTTTCATCGGCTTATTTCTTCCTATTCAATTGGAATTCGAGTTTATCTTAAACCATGACTTTCTACATACCAATCATCTTAATTGAAAACCATCATACTTTAAGTACAGTTTGATTTTGGTATGTGTTTTTTACCCTGCAAGTTGCTTTTGTTTTCCATTAATCTTCCTTAATTTTGTTTCATTCATATTCAGAGACAAAAACATTCATAGAAGAAAGTACCACATCTTGTTGAAGTTTATTTGGAATTCCGTAAGCATGAAAGGGATTTAGAGAAATGTGTATGAATTTAACCTTCTTTGTTTTATAACTTATAATAAATCAAAGTGTTATTTATGCCAAAGGTTCTTATATTTTACCCATTGTATCAAATTTATCTTCAACGATAAAACCTGAAGTTGGAATGATCCAACTTGAAACTAGCCTAACCCGATTTTGTAACCTTGCCTGACCTGAAGCCTAAATTAACCAAAGATCTTTAATTGAAATGGTTATTATTACTTGTCAGGAATTCTAAATAAATTGTATAAGACATTCATTAACACCTATATCGATAATACATTAAATACTATGATAAGAATATGAACTATCTGGAAAATAATTTAAACATTGGTACGTTGTTCATGCTACATAGGCACCAAATAGTAGAATTTTGATGACCTAAAACCCATGCAACCCGACCCAAGATTGACTCGGATCGATGACAATCCAAAATTAAAGTGACCGCAATACGAAAAAACTTGACCCTGACCCAATCCGGCCCAAGTATAGCTAAAAACCAAAAGGAACTCAAGCTTGAATGGGTTGATCCTGATCGAACCCCGAGTTTACTGTAAACCCAAACCCGAATGGGTACACCTGAAATCGACCCAGATGACCCAATTGCCACCTCTATCTACATGGTAACACTTTGTAAAGATAAGATTGCGTAGAACTTACCCCCTCATACCTTGTCTTGGCAGGAGCCTCTTAGAAATTCTGGGTCACATTGTTGTTGTGGAGTGGTTTTTTTTTTTTTTTTTTTTTTTTTGGGAGGTAAATAAAATAGTAGGGGAACTAATAGATAGCTCGTTCTGGTAAATCAACGTAAGCAATCCTTTCAAAATTCTATCATGATTCCCCTTCGCATCTTTGATTTTTCTGAGAGATGGCCTATCACTGGATCTGCTGTCTGATTACCTTCTCTAAAAATATGAGAAATTCGAATGTTGTCAAGTTTAACACGCATCTCCCAAATATCTTCAATAATGGCCTAATATGCAATAGTCATTTGAACTCTTTCTGGATTACCTTAATAAGGATCAGCTTATCTTCCTCTATGTTAACTAAATCAAAACCCATATCGATACATTTCTGAATGTCATCTAAGGCTGCTACTACTTATGCCACTGAGACTAAAGCATTCTCGAGCCCTCGATATGTAGACATCACATGTTGACCCAAACAATTTCTAAATAATGAAACTACGCGCCACCTTGTCATATCTCCTAGATTTTGTCATCTAATTTTTTATATTCTATTCTACGAGTAAAAAATAGATAAGAGTATATATTTACTAAAAACATGCGCTCTAGTTTGGTTGCAAATTGCTCGAAGTCCTCCATTTTGTTCGTTGGGGTAAGTGATGTTGTGAGACAAAACATTATGGAGGGCTTGGGGTTTCAGGAGGAAAGGCTGCTATTGAAGTATTTGGGTGTCCCGATTACAGGAGCTCGTCTTCAAACTAATCAATTTAGGCTTCTATTGAGTAAAATTAGAATGAAAGTTTTACTGTTGCATAATAGAAGACTGTAGTATGAAGGAAGGGTGGAGCTTAGAAAGTCAATACTGATTAATATTTACTCCTAGTGGAGCAATATTTTTAAATTTTCCAATGATTAAGACCATTCAACCAATGCTAATTAGGTTCTTATATAGATTGGGGTAGAACTTTATTACGAGAACTTGGGAAAAGTTTGCTTCCCTAAAGTGGAAGGAGGCTTAGGGATCAAGTTGTCAGAAGTTTGAAATTAGATGTTTTTACTAAACTTATTCTGGAATGTACATGCAAAAAAGGATGTTAATGCGTGAAATGAGTTCATGGGTACTATATGAAAAAAAGAGACTTGCGGGACATGAGTCTGAAGGTAGATGACTCATCAACATGGAATCTATTGTAGGGGTTCGAGATAAATTGATTTATTAACTGGGTTAGTTGATGAAAAAAGAAAGAATTTGAAAGGAAGCCTCCAACAGGGCATCTTCAGTGTTCGAGGCGCATGAAAAGATGAAGGAGAAAGGCGCGTTTTGCAATTGGAAGAGGACAACTTAAAGTGCCATTAATATCTGAATACTAGGTGTTCCAAAAAAATATCCGAATACTAAATTTTATTTTGTGGTTGGCAAACTTAGGGTGTCTCAATACTTAGGTTCGTATACAAAGAAGGGTTGTGGCGTTGGCTTCTAGATCTAGCTTTTGTAGATTGGATGTTGAGGATATTAATCACATAGGTTCTGTTTGTTTTGCTAGAAAAGTAGATTTTAGTAATTGGTTTTCCTTCAGCAAAGATTTTCCAAGGAAAATTGAAATCCGATTGAGGCTTTCCGTCATTTGTTTCAAAGAAAAACTTGCTCCCGCATTAATATTTTCTTGTATGATTTAAAAGAAACATTCTTTACAAATCATTTTACATCTTATTATATGACAATATAAATAGAAATATAATATATATGAAACGTAATAGAAAAATAAAATCAACTATCAAAGTTAAAAAAATAGAAAAATTATCTCTTAGGTATCCTAAAATTTGAGCATTTATTACCTAAGTACCTATTATTTTGATATATATTGAAATATTAGAGCACCTATGTAATAAATGTTCAAATCCTGAGGTACATAATTGATGACTTCCCTATATAATCTTATATAGGTAATTCAATATGATGAAAATTGTTCTTTTGAAACCGTGATAAAGTAATATCTGGCTCTGTTTGATTATTCGAGCCAATTCCTATTAGGCACTATGATGTTAAAGTTTATGTTCCAATCTGGTTTATTTCAGTTCGATCCTTATCCGCATGATAATTACCATGAAAGTTCTTGTGCCTCTTAGAATCATGACTTTTCTTAGTATACAAGGCAAGTCATTTTCCATCCATTGGGGGAAAACATGGAAAATCTTTTCCGTCAAAGAAAGTTTGCCAAACATTGGAAAAGATGAAAACTAATTCCTATAATCCCTTTTTTCCTTCAAAATAAATAGAGCGTTATTCTTTAATTGTGTTTGATCACAGGAGATATGGAGCAAGGTGTGCAAGCAGGTAATGTTAGAAGGACGAAAACATTGCAGGAGGATATGAAATGGTTTAAGGTCAAGGTGCATAATCGACTAAGCAAAGGCAAGATTAAGCAGCTGTGTCCCGCATCGGTGGTCTCTTTGTGGAAACTGTTAGAGTATAAAATTATTTTGAAATTTCACCCATCAACTTAAACTACTTATTAAGATAATAGAGTTGTTTATATTATTATTAGCTCAAGGGCTTTCTTGTAATTGTATTTTCCTTGGTTTCTCTATATATATGATACCTCAGTACCTTGTTGGATATGTTACCATAACTTAACTCTCACATGGTATCAAAGCCTTACCCTTGATACATTCTTCTCTAAAAAAAAAAAAAAAACAAAACAAAACACAAAAAAAGGAGGTGGGGCCGAAACCCTAACCCTCACCTGGACACCAGTGCTGCCGCCGCCCTCCCCCACACCCGGCACTGCTGCTGCTCCTCCTCCCCACGTCTGGCCACCTCTCTTTCCTCTTTGGTACGATCTCAGGAGGCATAGTTCGTGTATTCCTTTTCGATTGGTAAATATATGGCTAGCAACCAAACCTAGGTCAAGGGGGCCGTAGAGGGTCATACGGTCAATCACCAACCCCGGGGATAGGCACGGTTAGTTCTGGAGCCACACCCACTCCACCGCAGCCTTGGTTCAACAATACCAGCTATGCTCCTCGTCCACCACAAGCAGGTATACTCGGTACTGGTCCCATTGTTTGTCAGATTTGTCATAAGGTTGGCCATGCTGCTTCTCTTTGTCTCCATCACTTTGTTTAAACCGACCTCTCCCACTCCCTCTCTGCCTTAAAGGTTACAGATTCTTCTGATCCTGTGTGGTACCCTAACTCTAGAGCGTCTAATCATATGACCTCTAACCCAAGTATTTTGCAAACTATTTTGTTGTACACTTATTTTAAGTCTATTCAAGTTGGTAATGGATCCTTGTTACCTATTACTCATACTGGCTCCTCTAAACTATGAGCTCCCAAGCATGATTTAAAACTATCTAATGTTCTTCTAGTGCTTGGTCTTACTTATAATCTTTTATCTATTGAACAACTGTGTCGTGACAACAATTGCTGTGTTGAGTTTGACTCTTCGTCCTTTTGTGTTAAGGACAAGGTTACGGGGATGCCCCTACTCAAGATGAGCAGTAGCGGTCATCTATATGGCTTTTCTCTGCATTTCACAGGGCTTATTGCACAAACCACACCTCTAGATCTGTGGCATCGGCGCCTACGACATTTAGGTCACTCAGTTTTTGATGTTTTACGTTCACGTTGTTTACTACGTACTAGTTCTAGCTCTATTTCTCATTGTCCGGCTATCTAGGTAAGTCTCGTCGTTTACCATTTGCTCGTGTTTTACATACAAAAACTGCTCCTTTACAGTTAATTTGATGTTTGGCAATCTCCGATTCAATCAACTTCGGCTTTACGGTATTATGTGACTTTTATTGATGACTATTCTCGCTTCTCCTAGCTCTATCCGATGCAACGGAAAGATGAAGTGTACTCCATCGTCTCCGACTTTAAGGTCTTTGTTCAAAATCAGTTTTCCACTACAGTTAAGTGTTTTCAAAGTGATGGAGGTCGTGAGTTTGACAACAGGCAATTGGCACCCTTTGTCGCACTCATGGTATTCACTTTCGTCTTTCATGTCCTGATACTCCACAGCAAAATGAAGTGGCGGAGCGTAAGCATCAATATTTAAGTGAAATGGTACGGATCCTTCTACTCCAAGCCCAACTTCCTTATGAAATTTGGGCAGAAGCTGCCTGCTGCCTACTGCCTGTTATATTATTAATCGGCTACCGACACCTCCACTGCGCAATTTGTCTCCCTTTGAAAAGATTTTTCATCAGGCCCCTGATTATAACCTTTTGTGGGTCTTTGGGTGTGCTTGTTTTTCCAACATCACGCCCCATACCACTCATAAATTAGCCCCGCACTCTCTCCCTTGTGTTCTCCTCTGATATGCCGGCCGGTACAAAGGTTGCCGCTGTTTGGACCCCACTACTGGTCATGTTCATATCAAGCATCATGTACATTTTGCTGAAAATGTTTTCCCATATCACACGTTAGTGTCTAATTGCACGGTGCCCTCGTCCAGTGGTCTTGTTGAGGTTCCCCTACCCCTTCCCCTTCTCCCCGGTGCAGTGTCCATAGGCATCATGCCCTCGGTCCAGCCGGCTGCACGCACCCCTGTTCTTGCTTCGGTGTCCGGTGGGTCTCTTTCGCCTCACCCTTGCGGTGCAGGCCCATCTGCTCCAGGGGAGTCTCGGGTGGCTCTTCACCCATGCCCCTAGCTAGTCCCACCCCTATCTCTCAGCCTCTCTCTTGTTCGATCTCGGGCGTTGCCACGCCTGGGGTCCCGGAGGATTCCTCCTCTGTCCAGTGTGGCCACCCCATGCGTACACCTTTTAAGGACGGTATTCGCAAGTCTAAGCACATCCTATCCCTTGACTCAGTTGTTGTGATTTAGGAACCCACTTCTTTTTCTCAGGCTGTGAAAAACCCTCAGTGGCAGGAAGCCATGGCTGAGGAATTTAATGCTCTTATTCGAAATCAAACTTGGGATCTCAGACCTCCCTCCCCTTGTCACAATGTTGTTGGGAGCACTTGGAAATATAAGGTCAAGTATAAACCTGATGGTTCAGTCAATCGCTCCAAGGCTCGCCTTGTTACCCAGGGTTTTCATCAGCGTGAAGGTATTGATTACACTGAAATTAGCCCTGTTGTAAAACCCACGACTATCAGGTTCATACTGGCCCTTATTGTTATAAAATCCTGGCCCATTTGCCAACTTGATGTGAAAAACACGTTTTTACAGGGTTTTTTGAATGAGGAAGTGTACATGAGTCAGCCACCTGGGTTCATCCACCCTACATTCCCTACGCATGTATGCTGACTACGCAAAGCCCTGTACGGCTTAAAACAGGCTCCTCGGGCTTGGTTTCACAGATTTAGCACGTTCCTCTCCAGTCTTGGGTTCTACTGTAATAAGGCAGATCCTTCCCTATTTATTCATCGCTCCCCTACCAGCATTGTGTGCCTTTTGCTCTATGTTGATGATATCATCCTCACAGGGTCTAACCCTGCCCTTCTTAGTCAACTAACTGCCTCCCTATCCACTCAATTCACTATGACAAACCTCGGTCCGCTTCACTATTTCCTCGGTACTGAGGCCAAACAATGCCGTCATGGCCTTTTCCTCTCTCAGCATAAATATACCCTGGACCTTCTTAGTAAGCATGACATGCTTAAGGCCAAACCTGTACAGACACTGATACTGGTCCGAACACAACCTTCTTTGACCGACAGGGACCTCCTAGCCGATCCCACCGAGTTCCGTAGTGCAGTGGGTGCACTCCAGTACTTAACCATGACCCATCCTGACATATACTTTGCGGTTAACTGTGTGTCCCAGTTCATGCATGCCCCCACAATGTCTCATTGGAAAATGGTGAAGCGCATCCTGCGATACCTCAAGCTCACTCCTGATCATGGTCTCACCATCACTCCTTGGTCTTACTCATTAGTCACCGCTTATGCTGATGCTGATTGGAGTGGTTGTCTTGATATGCGACGCTCTACCATAGGTTTCGCTCTCTTCCTTGGTCCTAATCTCGTCTCCTAGCGTGCTAAGAAGCAGCCTATAGTTGCGAAGTCTACCACTGAGTCTGAGTATCGTGTTGTTGCCAAGGTCGCAGTAGAGTGTCACTAGATCTAACACTTGATGCATGACTTGGGTCTGCGACACACTGGTCCGATTTTTATTTATTGTGATAACGTATCTGCCACTTACCTTGCTGCAAATCCTATTTCTAATGATCGTAACAAACATGTTGACCTCGATTTTCACTATGTCCGTGAAAAGGTTGTCAAGGGTGACATCCAGGTTCGATTTACTGCTACTACCAAGCAGGTTGCTGATATTTTTACGAAAGGGTTGGTTACTGCTTGCTTCTACTACCACAAAGCCAATCTACACGTTGGTCCCCCCAGTACAAATTAAGGGGGGGTATTAGGATAATAGAGTTGTTTATATTATTATTAGTCCAAGGGCTTTCTTTTAATTGTACTTTTCTTGGTTTCTCTATATATATGATACCTTAGTACCCTGTTGGGTATGTTGCCATAACTTAACTCTCACATTATTTTATTGTTAAGAAATCAAATTTTCCAAAAGTTTAAGTTGATTGGTGAAAGTCCAAGAACAGTTTTATACTCTAATAGAAACTTCTAAATTCATAAGTGTGTGGGCTAGAATGAAGTATGAATGAATTGATAATGAAATGTCGGGAACCTGTATATAATTAGAGTCCTTAAGAGAGGTTTTTGGGGATTTTATTGGTTTTATTTTTGGATGATTGATTGAGTGTATTTGATTAATTTTCACTTGTCTTCTAGCAAAAAAAAAAAAAAAAAAAAAAAAAAGAACATTCTTTGAAATATTTGTTATATTTTATCACGTTTTTTTTGGGAAGATTATTTTATTTAAAATAATGTAAATTTGTTCTTTTTCTTCTTCTTTTTCAATATGTTGTTTACACTTTTCCTTTTTATTTTTTCTTTTCATTTACAAAAGTTAAAATAGTTTAAAGATTTGTTTTTTCTATCAGAATAATAATTTAGCGATTGAGTTTTTTGTTTTGCAACTTAAATCTCTTTTCATGCACAAATATGTTTTAATGGACTCTTATTAACCTATCAATTTTTTTTTTAATTTTCGCTATTTCTTTTTGTTAATAAAGATCTTTAGGCTCCATTTGTTATTAAAAAAAATCGGAAGGAAAGAAAAATGCAAGGAAAAAAGTTAAGAAGAAATAAAATAGGGGAAAATGACTTTTTATTTCCGTTGTTTGGAAGTCAAGGAAAAACAATTTTTTTCCATTGTTTGGAAGTCAAGGAAGAATGAGGAAAAAAAATATGTTTTTATTCCCTTTCTTGGTTGATAGAAAATAAAATTAAAAAAAAATTATTGTCTAACCTAATAAGCTATGTTCTCCTTATGTCGTTTTAGCCATGTGAACTTCTCTGGTAACTAATTTTGAATTGTTCCTTTTGAAATTTATTACTTGGCACCCCTTAATTTAATTTTTTATCGCTTAAGTACCTGACATTTTAATACATGCAATCAAAGACTGAGGTTTAAAATTTTAGAAAGATTTTGGTTCAAATACCATGAGTTTAACATAATTTTTAATATTAAAAATATTTTTTTAAACTTTTAAGACATTGAAAATACTTTTTAAAATATTTTTCAAATATATAAATATTTTATCAAATTTAAATATTTTTGAGATGTTTACAATATTTTTAAATAAATATTTTTGAAATATATAAAATATGTTTGAAGATTTAAATATTTTTTAAATTTTCAAAATATTATAAATTTTAAAATTAATATTAATATTTTTACATATATTTTTTCTTTAAATGCGTGTCAGCATAAAATAATGGAACTTTAATAAAGTTATGCGTAGGATACCTAAAAAAAGTTTACAAAGTTCGAGGTATCTCAAAATATTTTGAAATCTCAATGTAATTGAAAAATATGTTACCAAAACGCGGTGTAGTTGAGCTAATTTTTTTTAATAAAAAATTGTCACATTTAGTTACAATGAAGTTTAAATATTTTATTAATCAAATATTTAAAAAATAAAAATTTTATTCAGTTTATACTTTCTGTATATACTGAAAATACGTATTCAATGAACTTATGTGACAAAGAAGCAGACCCTAATAATTAAATATGGAGCTGAGATAAAGTCTGATACATACAGGATTTATATTATTTGGGCCAAGTTTTATTTTTTATTTTCCCAAATTTCACACCTTTTCAAGAGGAAGATAGTTTTCCTCAAATCCTATTGTAAAATTCTAAACTTTTCCTTTGAATTTTTTTTCCTTCATATTTTTTGTATAATAAAACAAGAGAAAAGCGCTTTCCTTCAAATGCTTTTCCCTTTGGCAATATTTTTCGCATTCCAAACGAAGCCTTAGTTTTTTAATTAATGTCTATCATTCTTCCTGTTTACTTTTTCGGTCAGGGATCCTAGATAGTAGGTGATACCCGCACTACACGGGGGCCGTCCTTCTTTCCTTTTCTTTTTTTTTTTTTAAATCAATTTTTTGAACTTGTTTAATAAAAAAATTATATTATAATAAGTGTAAATATTATTAAATGTATATCTTATGTCTTAAAATCTAATATTATATTTTATATATAGTAAATATAAATTAATATATTACACATGTATATATTCTAAAAATTCTAGCATCAAGTAGGCAAGATATTAGAATATGATAATTTTCTATATATATATATGTGTGTATTTATTTATTTATATATTATAACTAAAGTTTACTCAAATTAAAGCGATATACTAATTTAGTATTAATTTTTTGTAATATTTTTTAAAACTTAATATAAATATATTTATTAAATTAACATATTATAATATAATTTTATTAAAATAATTTTAAAAAATTATTAAAACAGGGGGACAACCCTTCTCCATATAGGTCATTCCGTTGCTGGAGCTCATTCATGTTGGATGACTCAGATGAGATGCTCATATCGACCTAACATCATGACATTCAACATTAATTCCTAGCCATTTCTTGAGGCAAAAACGAAAAAAGCGCCTAGCATAAGAAGATAGGTAAGCTAGTTGTTCATGAGCGTATTGGAATTCATTCATGTTAAGAGGTCGGGCATCTGCACTATTATACAATGTAGGTGATGGTCAATTCTCAACCAATGCAAAACTCCTTTGCTGCAAAATAATGTAGCTAGTTTCTTAGAAAACAAGGAGTATTAGGAAAATACAAATATGCAAAATGGCACATTTGTAGAAGAGCAAATGGTAGCGTGTCGCAGTTGTTCAACCATCTTAGGAGTGATACCATTATGAAGCTTTTTCCACTCGATAAGATAAGGCTAGATCACTTGAGATCAGTTTAGTTCAGCTCATGTCATATTGAATTCTGGTTACCAAATAAAATGAATCCTAGTTTCTAGTTAGTTCGACTCAATCATTATGTTGAGTCGATAATTGCGAGGCCTATTAATTGGTATAACTTCCAATGCATAGTTAATGCATATTACAAATGATCTATATGTGCAACTTAAGTTCCTTAAACATCTGTTCAAATTGTCGTTTACTTTATGGTGGGAATAAAAGAAGCCATATGCGTGTGATCATATTCATCACAAACTAGTGTTATTTTGTGTGATGCACTAAGGATGTTTATTAAATTACTTTTTTTTAATTATATTTTTCTTAAATTTTATTGAAATTTTATTACTATTTTAGTTTTATATGTTAGTACTGCATTTAATATGATTAAATACTATGAATACTTATCTTTTCATTGTTCTTTTTTTATTATTTGCTAACTTTCATGCGATGTCCTAAAATACTAAGATTTGAGGTTTCAGAGGTCTTAAGGGAGGGCAGACTTGACAATAATATATAGAACATGTAATGATAGTGTCAAATGCGTGTAGAAAAGGTAACTACCAACACTCGAATACATTTTTTTAATATAAACTACATGTTGTGATATTACTCAACAATAGCAAATACATATGGTAGCAAGCATCACAATGGCACATAACTAGTGTAGAATGTAATGAGAGAATCAATTCAACATATGGTTAAAAGTATTCCGAGTACCTTAAGGATTTCTTGAATTGGGTAGTAGGAAAATGTTACACACGGATTCTAAGAACAAATTCAATCAGTCAAGACAAGTCAAAGTGAGAGAGACCACTTTTGATCATAGAAGCAAAATGTGATATAAATTGAAATACACAAAGCTATAACCTTTAAGTCACTTCCAGAGTACTCATATGTCATATTTGCAATGGCTTAACATCAGGTACTAGCTCTTCCTTAGCCAATATCAAGCTCAAAATCTTCTTATTGTTAGTTGCATCTGATAAGTCAACCAACAACCTACACAACACATACTGTAGTTCAAATGATCATGATTCGCAAGAAGTACAAAGTCTAAGATGTTACATAACATGTCATGGAGATTTTGTAACAAATCATCTAGCTTGAGATCCATGATACAATTGGTCATATTAAGTCATATCTCATCCTTCATTTAATTCCTTGGTTACAATTGTAGGAAATTTTAGAAATGAAGCATAATATTAACCTTCGAGGTAGTCTACTTATGATAGCTTCATCCAAGTTGAGTGGTTGGTTGGTTGGTTGCTGCAAGTACTAGAACATGTTCTCTGTCTTTTGTATGTAACCCATCCCAGTTCACCATTAATTAAATTTTCATTTTTTTTTTCCCGATGACAGCTTTTGTTTTTCTTGTATCATGTAGTTAATTACTTACACAAAATTTTTCTCCTTGTAGTGTCTATAATCATATCAATTTACACAACCATATCCACAAGGACGTTATTGCAAGCATTGTGCAATAGAAAGTAACATGAAATGTAATAAACTGATGGGCACTACAAGGAGGAAAATTTGTGTAAGTAATGGAAAAGACTAGGGCTGGATTTTGACGGTTATGATCCGCTTTTGCTGAGTGCTTTGCTTCAATAGATTAGGGGATTGACTGTGTTATTTTCCTATATTTTGGTTTGTCCTATTTTAGAGTCCTCCATAGTGGTGTTTGAAGCTCTTAGTGTTTACCTATTTTTGCTTGTATTTCTGTTTCTATTGTTTCTGTTGTTTTGACCCTCGTCCTAATACAAGTTGACTCAAGGCTCACTTATTCAATTTGCTTGCTATATATAGCGACTCTGTCGCTAATTATTGGAAAAAAAAGTTGTCATGGTGAAAAGATGAAGAATTAATTCATGGTAAACTAGGATGGCTTACATATGAAAGACAAAGAACATGTTCCAATGCTTGCAGCAACCAACCGGCCATTCGACTTGGATAAAGTTGTCATTAGGGGATTACCTCAAAGGTTAATATTATACTTCATTTCTAGAATTTCCAACATTCACGACCAGAGAATTAAACAACAGCTAAGGTATGACATAATATGACCCATTTTATCACAAATTTCAAGCTAGATATTTTGCTACATTGTCTCCATGGCATGTTGTGCAACATCTTCAACTTTGCTTTTGCAAATCATGATTGTTTGAACTGCAATATGTGTGGTGGAGGTTTGTGGTAGGCTTTCCAGACATAGTTAATAGAGAGAAATTTTGAGCGTGATATTAGCCAAGGAAGAGCTAGCACCCGATGTTGATCTGTGAGCTGTTGCAAATATGACATATGGGTACTCTAAAAGTGACTTAAAAGTTGCAACTTTGCATAATTCAAGTCATATCGCATTTTACTTCTATGGTCAAAAGTGATCTCTCTAACTTTGACCTGTCTTGGCTGATTGAATTTGTTCTCAGAATCTATGTATAGCCTACTGCTTGAATCAAGAAATCCTAAAAAAAGGAGAAGAAGGTACTTGTAATAATTTAACTATAAGTTGAATTATCAAGTATCTCTTTCCGTTACATACTGGTTACATGCCATGTTGATGCTTGTTTCTATATGTTGGTATTGTTGAGTAATATCTCAGCATGCGGATTATATTACAAAAATGTATTTGAGTATTGGTGGCTATCTTTCCACAAGCATTCAACATTGCCATTGCATTTGCTATTATTACGTTCACATATGTAGCGCTTCTTCTGTTCCCATCATAAAAGAAAAAACAGTCTGATGATGCTTGAGGGACTTAGTTGTACAAAAAAGAGCACTTGTGATATTCTTTACCTTTGCAGTGGAAGTTGTACCGATTGGTAGTTCTCGCAATTATTGATGCAACACAGTGACCAAGCTGAACCTGCTAGAAACTAGGATTTAGCTTATTTGGTAACCTAAATTTAATACATTTTAAACTAAACTAACCTAGTCCCAGAGTGATTTGGCCTTGCCTTATGAAGTGCAAAAAGTTGCATAATGGCATCACTCTTCTACAAAAAGTTTGCTGGGACATGTTTCATTTTTTGCTCTTCTACAAATCATCGTTTTGCAGATTTGTATTTTCCTAACACCTTGTTTTCCAAGAAACAGGCTGCATTATTTTGCAGAAAAGGAGTTTTGCATTGGTTGAGAGCTAACCATTATCACCTACATTGTACAATGGTGTAGATGCCCGATCACTAAACATGGATGATTTTCGATACATTCATGAACAAGTAACTTACCCCTTTTTGGTGCCGGGTGCTTTTTTTCTTTTTGCCCCGAGAAATGGCAATGTAGAATGTCATGATGCTAGGTCTGCGCAAGCATCTCATTTGTGCCATCCAATATGAATGAGGTCCAATAGTGGAATGACCTATATGGAGAAGGAAGATCTAGGAAGATAAGTTCCCTTGGCTACTTTATATAGGACAGAGAAGGCATCTTCCAGCCTGTATAGTATATCCTCGTTTCATCTCCAGCTTAAGTTAAACATTTGTTTAGTGCATAAGCACAATAATTCTTCTAATGGGTGTACATGGACATTGTGAACAATGACATTCCTTTTTAGTAGTTAAGCATTTCCTCTTGATATAAAGTTACAACTAGAGGGTAGTTACACAAAAGATAGTCAGTCATTGTTACCAATTTTGGATGGCACGAGTTAGAAAAACCAATTGGCATCAGAAAAGTAACCCACTAGGTTTATATCTCTTTTCTTTTATGATGCGGGACAATTTTTCTATACTAACATATGAAGTTTTTTCATTGCAGATTACTTAATCTAAATGTCATTGGTTTTGAAAGAAATCTTATTTGGTCTTGTACATGGATATTAAATGTCAACTCTTTTGGTTAGGTCTTGAGTTGATAAAGTTTATCAGGTAAACTCTTTTGGTTAGGTCTTGGGCTAATGAAGTTTAATAGGGCACTACAACAAATAGGATTTTCATTGGGTCATTTCCTCCTACTCAACTGGAATTCGAATTTAGCTTAAACCATGATTTTCTATGTGCCTATCACCTTAATTGAAAGCCATCATACTTTAAGTAGAGCTTGATTTTGGTACGTGTTTTTTACCCCTCAAGTTGCTTTTGTTTTCCATTAATCTTCCTAAATTTTGTTTCTTTCATACTCAGAGACAAAAACATTCACAGATGAAAGCACCACATCTTGCTGAAGTTTATTTGGAATTCCATAAGCCTGAAAAGGATTTAGAGAAATGTGTTTGAATTTAACCCTCTTTGTTTTATAACTTATAACAAATCAAAGTGTTATTTATGCCAAAAGTTCCAATACTTTGTTGTGTCAAATATTTTTTAATGATAAAACCTGAAGTTGGAATGACCCGACTTGAAACTAACCTGACTCGATTTTGTAACCCTACTTGACCTGAAGCCTAAATTAACCAAAGATCTTTAAAGGCAATGGTTATTATTACTTGTTGGGAATACTAAATAAATTGCATAAGACGTTAATAAATACCTATATCGCTAATACAATAAAAATAATGATAAAAATATAAATTATTTGAAATATAACTTAAACTTTGGTAAGTTGTTGATGCTACATAGGCACCAAATAGTAGAATTTTGATGACCTCAAACCCATACAACCTAACTCAAGATTGACCCAGATCAATGACAATCCGAAATTAAAGTGACCCCATTACGAAAAACTTGACCCTAAGCCAATCCAGCCCAAGTATAGCTAAAAACCGAAAGAAACTCAATCTTGAATGGGTTGACCCCGATCCGACCCGAGCTTATTGTAAACCCGAACCCGAATGGGTACACTTGAAACTGACTCAGATAACCCAATTGCCACCTCTATCTACATTTTATATAGATAAGACTGCGTAAAACTTATCCTCCTCATACCTTGTCTTGGCCGGAGCCTCTTAGAGATTTTGAGTCACGGTGTTGTTTTCATGAAGTGTGTTTTTTTTTTTTTTTTTTTTTTTGGAGGTAAATAAAATAGCAGGGGAACTAATAGATAGCTTGATTCAGTAAATCAACATAAGCTATCCTTTCGAAATTCTATCATGATTCCCCTTTTACACATCTTTAGTTTTCTGAGTGATGGCCTGTCACTAAATTTGCTGTCTGATTACCTTCTTTAAAAATATGAGAAACTCGAATAGTATCAAGCTTAACAAGCTTCTCCCAAATATCTTCAATAATGGCCTAATATGGATTTGCTATCTGATTACCTTCATTTGAACTCTTTTTAGATTACCCTAATAACGATCAGATTATCTCCCTGAATGTTAACTCAACAAAAACCCTTATCTATACATTTCTGACTGTCATCTAAGGCTGCTACTATTTATGCCACCATGACTAAAGCATTCTTGAGCTCTGTATATGTAGACATCACATGTTGACCCAAACAATTTCTAAATAATGAAACTACATGCCGCCTTGTCATATCTTCTAGATTTTGTCATCTAATTTTTTATATTTTATTCTAAAAAGGAACATACCCACTGCCTCAAGGGCTCCCGCCTAGGCAACGTCTGGGGGGGAGGGGGGCGGATGTACGCAGCCTTCCCCCTTTAGGGTGTTAACTTATTCTATTCTATTAATAAAAAAATAGATAAGAGTATATATTTACCAAAAACAAGTGCTCTGGTTTGGTTGCAAATTGCTCGAAGTCCTCCATTTGGTTGGTTGGGGTTACGGTTGAACATTGGGTGGGTCGGGTTGGATTTGGATAATAATCTATGAAACCCATTTAATACCTAACACAGACCCACAAACTAATTGCATTCCGGATTTGGGTTGGGTCGATTATGGATCTTACTGGGTCAACCCATGAATCGATAATCAATAAGACGTAGGGCCTATTTGGTATTACTTATTTTAGGAAAAAAAGTATTATTTTTCTTGAAAAAGCACTTTTTGGAGATTTGAGGGTGTTTCACAACTGTGAAAAAGCATTTTTTATTAAAAGTATAAGCTTTTTTTTTTTTTCTTATTTTTAAGTAGAAACAGAAATTTGGTGCTTCTCCCTTTAAGCATAAGCAAAAGCGAAAACTAAACAATTGAAAAAGTTTATTGTCGGTACCCTGAAATTATTAATATATTTAAAAAATAATTTATATATTACACAAAAAATTTCATATATTTTTAAAAATGTATTTAATATGGAAAAATATTTTAATAAGTAATTATATATTTATGATATTTAGAAAATATTTTAAATATTTGAAATATATATTTTAAATATTCTACAGAAATTATTTTAATTTTTACATAAATTAAATTTGTTTGTAAATATTTTATAAATATAAAAAATTATTTTAAATATTTAAGAAATATTAATATAATTTTAGAAAATATTTTTAATAATGAAAATAATATTTTAAATATTTAAAAATTATATCAAAATTTAGAATGGTTCGCAGATATTTTTATCAATTATAAAGGCTTATGTTAGTGTCATTTTTGGTAATTTTATAGAAAAAAGCACTTTTTTAAACATTGGCCAAATACTCATAATAATACCATAAGCATTTCTATACTGGTTGGCCAAACACAAACTGCTTATTTGAAATAGCACTTTTTGCAAAAGTGCTTTTACAAGAAGTATTTATAAAAAACGGCAGTTTTTTCACAACAATTTCAAACAGGCCCTTATTCAACTTTAGCATTCGATTGAGTTAGTTTTAGAATGTTGTAGATCTCAAAACATGATGTAATTATGTGATTGAGATCCAAGTTTCTTAATTTAAATATTTAACATATCAAATTTATTTCCTATGAATTTAAATTAAATACGATCTGTTTTAGGATTTTATTAACCAAAAAAATTCAACTTGTAATTGAGCTTAACCATAAGCCACCATTGTAATACTCGTGCCAGCCAATCCCAAAGTGGCCATGATTTACCGATTCTGGTTAGATTAATCCACAATTTGTTTTGAAAGCGAGCAAACACAGCTAATATTTTCACAAATTCACGACTAGTTTGCGTATGGTTCATATTTAGGGTAAGTTGGTTGTTTTGCGATCGTGAGTGTGGTTGCCCTGAAATTTTCCATCCATTACTAACCTCGATTGTTGTTCTAACTTATGTTTGAACACTCTAAATCAAATACAGAAACAAGAGTTCCAATTTTTTTTTTTTTTGTATAAAATATCAATTAGGTACCCTCAGGTATAGCTGTACCCTGATGTTTCAATATATACAATGGGGTACCTTGACGCCTCAACAATTTATCATTTAGGTATCTTAAGGTTTAAAATTTTATCAATCAGGTAACATTTTGTCAAAACTGGATATATTTTTCTTTTAAAATGCTAAAATTAAATGTAATTATGACAATATATACTATATTAAAATTTGATGATATCTTTCAAAAAATGCTAACATGACACATAATTTTGATAATATTTAGGTAGTTTATATCAACATTCAGGGAATTCTTTATCGCAATTTGCTAAGTTTCTACTTAAAAATTGGCATTACTTATGTATATTATCGTAATTATTACATCATTATTTTTTGTACAAAGTTGGTCAGTGGGTTTTTTGGAGTTCTTAAGTGAAGTGGGCGTGGATTTTTTGGAGTTTTAGTGTTAGTTTTATTTTTGGGTAGTTAAATTTTACTTGCCGAAAAAAAAAGAAAAGAAACAATTTGAGAAATATTTATAATATTTCTTCACATTTTTTGGAAAGATTATTTTATTTAAAATAATTGAAATTTGATTTTTTTTTTATAACATTTTCTTCGTCTTTTTCATTACTTTGTTCACACTTTTCCTTTTAGTTTTTCTTTTTCCTTTACAAAAATCCAGTAGTTTAGAGATTTAGGTTTTTTGTTTGTTTGTTTTTATTTTTTATTTGACACAAGCTTAAAAATAGGCGCTGAGCACAGGAGCCAAAGAAACAAACACAAACACGATAAACTTTTGTTTTGCAGCTTAAATCTCTCTTCAAGCGCAAATATGTTTTACATAGTTTCTTATTAAAATTATCAATTTTTTTGCTTTAGCTATTTTCTTTGTTGGAGATCTTCAATTTTTCAATTAGGCTTCGCTTGAAATTATGAAAATTTGAAGGAAAGAAAAATGCGAGGAAAAAAAAGCTGAGTGGAAAGAAAAGAGGAAAACGACTTTTTTTCATTGTTTGTAAGTAAAGATAAAAGGAGGAAAATAGGTATGTTTTTTATTCCCTTTCTTGATTGATAGAAAATGAAATTGAAAAAAAGTAATTATTGTCTTACCTAATAAGCTATATTCCTCTTATGTCGTTTTCGTCGTGTGAATTTTTCTAATGATTGACTGTAAAATTATTCCTATGAAATTTTATTATTTAGGCACCCTTAGTTTAATCTTTTATGACACAGGTTCCTGACATTTTAATACATATAATCAGAGATTGAGGTTTAAAATTTTGGAAAAATTTTGGTTCAGATACTACGAGTTTAAAGAAAATTTTTAAATATTTAAAATATTTTCTTAAACTCTTAAGACATTTAAAATACTTTTTAAAATATTTTTCAAATATAAATTTTTTTTCAAATTTAAATATTTTGACATATTTAAACTATTTTTAAATGATATAAAATATTTTTAAGATATATAAATATTTTAAATATATAATGTTTTTAATATTTAAAACTTTTTTATATATTAAAAATATTTTATCTATATAGAAACGATTTTTGAAGATTTAAATATTTTTTAAAATTTTAAAATATTATAAATTTTAAAATTAATATTAACATTTTTACGTATATTTTTTAAAATCCGAGTCAGTATAAAGTAACAGAATTCCAATGAAGTTATGCGTGGGGTATCTAAAAAGGTTTACAAGGTTCAAGGTATCTCAAAACATTTTGAAATCTCAAGGTACTTAAAAAATGTGTTACCAAAACTCAAGGCAGCTGAACAAAATTTTTTTTCAAAATATTGTCACATTTAGATACCATGAAGTTTAATTATTTTATCAATCAGTACTTCAAAGATAAAAACTTTATTCAGTTTATGCTTTTTGTATATACAAAAAATATGTATTCAATAAAATTATGTGACAAAAAAGGACCCTATTAATTAAACATGGAGCTCAGATCAAGTCTAATACATATAAGGTTCACATTGTTTGAGCTAAGTTTTATTTTTTTCCTAATTTTCCACACCTTTTGAAGAGGAAAATAGTTTTCTTTAAATCTTATTGTAAAATCCTAAAATTTTCCTCTGAATTTTTTTCCTTTCATATTTTCCATGCAATCTAAATACGGGAAAAGCATTTTCCTCCATATTGTTTTCCTCTGGCAATGTTTTCCGCGTTCTGAATGGAGCCTTAATATCTATCCTTTGCCCTCTTTACCTTTTTTGAATTAAAAATCATAAACTCACTCTATTTTCATATTTAAAACAATTTTAATTGGCTTTATCCTCAATTTCATTCTTTTGAACATTAAAGCTAATATTCGCATTTCCCCATGTCTAAATATTTTTCCTAAATAGTGTATTCAATGGCTTTTTTTCGTAACATAAAAATATTAATAATTATTAATTTAGAATTTATAAATTCTTCTATAAACATCCATATTATTATATTTTGCTACTAATTCATGCTTGAATATCACGGTTCTGTGATGTTAACCTAAAGCTGACGTTCTCACTTTGCGCAGCTCTGTTCACTCCCTCTGAGGATTCTTGTTTCATACGTAGTCTTTCAACACTCATTCTATTTCAGAATATCCATTCACTCGAAACTGATCTGCTTCCATTTCTATTTTCCGTAAACAAGCCCGAGCTTTTTCCAGCTGTACAATGGCTTTTAAGAATGAAATTTAAACTTGAGGGTGTTTGCTTGACTTTCTTGTACTCGGGACGCTCCAACGTTTTTTGGCTTTCTCAATCCTAAAACGTTTCATTTCCTCACTCACACTCTTCTTCTATATTTGCCTTCTAGGCTTTCCACTCGTCTTAAGCTAAGAATTACCAACTCGGATGTTGATACAAAGCAAAATATAGAGGTAAGTGAGGGGTATTGAGGTATTAATAAATAAGTTAAGTTTTATAATCCAACTATACCCCTCCTCTAACTCTACAAATATTAGAAGGGAGGTATGAATGAAATGAAATATTGAGTATGTCTCCCTCTCTCTAAGTCTCGTCCTCCACTTTCTATCTCTTTATCTCTCCTTCCCTTATTACTGTATAAATCTTACTTTCTTTGTATAATTCTATATCTTGTAAGGATTATATGAGTTATATATAAAATACTACTATCTTTGAGTTGGATTTGTTGATTGATTGAGTGATTGGTTTGTGGATTGATTATAGATCGTAATAAATATATAGTCATAGCTTAAGTTCAACTCTAGTTCGCTCCATCAAACATGATGAATATTTTCCAAATTCATCTTAAATTGTATGACTTTTCTTTTTTGTAATATATTATATTTTGCAAAGTTTTCTTTTATCTATGGAGCTTTTTTTATTTTTTAAACTTTATTTTCATTTTTTGGAATATTTTATTCTTATTTATATATTTATTTCTGATTATTTTCATAAATTATGTTATTTTTTGTAATTTTTTATTAATTTTCTTTTATTGTGATTTTTTGGTTTTTTTAATAGATGACTTCTTTTTGCACTTTTTAGGTTTTTAATTTTTTTTTAACGATTTTTTAGATGTTATTATTTAAGATATTGGAGGGCTGAAAGAAAGGAGGAAATTGTGACTTCATATAATTGTTAGTAGATAGTGTGTTTTTATTGTTTTTCAATTTCTTTTCGATTTTCTTAACCACAAAAATTAATTTCTACTTAGGTTGGACCTAAAATTAGGGTTTTGCTTCATTTTGAGGAGTACAAAGTCATAAATATAATATAATAGTTAGATTAAGTGCATTGAATTGATTCTTTTTTTATTTAACTTTAAAATTTTAAGATAAATACCAAAGAAACTCCTCGAACTATTAGAGAATATCAAAATGACCCTCCAACTTTTAATTTTATCAAAAATACTTTTCGAACTATTGATAAAAATCAAAATGACTCGCTCAATTTCTAATTTCATCAAACATACCCTCCAAACTAGTAAATAAAATTAATTTGACCCATTTAACTTCTAATTTAATCAAAGACACCCTCAAAACTATTAATTAAAATCAATTTGGCTCTAACTTTTAACTTTTTAGAAAGATTTTAAATAACATATTTAAATATATAATTTGGATATGCAATATCTTGATAAAAATTATTAAATTATAAAAATCATATAAAATTATTTATTATTTTGCAAAATAATTATTTTTATTATATACATTGAATTTATAAATTAAATATTTTTTTAATAATTAAAATTTCACTAAAGAAAAGAATTTGAACTGCCATATCCTTAGGGAGCATTGCGTCATAAAAAATATAGGGTTATTTACACGGAAGGTTCTTGTACTTTATTTATTGGGTCAATTTAATCAATTTACCATTTACTCTGTGTCAATTTAGTCCCCACAGTACATTTAGCATCAAGTTGGTGACATAATTTTTATTGCTCAGGTGATGGGTGAGTTTAAATTTAGCTAACGGATAGGTTTCTATCGGGTCATTTGCATTTTGTAGAACCAAATCGTTAAAATTTACGTTATGAATTTGACTTCAGTTTCTTTTACGGACTAAATTGACACAATTTGAATTGTATAAGGACTAAAATAACATGATTAAAGTACAATGATTAAATTGACACAATGGTCAAGTATAATAAGCTTTTGTGTCAATAACCCAAAAGTATATAAAAAAATTTCAACTATTAAAAAATATATGTAACTGTTAAAAATTTTTACTTTAGTAAAATTTTAACTATTAAAAATATATTTAATATATATAATAAAAATAATTAGTTTATAATAAAATAATTTTATATCTTTTTTTAAAATTTAATATTTAAATAAGTTATTTAAATCTTTTTAAAAAGCTAAAAGTTGAGGTTAAATTGATTTTAGTTAATAGTTTGGGGGTGTCTTTAACAAAATTTAGAAGTTAGAGGGTCAAATTAATTTTTGCTAATAGTTCGGTGGGAGGGGGTGTTTTTGATTAAATTAGAAGTTGGGGAGATCACTTTGATATTCACCAATAATTTGGGGGATCTTTTTGATATTTATCCAAAATATAATTATGGTTATTTTTAGAATTTAAAAATTCTTGCATAAGCATTCATATTATAATATTTTGCTATTAATATCATGCATGTATGTCGAAATAAAAGAGGTAAACAGTGTTTTGCGGGTGTTTGCTTGATGTTCTCATACTTGGGGCAACACCAACAACTCTGGGCTTTCTCCTACCTGGGGCATTAATGCGCCAAAATGTGATTTCGTGTAGAGGTTTTTTGGGTTTGAGATAGTAATTATGGTTTGAAATATGCGCTTTAGGGTTTCTGAAAGTCATATTAAGATATTTATGTGAGGTTAATGTTTATTTTATTTAAGTATTTAATTAATATATGGATTTTAGCCGAATCTTATCCATGTTATTTTTTTGTATTTTTTGTATTTTCTAGGATTTTGAACATTCTTTTGTGATGTATAATTTTTTGGTATTCTTATTTTACTTTATAAGATTCTTTTATATGTCATCTTGTATATCTCCTTATTTTGTAGGGTTTTATTCTTCGTAATATATTACATTTTCTAGACCTTTTGTTTTATTTTATGAAGTGTTTTTTTTATTGTTTTATACTTTATTTAGTTTATTATCATTTTTTGAGAATTTTTTATGTATAATCTATTTTCTTCTCATTTTAACACTTTTTAATATTTTTTTCTTTCACTTGGGATTTTAGTGTTTTCAGTTAATTTTTTGGGGCATTCTTTGTTGTCTTAATTATTTTTTATGTTTTTTTTTTCCAGTGTATTTATCAAACGTGTACAACATGCCTTTTTTCTTTCCGTCCTTGAATTTGGTACTAGAAGGCTTATTCTATATCTATGCATTATATAGGAATGCAGAGCCGGTCCGGACATTCTCAGAATTCTAAAAATTTTCAAATAAGGCCCTACATATGTAAAAATATGATTCATAAAACCTATCAAAATTAACAAATTTCAAAAACTATAACCTCTAAAATTTGGGGGTACCTAGCAGTTGTTTGGATTGTTTGAGGTTATGTTCGGCCTTGTATGTATGTATATATATAATGGTAGAGTGAAGGCAAAGGAATCTAGGTGTTAAAAGCTTAATATACTAGTATAATTAAATTGTCTCACATTAGAACCGTGAGAGAAAAAAGATCCAGATCTAAGCCTCGTGGATTACTTCACTGAATGTCAAATGATTTTTCTAACTCGTGACATCAACAACTGGCAACATCACTATCTTTTGCTTAATTACCCTCTAGCTGTAACTTTATAACACGAGAAAATGGGTAACTACTAGAAAGAAAATGTCATAGTTAACAGTCCCTATGTACACTCATTAGAAGAAATGTTGTGTGTATGGCCAGAAAAATCATTTAACTTAAGCTAGAGCTAAAATGAGGATACACTATATAGGCAGGAAGATACCTCCTCTCACTTACATAAATAGTGAGGTAACTTTTCTTCCTAGATCCCCCTTCTCCATATAGGTCATTACACTGCAGGAGCTCATTCATGTTGGATGACTCAGATGAGATGCTCGTATCGACCTGACATCATGACATTCAACGCTAATTCCTAGCCATTTCTCGAGGCAAAAATTAAAAAAGCACCAAGCATAAAAAGACGGGTAAGCTACTTGTTCTTAAGCGTATCAGAAGTCATTCATGTTCAGATGTCGGGCATCAGCGCCATTATACAATGTAGGTAATGGTCAATTCTCAACCAATTGAAAACTCATGTGATGCAAAATAATGCAACCAATTTCTTGGAAAACAAGGAGTATTAAGAAAATACAACTATGCAAAATGGCGCATTTGTAGAAGAGCAAATGGAAGTGTGTCCTCACTGTTCAACTATCTCAGAAGTGACGCCATTATGCAATGTTTTTAAGTTGATAAGGTAAGGCCAGATCACTTTGGGATTGCTTCAGTTCAATTCATGTCATACTGAATCCTGGTCACCGAATAAACTGAATCCTAGTTTCTGGTACGTTCGACTCAGTCATCATGTTGAGTCGATAAATGTGAGGTCTATCAATTGGTACAACTTCCAAGGCATAGGTAAAGCCTTTTACAATTGATCTATATGTACAAATCAAGTTCCTTAAACATCTATTCAAACTATTGTTTACTTTATGGTGGTAATAAAAGAAGCCCAACGTGTGTGATTGTGTTCATTACAAACTAGTATTATTTTGTGTGATGCACTAAGGATGTTTATTGAATTACTTTATTTTTATATTTATCTTAAATATTATTGGAATTTTATTACTATTTTATTTTTATACATTAGTGTTGCATTTAATATGATTAAATACTATGAATACTGATCGTTTTATTTTTCTTTTTTATTATTTGCTAAGGTTCATGTGTAGTCTTAAATTGCAAGATTTAAAATTTGAGAGGTCTTAAGGGAGGGCGTACTTGACAATAATATATATAACATTTAACGATAGTGTCAAATGCGCGCAAAAAAGGTAACTGCCAACACTCAAATACATTTTTTTTAATATAATCTACATGTTGTGATATTACTCAACAATAGCAAATCATACGGTAACAAGCATCACAATGTCATATAAGTAGTGCAGAATGCAATGAAAGAATCAATTTAACATATGGTTAAAAGTATTCTAAGTACCTTCTTTTCCTTCTCAAGGATTTTTCGAATCAGGTAGTAGGCAAATGTTATACACGGATTCTAAGAAGAAATTCAATCAATCGAGATAGGTAAAAGTGAGAATGATCACTTTCGACCACAGAATCAAAATGTGATATAAATTGAAATACACAAAGCTATGACCTTTAAGTCACTTCCAGAGTACCCATATGTCATATTTGCAATGGCTTAACATCGGGTGCTAGCAATTCCTTGGCCAATATCATGCTCAAAATTTTCTCTTTGTTAGTTGCATCTGATAAGCCTGCCACCAAACTATACCACGCATATCATGATTCGCAAGAAATAAAGAGTCTACGATGTTACATAACATGTAATTGAGATTTTGTAACAAACCATCTAGCTCGAGATCCGTGATACAATGGGTCATATCATGTCATATCTCATCCTTTATTTAATTCCTCGGTTACAACTGTCAGAAATTTTAGAAAAGCATAATATTAACCTTCGAGGTAGTCTCTTGATGACAACTTCATCCAAGTTGAATAATCAATTGTTTGCTGGAAGTACTAGAACATGTTTTCTATCTTTTGTGCCTAAGCCATCCCAGTTCACCATGAATTAATTTTTCATTTTTTTTCCCCGGCCATGGCTTTTGTCTTACTTGTATCATATGGTTAATTACTTACACAAAATTTTCCTCCTAGTTGTATCCATAAATAGTATCAATTTATACATACTATATCCACAAGGAAGTTATTGCAAGCATTGAGCAATAGAAAATAACATTATCTATAATAAACCGGTGGGCACTACTAGGGGTAAAAATTTTTTGTAAGTAATAAAAAAGACTAGGGATGGATTTTACAATTATGATCTACTAATAAATAGTGCTTTGTTTTGATGTATTAGGGGTTTGACTGTACTATTTTTCTTTCTTTTGGTTTGTCCTATTTCTGAGTTCTCACTAGTGGTGCTCAAGGCTCTTATTGTTTGCCTGTTTTTGCTTGTATTCATATTTGATTTATTCTGTTGTTTTGACCCCCGTCTTTACTCGGGTTGACTTAGGGCTCACTTGTTCTAGTTGCCTGCTATGTATCGCTACTCTATCGCTAATTATCGGGGAAAAAAAGTTGTCACGGGGAAAAGATGAAGAATTAATTCATTGTGAACTAGGATGGCTTACGTATGAAAGACAGAGAACATGTTCTAATGCTTGCAGCAACCAACTGGCCATTCGCCTTGGATAAAGTTGTCATCAGGTGATTACCTTGAAGGTTAATATTATACTTCATTTCTATAATTTCCAACAGTCATGACCAAGGAATTAAACAATAGCTTTTGTATGACATAATATGACCCATTGTATCACAAATTTCAAGCTAGATATTTTGCTACATTGTCTCAATGACATGTTATGTAACATCTTCGACTTTGCTTTGCAAATTATGATTATTTGAATTGCAACATGTGTGGTGGAGGTTTGTGGTAGGCTTTCCAGACATAGCTAAGAGAAACAGAATTTTGAGCATGATATTAGCAAAGGAAAAGCAAGCACCCGATGTTGATATGTGAGCTATTTCAAATATGACATATGGGTACTATAAAAGTGACTTAAAAGTTGCAACTTTGTGTATTTCAAGTCATATCACATTTTGCTTCTATGGTCGAAAGTGATCTCTCTAACTTTGGCCTGTCTTGACTGTTGTTCTCAGAATTTGTGTATGGTCTACTGCCTAATTCGAGAAATCCTAAAAAAGGAAAAGAAGGTACTTGCAATAATTTAACCATAAGTTGAATTATCAATTCTCTCTTTCCATTACATACTAGTTCATGCCATGGTGATGCTTGTTTCCATATGTCATTATTGTTTAGTAATATCTCAGCATGTGGATTATATTAAAAAAATGTATTTGAGTATTGGTAGTTATCTTTTTACATGCATTTTACATAGCCATTGCATTTGCTATTATTACATTCACATACTTAGCTCTTCTTTTGTTCCCATCATAAAAGAAACAATAGTCTAATGATGCTTGAGGAACTTAGTTGTACAAAAAGATCACTTGTAATATGCTTTATCTTTGCAGTGGAAGTTGTACCGATTGGTAGTTCTCGCAATTATCTACCTAACACGATGACCAAGTCGAACCTACTAGAAACTAGGATTCGGCTTATCCGGTTACTCGAATTTAATATGACTTGAACTAAACCGACCCAGTCCAAAGTGATCCGGCCTTAACTTATGAATTGCAAAAAGTTGCATAATGGCATCACTCCTGAGATGGTAGAATTGCTGGGACATGTTTCTTTTTTACTCTTCTACAAATCTTCGTTATGCAGATTTGTATTTTTCTAACACCTTGTTTTCTAAGAAACTGCATTATTTTGCCGGAAAAGAGTTTTGCATTGGTTGAGAACTAACCATTATTACCGGCATTGTATAATGGTGCAAATGTCCGATCACTAAACATGGTTGACTTTCGAAACACTCATGAATATGTAACTTACCCCTTTTTTGGTGCTGGACGCTTTTTTTTATTTTTTCCTTGAGAAACAGCAAGGAACTAATGTTGAATGTCATGATGCCTGGTTTGTGCAAGCATCTCATATGTGTCATCCAACATGAATATGCTCCAGCAGTGGAATGACTTATATGGAGAAGGGAGATTCAGGAAGAGAAGTTCTCATAGCTACTTTATGTATGATAGAGGAGGCATCTTCTAGCCTGTATAGTATATCCTCATTTTAGCTCCAGCTTAAGTTAAACATTTTTTTCGTGCATATGCACAACAATTCTTCTAATGGATGTACATTTGCACTGTTAGCAATGACATTCCTTTTTAGTAGTTACACATTTCCTCTTGATATAAAGTTACAACGAGAGGATAATTACACAAAAGATATTCACTGTTACCAATTTTCGATGGCATGAGTTAGAAAAACCAATTGGCATTCACTAAAGTAACACACTAGATTTATATCTCTTTACTTTTATGATGTGGGACATTTTGTCTATACTAATTTATGAAGTTTTTTAGTTGCAGATTACTTAATCTAAATGCCATTAGTTTTGAAAGAAAATCTTATTTGGTCTCATATATGGATATTAAATGTAAACTATTTCGGTTAGGTCTTGAACTAATGAAGTTCATCAAGTCAACTCTTTTGGTTAGGTCTTGGGCTGATGAAGTTTACTAGGGCACTGCAACAAATTGGATTTTCATTGGCTCATTTCTTCCTACTCAATTGGAATTAAAGTTTATCTTGAACCATGACTTTCTACATACCAATCATCTTAATAGGAGCTTGATTTTGGTATGTGTTTTTTACCCTCTCAAGTTGCTTTTGTTTTCCATTAATCTTCCTTAATTTTGTTTCTTTCATATTCAGAGACAAATCATTCATAGAAGAAAGCACCACATCCTCTTGAAGTTTATTTGGAATTCCATTAGCATGAAAAGGATTTAGAGAAATGTGTATAAATTTTGCCCTCTTGTTTTGTAACTTATAATAAATCAAAGTGTTATTTACACCAAAGGTTCATGTACTTTGCCCATTGCGTTCAATTTGACTTCAATGATAAAACCTAAAGTCGTAATGACCTGACCTGACCTGATTTTTTAACCCTGCTTGACCTGAAGTCTAAATTAACCATAGAACATTAAATGCAATGGTTATTATTACTTGTCGGGAATACTAAATAAATTGTGTAAGATGTTAATAAACACCTATATCGGCAATACAATAAATATAATGATATAAACTATTTGAAATATAATTTAAACTTTGGTAAGTTGTTCATGGTACATAGGCACCAAATAGTAGAATTTTGATGACCTGAAACCTATACAAGCCAACCCAAGATTAACCGCGATCGATTACAATCCGAAATTAAAGTGACTCGAATATTAAAAAAGTTGACCCTGACCCAATCGGCCCAAGTATAGCTAAAAACTGAAAGGAACTCAAGCTTGAATGTGTTGATCTCGACCCAACTCGAGCTTATTGTAAACCCGAACCTGAATGGGTATACCTAAAACCCGCCGAGATGACCCAATTGCCACCTCTATCTACATGGTAGCACTTTGTATGAATAAGACTACGTAAAACTTTGTATGTATCAAAAACACTCTTAATGATTAAGGATTACCCATGGGTAATCCAAAACCCTCCCAAGTATCCATGAGTTTTCAACATTAGACCTATAAGGAACCAAATTCTAAAAAGAACCAAAACCAACCCAACACAATCTTCTTGGATTGGGTGGGTTATGCGTGTACCCATACCCATAAACACCCCTAGTTACGGTAAGTGATGTTGTGAGATAGAACATTATGGAGGGCTTGGGGTTTTTGGAGGAAAGGCTGATGTTGAAGTATTTAGGTGTCCAGATTGCAGGAGCTCGTCTTCGAACTGGTGAATTTAGGCCACTATTGAGTAAAACTAGAATGAAAGTTTTACCGTGGTATAAGAGAAGGTTGTCGTACGTGGGAAGGGTGGAGCTTATCAAATCAATACTTATTGATATTTACTCCTATTGAAGAAATATTTTTAAATTTCCCAAGACACTGATTAAGACCATTCAACAAATAGTAATGAGATTTTTATGAAGTAGCAATGCGGATCGGAGAAGAACTTTATTCCGAGAGCTTAGGATAAAATTTGTTTTCCTAAAGTGGAAGGAGGCTTAGGGATCGAGTAGTTAGAAGTTTGGGATTAGATATTTTTCCTAAACTTACTCTGGAATGTATATGCAAAAAAAGATGTTAATGTGTGAAATGGGTTCATGGGTTCCATATGAAAAAAAAGGAGACTTGTGGAACATGAATGTGAAGGTAAATGACTCATCAACATGGAATCTACTGTAAGGGTTCCAAATAAATTGATTCAATAAATAGGTTAGTCGATGAAACTAGAGAGAATTTGAAAGGATGCTACCGAGAGGGCATTTTTAGTATTAGGAAGGCGTATAAAAGGATGAGGGAGAAGGGAGTGTCTTGCAATTGGAAGAGGACAATTTGGAGTACCCTTAATATCCCAATACTCAACTTTATTTGTGGTTGGCAAACTTAGGGTGCCTTAATATTGACTATTGAGGTTCATATACAAAGAAGGGGCACGGTGTTGGCTTTCCAATGTAGCTTGTGTAGATCGAATGTTGAGGACATCAATCACTTATTCTTTGATTGTGTATAATTGTGGGATATATGGAGCAAGGTGTGCAAATGGAGATCTATTGGAAGGATGAAGACATTGTAGGAGGTTATGGAATGGTTAAGGGTTAAGGCCCATAGCCGATTGAGCAAAACCAAGATCAAGCACCTATATCCGGCACCAGTGATCTATCATATTTGGGAAGAAAGGAATAGATGAATTTTTGGGAAAACTTCTAGATTGATGGACATGTTCCTTGAAATTCAAAAAGTTGTGTGGGCTAGGATGAAGTAGTTATAATGAAATGTTGGGTCCCGTATGTAACTAGAGTTCTTAAGTGAAGTGTATGAATTTTAACAACTTTGTACGGAATAATAAATATGAGAGGTACAAGGAGCCTTCATATAGGCATACATCAAGCATAAGAAATATAATAATACACTTTGACCTATACATGGGACTAAGGGTAGAAATGGAAGAGGGGAAGCCCTAGGCTATGAAGGTTCTGGAGTTTCCTTTAATACACCCCCTCAATCTGAGCGAGGGTGGCACCACACGGAGATTGTATTTTTGTTGAAAGAACTGATTAACCGAGAGACCTTTGGTGAGGATGTCAGCGAGTTGTTGTACGGTGGGAGTGCAGCGAACTTAGAGGTCACCCTTGAGTACCTTTTCACGAACGTAGTGAAAATCCATATCAACATGTTTACTGCAATCATTGGAGGAAAGGTTGGGGGGAAAGATAGGAGGCAGAGATGTTGTCATAGTAGAATAGGATCGATCTTGGGTGGCGTAAGCCAAGGTCACGCATTACATATAAAATCTAGTCACTTTCAGCAACAGCTTGAGCTACTACCCTGTATTTAGACTCTGTGGTAGATTTGGAGATGGTGGCTTATTTCTTTGTTCTCTTGGAGATGAGGTTGGGATCTAGGTAGACGGAAATAACCCATGGTGGAGTGGCGCATGTCGGGCAGCCACCCCAGTTGGCATCAGCATAAGCAGTGACAGGGGCTGTGCGAGCAGGGGAGATGATAAGACCATGGTTGGGGGTGGACTTGATATACAGTAGAATGAGTTTTACGGCTTGCCAGTGAGGAGTCTGGGGAGCATGCATGAACTGAGAGATGAGGTTCACAGCGCAGCAAATTTCAGTTCTGGTCATGGTGGGGTATTGTAGGGCACCTACAGCACTCCTATATTTGGTGGGATCCTCAAGAGGATCCCAATCACTCAAAGAGGGTGTGCTCGGGTTGGGAGGAGGGTTTTCACAAGTTTGGCCTCGGTAAGCAAATATTTTGTGAGAAGACCGATTGTGTACTTATGTTGACTTATGAAAAGGCCATTTTTATCACGGTGAACTTCAATGCCTAGGAAGAAGTGGAGGGGCCCAAGATCTTTCATCGCAAACTGGGTGGATAGGGAATTTATGAGGGTGGTGATATGGGAGGGGTCAAAGCCTGTCAGGATGATGTCATCAACATATAAAATAAGACATGTGCAGTGAGACTTAGTTTTATGGATAAACAAGGATGGGTCAGCTCGACGGCAGACAAATCCAAGACTTAGTAGGAATGCACTTGATCACTGGAACCAAGCTCGGAGTGCCTGCTTAAGACCATATAACGCCTTTCGTAAACAGCATACATGATCAGGGTACTTAGGACGAACAAATCCCTTAGGTTGTTTCATGTAAACTTCTTCCTTAAGAAAACCGTGTAGGAATGCATTTTTGACATCCAGTTGTTGGATAGGCCGGTTGTATGTAAAAGCACGGGTAAGTATAAAGCATATGGTGGAGAGTTTGACACCAGGGTTAAAAGTTTCCCTATAGTCAAGGCCTTCACGTTGGTGAAATTCTTGAGCCACAAGGTGGGACTTGAACCTTTCTACAGAACCATCATCTTTGTACTTAAATTTGTATTTTCACGTACTTCCTACAGGGTTTTTCGAAGGGTCATGTGGGATAAGTCCCAGGTTTCGTTGAGAATGAGAGCATTAAATTCGTCAGGCATGGCTTCCTCTCATTGGGGATTTTTCATAGCCTGTGAATAACAGGTAGGTTCTTGAATGGCAGTGATGGATGGAAGTGAAAGAGGGTACTTTGTTTTACGAAAACTAGCTTTAAGTCTAGTTCACATTGGGTGAATGTTGGAACTAGTTTAAGGGTCAAGAGAAGGACCGGATGGACCTAGCTTAGGGTCAGGGGCTAGGTCAGGGTCGGAGGCAAGCACAATGGCTGACCCGGAGGGGGGGCTGGACAGTGCTGCGGGAGTGAGGGTAGTCGCCGTGAGGGTAGGCGTGGGCTCGGGGAGCCGGGGAGACTAGGACCGCCGGGGACAAGATCTGTCCCAGTTGGTCTAGCCAACAGTCCTGCCCGGGGGGGGGGGGGGGGGGGGGGCTGTGTCATGGGGAGGAGGAGTCCTGCTTGGTGGCCAGCACCAGGGGCTGCCGCTAGTCACCCATAGTGGTGATCGGGTGTGGCTAGCTTTGGGTGTAAATGAGAAGGGGTTGGGGAACTGTGGCATTACAACTAGGTACCATCGGGTGAGCTATGTCATGATAGGGGAAGCACGATTCATCAAACACAACATGGCGACTAATCTATATTCGTTTAGTTTTAGGGTCAAAGCACCTGTATCCTTCATATTTCGCGACATTGCCTAAAAAAAATGCATGTTAGTGATTAAGGGGCAAGTTTATGATTGGCACGAGATGTAATGGGGGGTAACATGCACACCCAAAAACACAAAAAACGTTTATAGTCTGGTTGAGTTTGAAACAACTTTTGAAATGGGGAATCATTAGAGAAAGTAAGGGTGGGGAGATGATTTATAGTGAAGCAGGTAGTACAAAATGCATCATCCTAGAATGCATAGGGAAGTTTGGAGTGGATTAGAAGTGTTCGTGCCATTTTAGATAAATGTCGATGCTTGTGCTCTGCCACCCCATTTTGTTCTGGGGTATCAGGATAGGATAGGCGAAAATGAATTCGAACATCGCGATAGAGAGCATTCATTCGACGATGATCAAATTCACCTCCACCATCACTTTGGAAAATTTTAATTTTTAAGTCAAATTGGTTTTCAACAAGAGCTTTGAAGCTAGTGAAAATTTCGTAAACTTTAGATTTGCGTTGCATCGGATAGAGCTATGTAAATCTCAAGAAATCATCAATAAATAGAACACAGTATTTATATGCTGAATTGGAGAATATAGGTGATTTCCAAACATCAGAATGAATTAGTTGGAGAGGCTTAGTTGTTTTATGCAATACAAATCAAAAGAAAGCTTCGTAGATTTACCCAAACAACAAGAACTATATTTATTGAGAAACTTAAAAGCAGGAAAACAGTGTTTCTTACATAATGTGTCAAGAACAGTGCTACCTAAATGACCTGGTTGTTGATGCCATAGTTCACCATTTTTTACGCTTGCTATGAGCCCCCAGTTATGTGGTGAGAAACTATAGAGAGGTCCATTACTAGGCACTTATAGAAGCAGCGTCTCTGTAGCCTTGTCCTTAATATAAAAAAAGGGGAGTCAAATTCTACTTTACAATTATTATCCTTACATAATTGTTTAATAGATAAGAGATTATGTGTGAGTCGGGGAACAAACATGACATTATGTAAATTTAGGGGGGATGTGCGCGTGGGTAGTATAGCAGAACCGACATGCGTAAATGGTAATAATGCTCCATTCCCAACAAGGACACTTTGATGACCCGAATAAGGGGGAAAGTTTAGTTAGAATACCTGGATTTGGTGTCATGTGGTTAGACGCACCTGAGTCAAGATACCAGTTGAAGTCGTGCGGCTCCCCAATAGTCATGCCGGCAAATGAGTGAGAAGGATCAAGCTAGGCTGAGCTATCAAACCGATGGGATAAGCGATTGCGGTATGGCCATTTTGCGAGCAAATTTGACAAATTGAGGACCGGGACCGAGCACACCTGCACTAGGGTTAAGAGAGGAACCAAACGAGGGATGAACCAAGGGTGGGGTGCCAGTGTAAGGAACCCCGGTTGAGGTTGTGGCCTGTGGGGGGGTTGGGTGGCCTAGGGAACCACCACTACCTCCATGGTTGTTGCGCTAATTCCGGCCACAACCACGGCCCCGGTCACCTCGGTTGTTGCGACCTCCTTGGTTCGGTTGGCCCGTGGCCACCATAGTGTGAGAGGGCTCAGTTGTGGTTCATACAGAGTATTTATTCAAGGCAGCCTCCTCGTTTAATAAAGCAGTTTTTAACTCTTCATATGAATAATATTTGGAAGGTTGACGAGAAAAGGTTGCAAAGGCAGCATACTCGGGGGATAAGCCGTAAAGTGCAATAGTGCTGAAATTCTCTATTTGATATAGGGGGAGTCAATGGCAGCTAAGTCGTCCATTATTGATTTTAATTGAGAGAGGTATTGGTCCATTGTTTTGCCATCTTTCAGTGATTCATGACTTGGTTACAGAGTTCAAACTCCTTGGCCATAGAGTGATCCCGAAAGCGCTTATTGAGAGAATCCCACATGGATTTAGAGGTACGGTGGCATACAATGTCATTTATTAGAGGACTAGAGAGAGTGGCAGTGGTACAAGATCTAAGACTTTGATCCATACGTAGGCAATTTGTATAAACGGGATTAAGGTAGAGCGATCTGTTGGGAAGTGTTATTTGCGCAGGGGGACAAGGGTATAAAACCATCAATAAACCCTAGTAATTGATGTGGTATTAAAAAACATTTAGAATTGTTCACGCCACGAGGAATAATCGGATGTTCATAAAGTTTTATTGTGACAATATTTGTTATATTAGAAAGGGGGATAACAAGAGAGGGGGGGGGGGGGGGGGGGGGGGGGGGTGGGGGTGAATATATTGACTAGGGTTTATGCAATTAGGGTTTATTTAGTTGGGAAGAGTGGAAAGTGCAGCTGCCGACGTGCCCGCGCCCAAGCTATGGAGCAGAGACGAGGGAGGCGGCACGGCACTGCCACCGGCGACGCATGTCACCGGTGGTGGGAGAGAGAAGAGAAGGGGAGGGGATGCTCAAATTAAGTGCTAGGTTCACTATCGGCCTCCCAATTGGTGGTGGAGTACCGATGATGGCGTCATCGGTATCAACCAACAGAGGGAGGGGGGCACTGGTGATAGTGGTGCTGGACATTAGGGTTATCGGTCACCGCAATGATCAGTGCATCACCAAATGTCGGCTGTGGGGAGTCAGTATGGGAGAGACGGACCTCGACTGCAGGCGTGGTGGCACCGCTAGGGGTTCAAGAGAGGGAGAGAGGGTGCTTGCATAGAATCGATTTAGGTTAAATGCCATTGCTCAATTAGAAAAGAAGAACAAAAAATTAAATAACGATTAAAGAATTCAACAAAAATGGTAGCGAAAAGCGTAAAAGAGAGAACAAAAAGAAAGAAAGACTATAAAATAAAAGAGAGAGAGAGAGCTCTTATACAATATAAATGTTAAGCAACTTACTGAATAATACATATGAGAGATACAAGAAGCCTTTAAACAGGCATACATCGAGCATAAGAAATACAATAATACTCTTTGACCTATACATCAAGCATAAGAAATAAAAGAGGGGAAACCTTAGGCTAAGAAGGTTCTAGAGTTTTCTCTAATAAAGTGGGCATGGATTTCTTTGGGTTTTGGAGTTGGTTTTATTTTTGGGTGGTTAACTGAGTGTATTCTGTTATATTTTTGAGTAATAAGAAATTTTTAGTTACCGCAAAAAAAGAAAAGAAACATTCTTAAAAATATTTGTAATATTTCTTCACAATTTATGGGAAGATTATTTTATTTAAAATAATTGAAAATTTTATTTTTTTAAAAAAAATATATTTTCTTCGTCTTTTTTATTGTTCTGTTCACACTTTTCCTTTTTGTTTTTCTTTTTCGTTTACAAAAGTCCAATAAATTAGAGATTGAGATTTTTGTTTTTTTTTTTTTTTTAATTGGATACAATCTTAAAAATAGGTGCTACGCAAAGGAGCTAAAAAAAAAAAAAACAAACACAAACAAGATAAACTTTTGTTTTGCAGCTTAAATCTCTCTTCAAGCACAAATATGGTTTACATAGTTTCTTATTAAAATTATCAATTTTTTTGCTTTAGCTATTTTCTTTGTTGGAGATCTTTAATTTTTCAATTAGGCTTCATTTGAAATTAAGAAAATTTGAAGACAAGAAAAATTTGAGGAAAAAAAAAAAGTTAAGGGGAAAACAATAGAGAAAAATGACTTTTTTCATTGTTTGGAAGTAAAGGCAAAATAAGGTGGTTGATAGAAAATAAAATTGAAACAAAGTAATTATTGTCCTAATAAGGTATATCCTCCTTCTATAGTTTTAGCCGTGTGAACTTTTCTGGTGACTGATCTTGAAATTGTTCCTTTGAAATTTTATTATTTAGGCACCCTTAGTTTAATCTTTTTTAACCTATAACCAGATATTGTGGTTTAAAATTTTAAGAAAATTTTGGTTCAGATACCATGAGTTTAAAGTAATTTTTGAATATTTTAAATATTTTCTTAAACTTTTAAGACATTTAAAATACTTTTTCAAATTTAAATATTTTGACATATTTAAAATATTTTTAAAAGATATTAAATATTTTTAAGATATATAAATATTTTTGAAATGTATTAAATATTTTTAAATATATAATGTTTTAATATTTAAAATTTTTTTAGATATTTAAAATATTTTATCAATATAGAAACTATGTTTGAAGATTTAAATATTTTTTTAAAATTTCAAAATATTATAAATTTTAGAATTAATATTAACATTTTTATGTATATTTTTTTAAATACATGTCAGTACAAATAATGGAATTCTGATGAAGTTATGTATAGGGTACCTAAAAAGGTTTACAAAGTTCAAGGTATCTCAAAATATTTTAAAATCTCAAGATACATAAAGAATATGTTACCAAAACTCAGGGCAGCTAAACAAAATTTTTTTCAAAATATTGTTACGTTTATGTACCATGAAGTTTTAAATATTTTATCAAACAAGTATTTCACAGATAAAAAACTTTATTTAGTTTGTGCTTTTTGTATATATCGAAAATAAGTATTCAATAAACTTATATGACAAAAAGTGGACCCTATTAATTAAACATGGAGTTGAGATCAAGTCTAATGCATACAAGGTTCACATTATTTGGGTTAAGTTTCATTTTTTTTCCGATTTTCCACGACTTTCCAAGAAGAAAATAGTTTTCCTCAAATCCTATTGTAAAATTCTAAAATTTTCCTCTAAATTTTTTTCCTTTATATTTTTCGTGTAATCCAAATACGAGAGAAGTACTTTCCTCCAAATTTTTTTTCCTTTGAGAATGTTTTCCACATTTCAGACGGAGCCCTTAATGTCTATCCTTTTCCCTCTTGACCTTTTTTCAATTAAAAATCATAATCTCACTCTTTTTTTATATTTAAAACAATTTTAATTGTCTTTATCCTCAATTTCATTCTTTCGAACATTAAAGCTAATATTCACATTTCTCCATGTCTAAATTTTTTTCCAAAATAGTGTATTGAACAGCTCTTTCTTCCCCCCCCCCCCCCCCGGGGGTAACATAAAAATACAATAACAATTATTTTTAGAATTTAGAAAATTCTTCCGTAAACATCCATATTATTATATTTTGCTACTAATTCATGCTCGAATAGCAAAGTAAGATTCTTATATTTAAGAATGAAATTTAACTTGTGGGTGTTTGCTTGTCTTTCTTGTACTTGGGGCGCTCCAACATTTTTTGGCTTTCTCAATCCTAAAACGTTTCATTTCCCCTCTCATACTCTTCTCTTGTATTTACCTTCTGGGCTTTCTAATAGTCTTAAACTAAGAAATACCGACTTGGATGTTAATACAAAGCAAAATATAGAGGTTAAGCGAGGAGTATTGAGATGTTAATAAATAAGCTAAGTTTTATATTCCATCTATGCCTCTCTTCTAACTCTATATATAGGGTCTTAAATACTAGAAGGGAGGTATGAATAAAATGAGAATACCGAGTCTCTCTCCCTCTCTCTAAGTCTCTCCCTCCCCATTCTTTCTCTTTCTCTCCTTCCTTTACTCATACTTTACAAATCTTAATTTCTTTGTAAAATTCTAGATCTTGTAAGGATTGTACGAGTTATATATAAAATACGACAATCTTTGAGTTGGACTGTTTGATTGATTGAGTGATTTGTTTGTGGATTGATTATGTTCAGCTATATATAAAATTCTAGATCATAACAGACGTGTAGTCATAGCTTAAGTTCAGCTCTAATCCTCTCAAGCTCTACCTCGAAAATGATGAATTTCCAAATTCATCATCAAAAGTATGACTTTTTTTTTTTTTGTAATATATTATATTTTGCAAAGTTTTCTTTTATTTATGGAGCTTTTTTTTAATTTTATAGGTTTTATTTTCAGTTTTTGGGGGAATTTTTGGTATTCTTTTTCTTATTTATATATTTTATTTTTTGATTATTCTCATATATTATGTTGTTTTTTATAATTTTTCTTTTTTGTGATTTTTTGGTGTTTTTATAGTTGACTTCTTATTTGGACTCTTTTTAGTTTTTTAATTATTCTTTTTAATTTTTTTAGATGCTATTATTTAGGGAACAGTGCTACACCCCCATGAGAGGGTGAGGCACAAAATTCACAAATAATTAAAAAAAAATCATAGAAAGCTACAAAATCTGCCTTTTTTGTGATTTTTCTTGTTTCTTTATTTTTCCCCTTCTCGTGTGAAATTCGTGCCTCACCCCTCGTGAGGTGAAGCATTTTCCTTATTTAGGATATGGGAGAGTGGAAAAAAAGTCGAAATTGTAACTTTATATAATAGTTAGTAGATAGTGTATTTTGTTGTTTTTCAATTTCTTTTTTATTTTCTTAACCATAAAAACTAAGTTCTACTGTTGGTCGGAACTAAAATTTGGGGTTTGCTTCATTTTGAGGAGTACAAAGTCATAAATATAATATAACTAGCAAAACTCCGTGCGATACATTGGTGCTCTATTTATTTGTAAGCGTCGTTAATAAACATATAATCATATATGTGATCCATGTAATCCCAGGCCGTACACAAGAACTCTAATTTTCATACCATTTTACATGTTGTTTTATATAGCTAAGTGCAATAACTATTTTACTATAACCACCACATATTTTTAAAGCATCTTAAAAAATCATATTAAATTTTAAATTATCTAAAATTATATTGCCATTAGTTTATATTTAAAATTTAAAAATTAATTAATATTTATCTGTAGTGAAGAAAAATATATGTGTATTATACCTCTATTTGTGCTAAAATTAATTAAATGATCATCTATATTTAAAAAGAATGAAATTGTAATCAAATAATATTTGTCATTTTATCATCGACTTCAATTTAAATTAAAAGATAACCAATCATCTATAGTATAAAAGAATAATAATAATTTTACCTCTATTCTTATTAAAATTATTTTATATTACCTTATATAATAATTTTTTTCTTGCAACCACAATAATTTTAAAATTTTAGTGAATTATAAATTTCTTTTTAATTAAAGGTAATTAAATAAGTATCTATACACAAAAAGATTAAAACTTAATTTAACAATATTTATCATTTTATACTCAAAAATTCAAGAATATATGTAATAAAAATAATTATACCACTCATTTTACCTTTATTTTTGTTAAAATTATTTATATAGATAAATTTTTCTGGGTAACCACAATGTTTTTTACAGGCTTTTTTTAAAAACTAATAGCATAAATTTTGACTTATCTAAAATTATATTTATCAATTATTTATATTTAAAAATTAAAAATTATTTTACTATTTATCTATATTAAAAAATAATTATGGTTCCTAATTTGCCTCTATTGTTGTTAATATTATTTTAGCAGATATGTACACTCAAAAAAGAGGACAAAGTAATGGAGAAAAACTAAATAAAGCATAATAGAAGAAGACATATTATATTGTACTAAAATTGTAACTGCTATGATCAATCACTACGATAAAGCCTTTGTAAGAGAGGTTCGTGGGCCTTTTTATGCATTAAAAAAGAGTTAAACAGTCTAACATTTGAGAATGCCTTCAGTTTTGAGGTTTCTTTTTGGTTATATTGATGGTATTATTAGGTAGATTGTTCCAATTTTCTATTGGTGGGTCATGTATATGTTTTCAATATTTTGAAAATAGAGAGTGCATATTGTAACTTTTGTTCAATGTTGATATGAGAGTGATGAGTTGTGGAGTTTTAAATATGCCATTGATTTGAACGTGAAGAGAGTGAGATAGTGAATTTGGTGAATCCCTAGAATATTGGCAATTGGGTTATACTTTTCTTATATATTAGGTGGATTTGGTCGATTTTCAAAGTTGTTGAGTGGAATTTGATTTATTACATGACAACTAATATTTGACATACATGATTCTCATTTCCACTGATCTTTGAATTTATGTAATCCAAAGTTGTTGCCTTCATACTCTCGCATGTGTTATCCATCTGGTTAGTTTACCTGCACTGATTTTTCATTAGTGGTTAATGTTTTAAAAGTAAATTATTTGATATATATATATATATATATATATATATATATATATATATGGTTAATGCTTGTGCTTTAGTATTCACTTCTTGTGGGTAGATTAAGGTTGTAAAAAAATTCCTCCAATTAGGGCATTTGTAAATTCCAATCTACCCCTTAAAACCCTACTTTTATTTTCATCTTTTCTTACCAAACTTTAGCCTTCAAGGCTCTTCCACTTGCCTATGGTGGAGCGGCCTGCATAGCATGGTCGACGGTCGTCGTTGCCGTCTTCCTTTTAGGCCATGAACGGCAGCAAAAAGGAATCCCCTTGGTATATAAAATTTTCACAAAAAATAATTTGGTATAAGCTTTAATATTATATATATATATGAATCATTCAAATCTAATAACATATTTTGAGGCTATTAAAAATAAACTATTTTATTAAAATAGGCTTCTTTTTAATTAAGCCCATACATGTAACATATATGTAGCTTATGGGCTTCTTTTTCATTTTGACTAAACTTTGAAATGGGTTCATTGCAATCCTCTTTTTCTAGAAATCTCCAACAGGTTATTGTAGTCGTTCACTGTGCTCGTTGGCCGCTCGTGACCTCAAATGATGCATCTGTAGTGGCATTGTGACGCCACACCTCTATTTTCTTTATGTGATGTTCAATTTCTTTTCTACCAATATTTAATATCACTTTGTTTTCTACCTATATTTAGATGTTCAATTTATATATATAATATAATTTAATTTATAATAATGTTACTACATTTTTGATATGCATGGTCTTTCCTCTTCCCTTCATTATTCTTTGGTTTTAAGTCCAACAATTATGTCGTTTTTAATTAAATCCAAGGCCAAGTGAATTTCAAATGGTTTAATATCTGCTTCCATTTTAATTACATTTGTCATGGCCGTTTCATTTAGGTCAGTGAAGGATTTTTATTAATGCTTTACCTTTTTTTTTGTTCCCCCTTTTTCTATGTTGCATATATCAAACACTTCTTCCTTAGAACAAGAGGATGGGAGGTGTGGAGTGTTTTGGAGTGGTGAGCAACTTTGAATTAATACACAAAGATAGATAGTTGGATTAAGTGCATTGAATCGGCTCTTTTTTTTATCTAACTTAGAATTTAATCCGAACTATTGGTGAATATCATAATGATTCCCCAGCTTTTAATTTTATCAAAAGGTAAATAAATAAGGCTGTGACAAGCAAGGCAATCTGTGTTTCCGAACCGAAAAGGCCGTGGAGCCTGGAAGGGAGTCATAAATCTACTCCTTGAACTGTTAGTCAAAATCAATGTGACCCCCTAATTTCTAATTTTATCAAACACACCCCCGAATTATTAATTAAAATCAATTTGACCCACCTAACTTCTAATTTCATTAAAGACACCCCCAAACTATTAATTGAAATCATTTTGACTCCAACCTTTTACTTTTTTAAGGATTTTAAATAATATATTTAAATATCTAATTTGTATATGCAATATCATGATAAAAACTTTATTAAATTATAAAAAATAATACAAAACTATTTATTATTTTTATTATATATTGAATTTATAGATTAAATATATTTCTTAATAATTAAAATTTTACTAAAGAAAAAGAATTTGAACGGCCGTATCCTTGTGGAGCATCGGGCCATAAAAAATTTAGGGTTATTTACGCAAAATATTTTTGTACTTTATTTATTGTGTCGATTTAGTCCTTATACTTTAATTGTGTCAATTTAATCACTTTACTATTTACTTTGTATCAATTTAGTCCCTAGAATACAATTAGCATTGAATTCGTGACATAATTTTTAATGCCCGGGTGATGGCGAAGTTTAAATTGAGTTAGCAGTTGGGTTTTTATCGGATGATTTGTATTACAAATTGTTAAAATTTACGTCATAAATTTAACTTCAGTTTCCACTATAGGACTAAATTGACATGATTAAAGTATAAGGATCAAATTGACACAATGGTCAAGTACATGAAGCTTTTGTGTAAATAACCCAAAAGTATATAAAAAAATTTCAATTATTAAAAAATATATGTAACCGTTAAAAATTTTTACTTTAGTAAAATTTTAACAATTAAAAAATATATTTAATATACATAATAAAATTTATTAGTTTATAAGAAAATAATTTTATATCTTTTTTTAAAATTTAAAAATATCTTATCATTATATTGGATATACAAATTAGATATTTAAATATGTCATTTAATTCTTTTTAAAGAGTTAAAAGTTGGGGTCAAATTGATTTTAATTAGTAGTTTGGGGGTATCTTTGATAAAATTATAAGTTAGGGCGTCAAATTAATTTTAATTAATAGTTCAAGGGTGTTTCTGATGAAATTAGAAGTTGGGGGAATCACATTGATTTTGACCAATAGTTTGTAGGATATGTTTGATAAAATTAGAAGTTAGGGGGTTACTTTGATATTCACCAATAGTTCGGGGGATCTCTTTAGTATTTATTCAAAATATAATTATTGTTATTTTTAGAATTTAAAAATTCTTACATAAGCATTCATATTATAATATTTTGCTATTAATTTCATGTGTGTATGTTGAAATAAAAGAGGTAAACAGTGTTTTGCAGGTGTTGGTTGACGTTCTCATACATGGGGCAACATCAACGACTCTGGGCTTTCTCCTACTTGGGGCATTCTTGCGATGGATTGTGATTTCGTGCAAGGTTTTTTGGGTTTGTGATGGTAATTATGTTTTTAAATATGCACTTTAAGTTTTCTGAAGGCCATATTAAGATATTTATGTGAAGTTAGTGATCATTTTATTTGAGTATTTAATTAATATCTGAATTTTAGCCGAATCTTATCCATATTATTTTTTCGTTTTTCTTTTCGTATTTTATAGGGTTTGGAACATTCTTTTGTGATGTATAATTTTTTCGTTTCTTATTTTATTTTATAAGATTCTTTTATATGTAATCTAGTATAGCTCCTTATTTTGGGGGGGTTTTATTCTTTGTAATATATTATATTTTTTAGACATTTTATTTTATTTTATGAAGTTTTTTTTATTATTTTATACTTTATTTGGTTTATTATAATTTTTTGAGAATTTTTTATGTATAATCTATTTTCTTCTCATTTTAAAGCTTTTTAATATTTTTCCTTCCTTTGGGATTTCGGTGTTTTTTAGTTTTTTTGAACGCTCTTTGTTTTCTTAATTATTTTTAACTTTTTTTTTCTAGTATACTTATCAAATGTGTACAACATGCGTTGTTTCTTTCCATCCTTCTTCATTTTAGTACTCTAAGCCTTATTCGGAATCTATGCATTATATAGGCATGTAGAGCCGTTTCTCACATCGAGATTCTAAGAAAAATTTTTAAATGAAGCGCCTACATATGTAATAATATGACTCTTATAACCTATTAAACTTAACAAACTTTTAAAAATCGTAACCTCTAAAATTTGGGGTCACCAAGCGGTTGTTTGGATTGCTTGAGATTATGTTCGGCCCTTTATGTGTGTATATATATATATATATATATATATATATATAATGGTGGAGTGAAGGCAAAGGAATGTGGGTGTTAAAAGCTTAATACACGAGTATAGTTAAATTGTCTCACATTTGAACCGTGTGAAGAAAAGAGATTTAGATCGAAGCCTAGTGGGTTACTTCACTAAATGCCAATTGATTTTTCTAACTCGTGACATTAAAAATGGGTAGCATGACTATCTTTTGTGTAATTACCTTCTAGCTGTAACTTTATAATACGAGCAAATGGGTAACAACTAGAAAGAAAAAGTCATAGTTAACAGTCCCTGTGTACACCCATTAGAAGAAAGGTTGTGCATATTACTAGAAAAATCGTTTAACTTAAGCTAGAGCTAAAACGAGGATACACTATACAGATAGGAAGATACCTTCTTTCTCTTACATAAAGTACCCGAGATAACTTTTCTTCCTAGATCCCCCTTCTCCATATAGGTTATTCCGCTGCTGGATCTCATTCATGTTGGATGACTCAGATGAGATGCTCGAATAGACCTGACAACATGATATTCAGCGTTAATTCCTACCCTTTTCTTGAGGTAAAAATGAGAAAAGCGCCTAGCGTAAGAAGACGGGTAAGCTACTTGTTCATGAGCTTATTGGAAGTCATTCATGTTCAGAGATCGGGGCATCTACGCCATTATATAATGAAGGTAATGGTCAATTCTCAAACAATGGCAAACTCCTTTGCTACAAAATACTGCTGCCGGTTTCTTAGGAAAGGAGTACTAGGAAAATATAAATATTCAAAATGGGGCATTCGTAGAAGAGCAAATGGAAGCGTGTCCCAGTTGTTCAACCATCTCAGGAATGATGCCATTATGCAGCTTTTTCCACTTGATAAGGTAAGGCCAGATCACTTTGGGATCGGTTCAGTTTAGCTCATGTCATATTGAATTCTGGCAACCAAATAAACAGAATCGTAATTTCTAGTAGGTTCGACTCAGTCATCATGTTGAATTGATAATTGTGAGGCCTATCAATTGGTACAACTTCCAATGCATAGGTAAAGCTTTTAACAAATGATCTATATGTGCAAATTAAGTTCCTTAAACATCTGTTCAAACTGTCGTTTACTTTATGGTCGGAATAAAAGAAGCCCTACATGTGTGATCTTGTTCATCCCAAACTAGTGTTATTTCATGTGATGCGCTAAAGATGTTTGTTAAATTACTTTTTTTCTATTATATTTATCTTAAATTTTATTGGAATTTTATTACTATTTTATTTTTATATGTTGGTAATGCATTTAATATGATTAAATCTATAAATACTTATCTTTTTATTTTTGTTTTTTTTTATTATTTGCTAAATTTTATGCACAATCTTAAAATTGTAAGATTTGAGGTTTGAGAGGTCTTAAGGGAGGGCAGACTTGACAATAGTATATAGAACATTTAATGGTAGTGTCAAATGCGTGTAAAAAAGATAACTAACAACACTGGAATGCATTTTTAACATAATCTACATGTTGTGATATTACTCAACAACAGCAAATACATATGGTAACAAGCAACACAATGGCATATAACTAGTGCAGAAAGTAGTGAGAAAATCAATTCAACATATGGTTAGAAGTATTCCGGAGTACCGTCTTTTCTTTCTCAAGGATTTTTTGAATCGGGTACTAGGGCAAATGTTACACATGGATTCTAAGAACAAATTCAATTAATCAAGACAGGTCAAAGAGAGAGAGACCACTTTAGACCATAGGAGCAAAATGTGATATAAATTGAATACACAAAGCTATAACCTTTAAGTCACTTCCAAAGTTTCCCTATGTCATATTTGCAATGGCTTGACATTGGCTGCTAGCTCTTCCTTGGCCAATATCAAGCTCAAAATTTTCTCTCTGTTAGTTGCAACTGATAAGCCTACCAGCAACCTGCACCACACATATTGTAGTTCAAATAATCATGATTTGCAAGATGTACAGAGTCTAAGATGTTACATAACATGTAATGGAGATTTTTTAACAAACCATCTAGCTCAAGATCCGTGATACAGTGGGTCATATTATGTCATATCTCATCCTTTATTTAATTCCTTGGTTACAATTTTCGAAAATTTTAGAAATGAAGCATAATATTAACCTTCGAGGTAGTCTCCTGATGATAACTTCATCCAAGTTGAATGGTTCGTTGGTTGCTGCATGTACTAGAACATGTTCTTTGTCTTTTGTACGTAAGCCATCCTAGTTCACCACGAATAAATTTTTTCATCATTTTTTCCTGATAACAGCTTTGTCTTACTTGTATTATATAGTTAATTACTTACACAAAATTTTCCTCCTTATAATGTCCATAATCGTATCATTTTATACATACCATATCCACAAGAAAGGTCTTACAAGCATTGAGTAATAGAAAATAACATTATGTGTAATAAATTGGTGGGCACTACTAGGAGAAAAATTTTGTGTAAGTAATGGAAAAGACTAGGGTTGGATTTTGACGGTTATGATCTGCTTATGCTTAGTGCTTTACTTTGATATATTAGGGGGTTTGACTGTGCTATTTTCCTTTCCCTTGGCTTGTCCTGTTTTTGAGTTCTCCCTAGTGGTGTTTGAGGCTCTTAATGTTCGCCTGTTTTTGCTTGTAATCTTGTTTGTATTATTTTCGTTGTTTTAACCCCTGTCCTTATTCGGGTTGACTCATGGCTTGCTTGTTCGAGTTGCCTGCTATGTATCAGGATAATATCGCTAATTTTTGGGGAAAAAAAGTTGTCATGGGGAAAAGATGAAGAATTAATTCATGGTGTACTGGGGTGGCTTGCGTATGAAAGACAGAGAACATGTTCTAATGCTTGTAGCAACCAACTGGCCATTAGACTTGGATAAAGTTGTCATCAGGTGAATACGTGGAAGGTTGATATTATACTTCATTTCCAGAATTTCAATAGTCACGACCAAGGAATTAAACAACGGCTTAGGTATGACATAATATGACCCATTGTATCACAAATTTCAAGCTAGATATTTTGCTACATTGTCTCCATGACATGTTATGTAACATCTTCAACTTTGATTTTGCAAATTAAGATTATTTAAACTGCAATATGTATGGTCGAGGTTTGTGGTAGGCTTTCCAGACATAGCTAACAGAAAGAGAATTTTGAGCATGATATTGGCAAAGGAAAAGCAAGCACCCGATGTTGATCTATGAGCTATTGCAAATATGACATATGGGTATTTTAAAAGTGACTTTAAAGTTGCAACTTTGTGCATTTCAAGTCATATCATATTTTGCTTCTATGGTCGAAAGTGATCTCTCTAACTTTGACCTATCTTCACTATTGTTCCCAGAATTTGTGTATAGCCTACTGCCTGATTCGATAAATCCTAAAAAGAGAAAAGGAGGTACTTGGAATAATTTAACCATAAGTTGAATTATCAATTCTCTTTTTCGATTACATACTAGTTACATAACATGGTGATGCTTGTTTCCATATGTTGTTATTGTTGAAAAATATCTCAACATGGGGATTATATTAAAAAAATGTATTTTAGTATTGGTGGTTATTTTTTTACAGGCATTCAACATTGCCATTGCATTTTGTATTATTACGTTCACGGAGCACTTCTTTTGGTCTCATCATAAAGGAAACAGCAGTCTGATGATGCTTGAAGGACTTTGTTGTACAAAAAGGATCACTTGTAATATGCTTTACCTTTGTAGTGGAAGTTGTAGCGATTGGTAGTTCTTGCAATTATCGACCCAACACGATGGCCAAGTCAAACCTGCTAGAAACTAGGATTTGGCTTATCCGGTAACTCGAATTTAATATGGCTTAAACAAAACTGACCTAGTCCAAAGGGATTTGGCCTTAATATGTGAAGTGAAAAAGTTGCATAATGGTATCAATCCTGAGATGGTTGAATTGCTGGGACATTTTTCTTTTTTGCTCTTCCACAAATTATTGTTTTGCAGATTTGTATTTTCCTAACATCTTGTTTTCTAAGAAACTGCATTATTTTGTAGGAATAGTTTTGCATTGGTTAAGAAGTAACCATTATTACCTACATTGTATAATGGTGCAGATGTCCAATTACTAAACATGGTTGACTTCCAATACACTCACGAACAGATAACTTACCCCTTTATTTGCACTGAGTACTTTTTTCTTTTTGCCATGAGAAATGGATAGGAACTAACTTTTAATGTCATGATGCCAAGTTTACGCAAGCATCTCATCTGTGTCATCTAACATGAATGGGCTCCAGCAGTGGAATGACCTATATGGAGAAGGGGAGATCTAGGAAGAGAAATTTCCTTAGCTACTTTATGTAAGAGAGAGGAGGCATCTTCCAGCTTGTATAGTATATCCTCGTTTTAGCTCTAGCTTAAGTTAAACATTTTTTTTAGTGCATATGCACAACAATTCTTCTCATGGGTGTACATGGGCACTGTTAGCAATGATATTCCTGTTTAGTAGTTACACATTTCCTCTTGATATGAAGTTACAACTAAAGGATAATTACACAAAAGATAGTCATTGTTACTAATTTTCGATGGCTTGAGTTAAAAACCAACTGGCATTCAGTAAAGTAACCCACTAGGTTTATATTTCTTTTAATTTATGATGTGGGACAATTTATCTATGACTAATATATGAAGTTTTTTAGTTACAGATTACTTAATCTAAATGCCATTGGTTTTGAAAGAAAACCTTATTTGGTCTTGTCCATGGATATTGAATGTAAACTCTTTCGGTTAGGTCTTGAGCTGATGAAGTTTATCAAGTAAACTCTTTGGATTAGGTCTTGGGCTGATAAAGTTTACTAGGGAACTACAACAAATTTGATATTTACAGACCCATTTCTTCCTGCTCAATTGGAATTCGAGTTAATCTTAAACCATAACTTGCTACATACCAATCATCTTAATTGAAAACCATCATACTTTAAGTAAAGCTTGATTTTGTATGTGTTTTTTTACCCCCTCAAGTTGCTGTTGTTTTCTATTAATCTTCCTTAATTTTGTTTCTTTCATATTCAGAGACAAAAACATTCAAAGAAGAAAGCACCATGTCATGCTAAAGTTTATTTGGAATTCCATAAGCATGAAAAGGATTTAGAGAAATGAGTATATGAATTTAACCCTCTTTATTTTATAACTTATAATAAATCAAAGTGTTATTTACGCCAAAGGTTCCTATACTTTGCCCATTGTGTCAAATTTGTCTTCAATGATAAACTTGAGGTTGAAATGACCTGATTTAAAACTAACATGACATGATTTTGAAACCCTACTTGCCTTGAAGCCTAAATTAACCAAAGATCTTTAAATGCAATTGTAATTATTACTTGTTGGGAGTACTAAATAAATTGCATAAGACGTTAATAAGCACCTATATCGGTCATACAATAAATATAATGATAAAACTATGAACTATTTGAAATATAGTTTAACCTTTGGTAAGTTGTTCAAGCTACATAGGCACCAAATAGTAGAATTTTGATGACCTGAAACCCATACACCCGACCCATGACACGGAACGAAAACAATCTGAAATTAAAGTGACCCGAATATGAAAAAACTTGGCCCTAGCCAAATCCGGCCCAAGTATAGCTAAAAATAGCAAGGTGGAACTCAAGCTTGAATGGGTTGATCCCGACCCGGCCCGAGCTTATTTTAAACCCAAACCCCAATGAGTACACCTAAAACCGACCCAGATAACCCAATTGCCATCTCTATCTACATGATAGCACTCTGTAAGGATAAGACTGCGTAAAACTTACCCTCCTCATACCTTGTCTTGGTAGGAGCTAGTTAGAGATTTTTGGGCCACGTTGTTGTGATGGAGGGTTTTTTTTTTTTTTTTTTTTTTTTTGGGAGGTAAAATAAAATAGTAGGGGGAACTAATAGATAGCTCGTTCTGGTAAATCAACATAAGCAATCCTTTTGAAATTCTATCATGATTCCCCTTTTACACATCTTTGATTTTTCCGAACGATGACCTGTCACTGGATCTACTATCTACTTACCTTCTCTAAAAATATAAGAAACTCGAACAATGTCGAGCTTAACATGCATCTTCCAAATATCTTCAATAATGGCATAATATGCAATAGTAATTTCAACTCTTTCTAGATTACCTTAATAACAATCAGATTATCTCCCTCTATGTTAACTCAATGAAAACCCATATCTATACATTTCTAAATGTCATATAAGACTGCTACTACTTCTGCCACCAAGACTAAAGCATTCTCGAGCT